>JACXIX010000043.1:252447-282762 GCA_014737535.1 Bombus cullumanus
CAAACAGAAAGAAGACTGAAAAGGAAACACCCAGCAGATCTCACAAAGGATATAACCTAACAAACAACCTGGAAGATAGACCTCGCTGGGGTCATCCCCCAACCATCCTCATGCTATATTCTTTTTCTATTATATATAACAATTTACCAAATGTCCTACTGGACAAATTGTAAAATTCAAATAAATAAATTAAAAAAAAGAAATTGTAACTTCCTGAGCATTCTTTTCTTTTTAGAAATTGTCTGATTTTGATAAAGCTGTCACTTTAACTCCCACATAATGCAGCTTTTGAAACATAAATTTGAATAAAGTTGAATACACAAATTTATGGTGATGTATTATATCTAGAAAGGTTTATTCAGCTATCTTATCTTTCTTGGTATATTGCTCGTTTGTGTTACTGAAACCTGATGCAAGATAGTTTCTGATTAAATCGACATCTGCTTGCTTATATTCATAGTATATTGCTACTACTGTTAAATGTATGTAATGTATTCATTAACTTACACATACATCCATCAAAATATTACGTCATTTGAATCTCTTAAGAAATTAATTATCTACTTTATCCCCATCTATTTTTGCCTTTTTTCCTAAACTACAATCGAATAGAACATTAAAAACTGTAATTTTTAAGAATCCTTTTGTCCTACGTCAAATATTTCGAACCCAATCCACTTCGAGATAAAGGAACTTTAGAAACAAATAAACGCATTCCCTCGGTGGTTTTTCGGTTTAGACTCGAAAGGCGTTTTAAACAACAAAAGGTAGTAATGGGAACGGTAGAAGTAGGAGCTGAAAACTAAGGGAAAGACGTTTGCGATATACTCGATTTACTCGAAGATAATCAACACAGGAAGAGACGAGGGTCGCTGTGAAAGCCTCCAGCTGTATCGCATCCAGGAGCCGCGTAATTATAGGTGCATACACCTAGGCTGCAGTTGAGTCCCCGGAACTGTTCTTGGACGAAAGCTCTCTAAGTTTCCGCGCTGGCTTTCCAAGCACTATTCCGGATTCCGGTTACGTGGCTTTAATGAGTTGGTCGCCGAGGCGTGTATAATACAACGCACGAAATTACCGATCCCACTTTTGTCATCGTGATTAAGTTGGACTCGAGTCAGCGAATTCGTCCCTCTGCTCTTTTATCTCTTAGTTTGTGACAATTTCTGGAATTGCTTCGATGACAGAATTCAATTATTATAATAATGAATTTTTAGTTTTTTTTTATTTAATTTCTTTTCTCCTCCTACCTATGTTTTGGTGTAATTATATTAATTAGATGTTCTTCCAAACCACCCAGTACTTCTTAGAGGTTGAATGAAAGGGAACAAATCGTTCCACTCAAACTTTCCCACTACACAGGGGATCGAAATCCTTGAGGACATGTTCCAGTCTAGAGAAAATTAGGCTTCTGCCGAGGCAACTGGCCTCAATAATACTTGGCTTAATTTATTGAAGGGGTTCCTGTCTGAGTACGAAACACAATTCATGATATAGAATTCGATTACTTGACAACCTACTTTTAAAACTTAATTTTTCGTTATATACTTTACTTTATTTTAAAACTATACGACTTGCATTTAGAAATAATACATTAATATTATTATATTAATATAATTTACTATATTATGTAAACAATATATTAATAATTGTTAGAATTTAATCTTAAAAGTTAAGAAATAAATCTGTGGAAGACACAATGGTTATGTTGAAATAATATTAAGTAATGTTTATTGAACAATATTACAGAACTGAATGTATATAAATGATATGGATTGTCGACAGTTGGCTAGTTATTCTCAGACTGACTGTCCCTTAAAGATTTTTAACCCCACTCTCTATACAGTACTGAGTATGACCTGCGTAAGTGTTCTTTTCAGGTGCCTGTGTAGGTGTCTGTATGAGTAATATCGTTGTATTCCAACAATGATTATTATCTTATTATAATTAAAGTATTTATTAAAAATAAATTTCGAATTTTCACTTTAAACTAAATAAGATACTAAAGAGAACAGTGTCGACAGTTTAAAATATTTCTCGTCTCGGAGGATCGGTATTGATCAGAAATTTATAGCGGTTATTGGCAATAACAACTATCGACCAACTGATAGAGGGAGTTCTGAGTAGTTTCCGCTCGAGGGTATCGCATTCTTGAAAGTCTGAACAGAGCAGTGAGTCCGGTGACAGGGCAAAAGCATCACATGAAAATTGATAGGTAGAATTTTAGAAGGTCCCTTAGTAATTAGACCAATCACGAGTAAACCATTCATTATTGGCTATTTAAGCGTCCATTTATAGGACCAAATGAATAATTCGCGAGTGTTAGCACGATACAATAGTTTCTCGCTTTGACACACGACTCGCCTGGTATCGTTAAAGTCGTGTACCACGTACGAATTGTTTGCAAAGGGATAATTAAAGAGCTACCACTAGGAATCAATGATTTGTTCTGGGACATTGTACAACTAAATTAACGGAGATCATTCTGTGTATAATAGAAATTTCGTAGAGCTATATAGCATCGCGATTTGGAGTTTAATTAAACTTCGTCTTTGCGGTTTCCTAGGTTGTTGGTTCCTGATGGATTTATTGTTTGTCATAATTATTATTTCTTTCTGCGGTATTTTGTATAAAAAATTTCTAAAATTCTCTGTAGACCATTTTCAATATTCATTGGTTCATTGTTAAATAGACAAATTTTACAGTCTTTCATTTCTCTTTTTGTTTCTTAACTGCGTCAATTTGTTTATTCCCAATTTCGTTATTTATATGCATAGTGTTCAATTCCTAGAAAGAAAAAGACTTATTTTTATGAATTTATTTTTCATATGAGGGCAATGAATAATATTTGTATTATTTTTTTCTTTGTATTTCAATTTATAGAGTTGGTTAATTTGGCGTCTGGAAAACTCTACATCCATACTTAAAAAAAAAAGTTCCCAACTATCAGAGAATCAAGGCACAGAACTTAGCCTAATATGTCAAGGGGCGCAGGTATCCATTCATTAAGCACAGAGGAGTAACCAACTCTGAGAGAAAAGAGTGGAAAATCGTGCCAGTTTTATTAGCCGAGTGAACGAAATTACCTTTTCACGACGCGTGTCTATCGTCGCCGCTCTTAATCCAATCAAACCTCCTCAAAATCCAATTTTCTCGAAGCGTGGTCCCTTTAACGCCACCTACGTCGGGAGTTGCTAAAATTCTCTGTTCGACCTTGTTAAAATATGAAAGGACACCCACGCCGAGCAAGGATTATGGACGTACCTTTACCTCGACTAACCTACACACACACGTTACTTCCTTTTTTTCTTTCTTCGCTCAGGGAAGTCAGCCAACCCTGATCACACGTTGAATGCAATAAAGCGATCGAAGAACGACATTTCGCTCGATCTCGTCCAAATACCTTTTCTTTTGTAAACTAGAATTAAAGTGGGGGCGAAGAATGGATAAAGGATGGAAGAAAGAGATCGACATGAAAATTCGCAGTCGGAAGATTTTTTCAGTAAGGAAATATTATCCGATCGAGGATTAATTAGCTTTATTCTACAATGTATTGCCTATAATGGAATCTTTATCGAACATTGTTGTGGAAGAAATCCGTTTCAGATCTATAGTTATAAAACAAAAAGAATAATTTTTTACTCCTTTTGCACGGATGTTTGTGATTCGCTGAAGAATCGAGAAATTAACAAATGAATAGGTAATAGTAAAAAACTTGAAAAGAATTGTTATTAAAGAACCGACGATGAAAATATAATGAATAAAGTACAGGAAAGAAAGATTAATTATCATGAAAGAAGAGCTTGATTGTTAAGGAAATTCGAAGAAGTTGGATGGATGAAGCGGAAGTTTGAAAACCGAGTATTTGTGGGAAAGAAAGGTATCCGAGAGGAAAAAAGGAAAGAAGTCTTTTGCAGAGAGATGAAGTAAAGGAAAATAAACTAAAGACCGCATCGAAACATACATCAACATCAGTAAGAAAAGCTAACGATGGACGAGAAACAAGAGGCAACACAAAGAGGAATAACGTTGGAAGGAAGAAATAAAATGGGAGAAAGATGTTAGCGCAGCGTAGAAAGCAAACTAATTGAAAGAAAGGGAGAAAAAGTAGGTGAAAAGAGTAACTAACTAACATAAAAGTGAACCAAAAATCGAGCGAACGTACAAATAAAACGAATCTATTCGTAGTGTATTCAGGAAATCGTAGTATAAAAGGAATAACTAGCCGACAAAGCAAGCTCAAAAAATATAACACACCGTGCAAAAGATAAATTAGACTGAGGACGAGCATAATTTAAAGAAAGCGTAGGTAAACACAAATGCAAAGCTTGGTTTGTTCTTGAGAAGGATGATTATGATAATATTTGTGAAGAACAATTTCCCCGATAAATTTACTTATGAAAAGTTAATTCTTTTTTGTTGGAAAATAATATTTAAATTGTTCCAAAAATTCTATTACACTTAATTTTGTATATGGTTTTTCTGGGATGGTGAAAGATTCTATTACTATTATATTACTATTATAAAGCGACTGTGCATTTTAAGAAGTTATAATCAACAAAATTTCAGTAAAAGATATTATAGATCACTTTGAACCACTCATTTTTCTTCTAATTTTCCAATTATAATCGAAAGGAAAATCAACTTGTTCCAGTTTGGTAGGCCACTTTTAACAGTGATACAATCAATAATAATATTTTTCATTTACATGTAATACCGTTTGTACATATTAAGACACATACAAAACATATAATGTGATAGACTTGAAATATCATTAAAAAATTATATTCTTTTCGCGTCTTGTTCTATTACTTCATCATCGAATAATTCATTTAGTGCATTCATTAGTTTTTAGTGCATTTATTAGTTTTTACTTCTCTCGTTAGAATGAAAAACTATAATCAATCACTATTAAATAACCTTCCTTCCTCATGTGTAAAAAAAATCCACATATAGAGAATTAAGTAACCAACCAACCATTCATACATTTCACCTGTCTACCTTTAAAGTCTGCATACTCCGCATCCCCTAATTTGCTTAACGCAAATTGGCCTACAGAACCACATACAAAACCAAACGCAATTATAATTACAGAGCGTGATTACGATTTCACCCACGAGATCTCCGGTGTCACTATACCAACCATGAATCCGCATTCAAGCAAAACTCCGAAAATCAGTACCACGAATGGTTCATTCGACTGCGGGCTTTAACAACTGCTTTCTCCCACAACCAAGCATTATGTTACTGACTCGTGCAAATAATTCAGTCGTCTAATTAAAAGCACCCACACATCCTTGTGGACCTATTTCAGGGCCCAGCTCAGGGTCACAGATCACAGAGAAGTCACGGATGGTGCACTAGGCCGAAGACACACACCCGACACGATAACGCGTCGTAACTGGTCGTTAATTAAAGGTAACGGGGGACAGGACGCTGTCACTCAGGAAAGTCGATCGTATCATTTCCATCAGATGTCGTTGGCGAAGTTTGATCTGGCACCTCCTGTCGGTTCATTTCACCGGCAAAGAAAATATTGGCAAAGTTTTCGATGAAAACGCGCATCCTTCCCATTCGCATAATCTCTCGCGGACGATTAGATAAGCAAACTTCACAATTGATCTCTCCTTTCTGTTAGCTTTCAACCGGAATTGAAGTCGAACTCGTCAATGACCAACGGGTCCCTTTGGACAAAATTAAATTCGGACGATCGATACGCGAAATGAATTTACTGGCTTCGCGCGTCCCAACTCGACATCGACAAGGGTTAAAAATTGTGGCACGCTGGAAATTGAATTCTATATTGGGTCGAATTGATATTCTTATTCTTTGTTTGTCATCCTAAGTTTGTATTGGTTACGTGTGTTTATATCAGATGAACTTGATTAATGCGTGAAAGGAAACGTGTTGAGACTTATTTATTACTATTTGTTCTGAATATCTTTCTCTGTTTTAAAATAAACGGCGATAGGAAAGTTACATATAAAGAGAATTTAATCAGAACAAAAAAGGAAACAGTGTTGCAAGTTGCATGCAACTTACTGTTTCTTAAGTGGATCATTTCTATGAACCACACATTCAACAATGACACAGTTAAACATTGAAACTTTCACTGTTTAATCTAGCTAAAAGTCTGCCGGTAACACGAGTTTAAAACTCATAACAGTTAAGTGAATAATTTAACGTGAGTGCGGGAAGTTTACACATTGCCAAAAAATTTCCTTATTCTATGCTCGGTAAACGTTAATCTTGTATTAAGTAATCCCTTTTAAAATCGATTTCCTCTTGAAATTCGCAAATCTTTCAACTGCCAATTCCATTTTGAATTGAGCCACTTTCTTTTTGTTGCTTGCGTTAAAATATGTTATAACGAATTATTTGTTCTATTAATAACATTTTAAGGTAACTAATCACATATGGTTCTACATACAATATAAGATATAATATAAAATTTGTACATAATATAAAAATTTTGAAATGACAAAAAATAGAAACTAAATAAAACAAATCTTACAGTACCAATGTTATCTAAAAATTAAATATGAAGTATTCTCTCATAATAAATTTAATCAATATGTAAATCGAATTGAGAGGGACTAAAATGCAAAGGTCTAGAGATAATTTTGTATTTATTTGTGTGCAAGTCCAACTTGATCGATGAAGGTGCAATTATCGAACAGCTGTCGTGGTATCAATGTCTGGCACTGTAACTGTTGCAGTTGCGCAAACTTTCAAGCCCTTTGGGCTAGAATTCCTGCACTCCTAGCAAGAGCTTGCGATCGTCGGCAAACTTTACGACATAGCACGGAAATACGGTTGAATTTCCACGAAGAATACCAACAAGTTGGTCCTTGTTATTATACTTTCACGTTCTGGTTATTACATTTGTCACACCGGATTATTTCGGTACACGTTTAACGTTCGTTCTCGCGCATTTCACGTTGCTTTTTATTCGTCGCGGCCCCATTAATTGCCACGAGGAGGAAAATGTATTTGTATAACCGAAGAAACGTACGTACGGTTTTAAGCTTGTAATATTCTTAAATTCTTAATATTTTTAAGAATTAATGTTTCATAATATTTAATCGTCAATTTCATACATTTATCTTAAACTTTGAAATTATTTTTACTTTTATTGAAAGAATATTGATAAACATTTCAGAATCTTTTTGGATTTTTCGAAAGCCTAGAATAGTAGAAAATGGCCTTGAACATAAACGATTTAGCTTTTGTTATGACGCGAGACGAAATATATTTGTCATTTTTAGGGAATTAATTAATATGATTAATAATCTTTTAGGCGAATTAGATTTATTCGGTTGAATAAATTTCGTAAAAAAATAGAAGATTGTAAAAGAGTGGATTTTTCGGCTGTTTCTTTTATTTCTATATTTATCCATTGCATATCTTTCATTTTTATCGCTGACCAGGCTTAATTATTCTCAGAAGTAATGACCCTGTAGGTAATTGAGACTTACATCGACGTTATATCGAAGATTGAACTATCGATAACTTTTTTTTTGCACGTGAAGAAATCATCATGGACACTCCGCTGCTGCTAATAATCGGCAACAGCTGAGTAGTGCCGGACTCTTACCGACTAAAACTCCACGATGACCATCCTACGCGTATGACAGGAGTGCTCCAAGAACCTTTTATGAATTATATTTCCGTTGCACCCCCCTCCCGCGTCCTCTTGTTCGTGCCAGTCTTGAAAATTCCCTGACTGTTGAATTTGGCGCTAGGGGGGGGGGGGCATTGCCCCTAGCGCCATCCCCCTTCTAGTCGGGGTCCGTTGGCACGGCGATGAAGTGTCTCTAGGCCGCCTGATCGCCATCCCCCTCCATCGCGTTATCCTACAAGGGTGAGAGATTCTCTTTCTCTCCCTTTCTGCTCGCTCCTTTGCGAGCATAATTCGCTCGCAGAAGAGGCGGACAGCCTCATATTCCTGCGGCCCGCTCAGCATCGCTTCTACGATCGCCGAGGGGGTCAATCTCTCGCCTATGACGTGCCGCAGGGTGTAGCGGGACAGCTCCCACACCGGACAAAACTCCGGCGTATGCTGCGCCGTGTCCCTGCCCTCCCCGCAGTGGTGACAGATGTCCGTCGTCTCCTGTCTGATTTTCATCAGGTAGTCGCCTAACACGCCGTGTCCCGTAAGCACCTGGGTCATCCTGTACGTGAGCGGGAGGCCGCGGCTGCTTCTCCATGTCTCCCAATTTGGGAGGACCGCCTCCGCGCCTCCCTCGTTGATCAGCTGGGATCGCCACTGGTCCCACATGTCCTCCTCGGCGGTTCCTAGGTCGTTTGGGGTCGCCTGCTCGGTCGAGTCCTCTCCAGGGTCCCATACTCTCATGTGGGTGTATCTCTTCTTGAGCACCAACTCCCGAAACTCCCACGGGGGAGACGCGGCCAGATCCCCCCCCCCCTGACGGTTTCGCCTGCCATGTTTATGCTCAGACCGGGCGGAGGAGTCCCTCATCTGTTCTTATCGTAGAACCAGATGGCCTCCAACTTCGCAGGGGAGACCCTCAGGCCCAGTCCGCGCACAGCACGAATCCGCAGGCGATTTCGCCAATGCGCAACGTCTCGTGCCACCCGCAACCTCCGACCAAGACCAGATTATCGTCCGCGTAGCACACCATGGCCGCGACCGGAGGCAGCGGTCCCAACATCGAGCCCTGCGGAACACCGCGCTCGACGGGCCGCCTTCCCTCCCACTTCCTGCTGACGTAGCATGCCCACCTGTCGTCAAAGTAGGCGCGAATCAGCCGAACGAGGTAGCTGGGAACCTCGAAGTGCTCCAGGGCCGCCACTATCCTGTCCCACGGCATGGAGTTGAACGCGTTGACAATGTCCAGGGAAACCGCCAGCGCCACGCCGTCCCGGGAAACCATGTCCTCCGTGAGTGCCCGCACGCGTCTGACCGCGTCAATCGTCGTGCATCCCTTCCAGAAGCCGTACTGGCTTTCGTGCCAAGCCGGCACCCGCCCCGATGGACTATCGATAACTAATTTGAGAGTAACGAGAGATAGATTTGACAGATAGTAACGAGAGTATACTAATATGCTGCAGGCATAATTTCATTTCGATTAGATAACTAACACTGGCGAAATTTCCATAAATTGATTCACTGTCTGGGTCATCACTGAATTGTTGTGCGTGTCGCGTAATATTATTTTCTAGTAAATCAAGAATGCCAATGCTAGGCAAAACACTTATTTTATTACAATAGAGATTTAATTAAGGTTTAAAACATAGTCCCAATGTTATAATCAAAATAATTTTATTGTATTTAAGAAAACAAGAAAAATATTTTGTAATTTGAATTCTATTTATAATTTGAATATATTTGAAGCATTTGGTGATTTCTTTTAATGAAAATTGATATTTTTATATAATAGAGATTTAACCAGTAAGGAAATAAGCAATTTTTACATGTTAAAAACAGTTTTACTTTTGTTGCATATACCGTCCTCTTCTAATTTATAACATTAATAATAATTATTAATATCAGTGTAATAATATACTCGATATCCTACATCAATAGCAGTTCAAATGACTAAGAAAATGATATTAAAAAAACAACACAAATTTAAACAAAAGTTGGCACACAATGAACAATACATTTATTCATCTGTAAAGTAAATAGCGCTGAAATTCTTTTGTGATTCTAAAACAATTACATTTCACAATTCGTTAACTATCAAAGACACAATTTAACACGTCAGAAAGTTTTCGAAAATCAGGTTACATATTGAAACTTTCAGCACGTTGCCAAATGAACTTCGTTCGTGCAACAAAATCATTCAAGTAGATAATTCCTCAACCATTTTAACCGATCCTGTCGGTAAGCTTTTCACCCTGTATGATCCCATTGAAAATCATCGAACCCGTGTTATAGCGCGAAAGTTTTAGCTTAAGTCGTCCGTAAAGCATTCTCGATAATGACGCAAAATATACACCGTGATGGCGAAGATGTTCGACAAAAAACTTATTAGCTAACTAACGCCGGTGACTCGGTTTCGATACGCGTCGTCAGGAAGTTAGTTCAAACCCTTCGGCTAGAAGTTGTATACCGTTGTGACAAGATTGACGATAAACTTGGAGAAGTTGCTAGCAGGAGGATTGCATCTAAAGTTCTTTTCTCGAAGAAGAAACACAGACATGGAACTGTCTCTCGATCTAATGACCATTAATTCAGGAATAATGTAACAAGAAGTGCTGTTATGGCGATTTTCTGAATATTGCAATTAACTTCCTTTGTAATAAAAAGAGGATCCTTCTATTTTTGAACGAATTTCTTATGTTGTCATTATGACCTATATGAATCTATAGACTCTATAAATAGACAAAAAGAAGATGTCATACGAATCTTTTTAATTTTCCTTTGAATTCTTTTGTCCTTTCAATTATGTTATCATACACGAAAGAAGAAAAAAGAACATGAAGAGAAATTTTTACAATTTTTTTTTGTACGAGCACTTAGAATTAGGCATTCCATGCAATTCGCGCCAAAAGTGTAAGACATTTTCACAATAAAGGTGCAAATATTTTATAAGTAAAACTCATCATTTCATTACGCTATTAATTAAATAAATTAATTCAAAAGTAATCTACACTGCAGCAGCCATTACGTTACGATTTGCAGTTTGATGAGTTAAAAGCTGAAACATAGGAAACGTAATAATATCATTTGCAAAACATTCTATTATATTGTATATACATATAAATTGCGTTTTATACGTGGCGATCGCTTCAATTATCGGTGTCTTCAATTGTAATGTATGGACGTTTCATAATGTTATGGGAACAATTTACCATGATGGTTTTCAATTTGGAAACGCAGCGTTTCGTCCCGTATTATTGTTTCAAATACAAGCATTATTTTGTATTTAAAATGATAATCTAATAACATGATGGATCATCATTATCGACCAAATTATTGTTGAACCGCTCTTCAAAAAAGGAGTTTCGAAAAGAGTTCATATAATATTACCTAAATTTTAAAAATGTACTAAATATGTTTGTAACTTTCAACACAAATTCTTTCCGAAAGAAATGTATGTAAAATATAGTGCAATAAAATTTCGAATGGAAATTCTAATTTTAACTTTTGAATTTTGAACTATTTTAAAAGCAACGAGACACACACATATAAATATAAATTTCATAACAGTCGTAGAAATTTTAGTGAAATCTTCAAAAATGTATATTTTTGCGTCAAAAGATCATGATAATTTTGTAGGAATTATAAAATAAATAATTATGTTATAAACTGTGGATTTATTGGTCGTGTCAAGAGTATCAATTTTACCGGATGATCGTTCGTGATCCTGTATTAATTAACAATCCGCATTAACGCGTGATACAGTTTAATTTCCGGAAAGAAGTGACCGATAGATGGACAATTAAACCTGATCCATAAATTGCTGTGGATAACAAGCGACAACCCATTAAATCTCCTAATGAGACGCGTTACGTGTGACAAAACCGTGGCATCATTATTGCCAATAAAACAACGTTACGTTTGATCGTAAAACAACGAAACTTTGACGCGGTCAAAATGTTTAATCAGTTCAGCGGAGTTCTGGAGATACCTTTGATCATCTATTCGGAATTACGTAATTACATGGTTCAATTGCATTTTAATATTTCTATATACATAGATGTTTCACATTGCTGCATGAAATATTAGAATCCAAAATGTGTTTAAACGATACCTTATGAGTTCAGAATATAATATTATAGAAAATTAATAAGCAATTTATATTTTTGATCTTTTAACGTTATATAATATAGATTAATTAAACGGAACTTGCGTAAAATAGTTCATTATTTTTGTTCTTATTCAAAAGTATAAAATTCGCGTAACATATTGCTAGATGTTTCTTGCCCATTATATTAGGTCGTTCGAAAAGTTTCTTTCGTTTTATAGGGAAATAATGGATGCACAACATTTTCCGTTTTATATTATTTTATCGAATTACGTGTGATCCATTTTGTTTTATCAAGATAAAAATTATTTCATGTTCATTGGTTTCATGTTAGTATAAAGATGCGTCGTTGTAAAAGACGTGTCTGTAAAAGAAAGACACTTTCCGGATAACCTAATATATTCAATTTCTCCATATATAAAGGAAATCTATATAAATTTCAAAAATACCTCTACACACAAGCGCGAGATCTAAAAACGATATATGTTGTACGTTTATCGTAATCGAAGAGGATTTAGGAATTTGTTTAACACCTTGTCGAGCGCGAAAATTGTTTGTCCGACTGGCCGATATCATCCGCGCTTACACTATTTTCTCGTTGAGAGTCGGCGTGTCGAAGCAGAACAAAATTTCCAAAGCCATTCCTATGGATCTAATCAAGATTAGATTGGGTTCATAGTGTTTCTCGTGTATTGATAGCGGATCGCGGCTGATAGACCAATCTGTGACGGAACAATCGTCAATGTAACAGCATACTAATACAGATGCTTCCGTTCTCGATATCCACGCGTTTCAAACGCCATTAATGAGAATCAGTTGAACGGTAGTCTGTTAAGCGACGAGCCTTTTTTACAGGATTTCTCGTGACCGCACGAGAATGGCTGCTAATCCCTTGTTAACCGTCAACTAAAATGTAAACTAGAATGTTGCCTGGAATTGAAATTATATTTGAGTCATGCCACACTTTCATATTTTTTATTTTCATATTTTCATATTTTTTTTTAAATGTTTCTATGTTAATGTTAGAACTGTCTGTCAGAGCAGTAAAAGGGATCAGTTTTTAAGTAATTTTTCATAAGATGCATTTTTGGAAATTTAAGTTGTATACCATTTGTATAGGCAAACAATAGTGTGATACTATTAATTAAACATACTTATATATCTTTTTATTCTTGATTTACTATAAAGCTCTTCCAATATGAACAATCGTCCAAAATGAATGAAGGATTACGAGAAAAAAATGAAATCCTGTGAATAATTATTGTAGCTATTAATGTCATTATTATAGCTAATGTTTCGAACACGAGATGAATTACGTTATTTGATTTATTATTTAATAACTTGTAATTAGCATACGTACATATGTCAGTGCGGATTAATAAAACGAAAAATTTCTATAGCACGTCTTGTACCTTCCGGATATTTAGCAACCTCACAAGCGAGAATTTATTAAGACAATATTAAAATTTATATACGCAAAGGCTGGGTAATACGTTGTAGTTTATTACATATTTCATTAAAACATTATACCATGCATACATATCGTTTTATATCGCAAATTTCATAACAGTAAAATACTAATAACCCATTGAGAACCAACGTTGTGTTAACATAATGTTTAATTTACAATTTTTTTTCTCATTATTTTGTTACATTTAAATTCTATAATTTTATGAAGTTAAAGAAATTAAAATATCTATAACACATTGCGATGTAAATTTTCTTTTTGAATAATAGAAATCTTTTTAGTGAACTCATTGCACATTACAATGATTCTGATTTGTCAGGTATATTGGATTATATATAATCTCTGTGTTTTAAGTTATTATTGTCGTAATTCAATCTATTGGTTGCTAAATATCACCAGTTTCTGTGCATGCTGTTTATTCTCTTGTGTAAATAATTGCATCTATGTTGAAAATTGCATGATTTCTATTCCCAACGTTCTTTCTTCATTTTGTCGTTTGTGCAGGTAAA
Organism: Bombus cullumanus; assembly: GCA_014737535.1. NCBI lineage: Eukaryota > Metazoa > Arthropoda > Insecta > Hymenoptera > Apidae > Bombus > Bombus cullumanus. The sequence continues at coordinate 266,142 of JACXIX010000043.1, forward strand.
TAAAATTATATTGGGAAAAAGATTAGAAAAATGCAATTCCAAGGAATAAAAATGAAGAGTAATTTTGTCATATTATCTACGACATTAATTACAGATATTATCGCAGAATAAATGTTAAAAAATGTATCGAGTCATTCAGATTTATTTATTTATATATTATCATCTTTCTATAGCTTTATCTTGTCACAGTCTTAACAAACTAAAATAAGTTAGTTTTAACATTTATATAATATTTATAACTCTTTCCAAAATACTTAAATTCTTTCTCAGTAAAAAAAATTGCTTTTTACTTTTTTACTATTTCAATTCTTTTGTAAAATTAATATGTAATATATAATGCATATTATTCCTTCTTCAACTTTACGTTATGAGTTATAACATACAAAAGCTAAATAACGGCTGTCCGAAACCTTGTAGTTAGACACTGATTATCGCGCCAGCCCAGTTACATAATCAAATATTTGAGAATACATTCGAAACACCGACATTATCTGGCCGCCTGTGCAAATCACGAGAAGTGCTGATAGCGTTCGCGTTTTAAACGTTTGCCTAGTGTATGTCACCGGAATAGTTTCACGTGTGTCGTGGTTGCGTCGAACTTTCTGCAAAGATCAGTCTCCAGAAATTTTTGCGCGAAAAAAGTAACAAATATTTTAGTTTCGAAGCTGATCGCGTGTCAGTTAAAGAACTGTTTCTCGTGTATAAGTTTGGATCTGGGAAACTTTAAATAGAAGTGAGTGAAAGTGATATGTCTACATACTCTTCTGTGCGTACGTATTCGAACACTTAGTATCTGCGGCTTTTGCATAAACATCTTACGACTTTAGTTTTTTTAATGAATTTGTTATGTTATCCTATAATCTGATATTCTTGGACTAAATAAGAAATATTTATTAATAAACAATGTTGATAAAGTTATTGTATAAATCGGTAACCGAAAACGTAAATAGACTGAAATCATCAGCACGCATACATCTCTCTGATCTCATAATCATCAATCTCAAATGGTTGATACCCACCTAGAAGTATAGAAATATATACCAAACTTTATAAGAAATAAACATATCAAGATAGCACAGCGAAGAAGTAACAGGCAGAGAGTAAAATCATCTGAAACTTCTTTTTTATTATCTTAGCACTCATACATTTTTATCACCTTGATGGTCATATGATTCCTGCATGTATGTTTTCTCTTACCTATCTCTATAATAATTATATCAATATTATTTGTTATAATAAATATTGCTTAATGTTGGCCGCAAATGACAATAAGATTATAGGACAGTATAATAAATCCATAAGAGAAACTAAGGTAGATATTTATGCGAAATCCGCAAATATCTAAATATTCAACTACTCGTGGACGGGAGATAGATAAACCGCAGAAAATGGATGATTGCAATGTACAGGGATTTCGTAGAATTTCTTTCAAAATTGTCTCAGTTTTGGGTGCTCCAAGCACGAAGGGAAGTGAAGTGCGGTAATAGTACAATTTGCAAATTAAGTAAAACATATTTCTAAAACAATTTATTAAGTTGTTGCATAGATGAAATCACTAAATTTTTAATAAAACTTCCAATGTTGCCAGTTTCATTGAAAATGATATTTAGTGATTTTATTGAAATTTATTAATTTCGCGTTAAATAAAAACATAGGACACGGATGTATTTTCAAGTAAGACTTAAATGTCTCTCGAATCGATATCGACCAATTTTAAGCACTGGAAGTTGCTAATTAGAAATCTCGAAATTTCAGAATATCGTCTGATCGCAAACAGGTATGAATTCTAGTGAAATTTCTGGATTTAACTGTCTAAATTCAGATATATATAATATGAAACTGAGCTTTCACTAACTTCACTAAACTTTTTGGAGGAAATGGAATATTTTCTTTATTCTTATTAAGAATCTACTGAAAATGTCCTGAGTAACATTTATTTTTCTTCTTCTTATCGCAACGTGATCTGAAAAAACAAAAGAAATCTCTTGTAAAATACAATGCAAGCAGAATATATTACACGGTGTAAAAATAGCGCTTGACGCAATTTAATTGTTTAAAAGCATGAAAAAATATTGATTCTATCAATATTGTGAACGAAACGTATATGCTCGGCTCAGGTTTCTTCACCATGTCCATGACAATTCGAAATGTCGCGGTAGATTATTCGCTGATTCTCATTAAAATTTCCTCGCGTCGACAGAATAGCGCTGCACAGAGACCTCGTTTGTGTAAATCAGTTTTCTCGAAACGGTCTGGCAAAGAACCGCGATAAAGTGCCTTGGTTTTCTAAATCAAATAAAAGGAGGCGTCAGATTCGTCGCTTGTAAAAATCGTAAGTTTGCGTTTCATTATTTATACGTACGTTTAAAGAGCTTCAGTATAATTTCATTCGATTATTAGAATATTGAAAGTGATTTAATACTGGGAACGAAAAATCCAAATATTTCTTATATTTTCAAATTTTCTTTTCAAATTTAGTAATTTAGAATTTAGAATTAATTGCATCTTTTTAATTATTTATTTTTCATCTTCGCTAATCACATTCCTTTATAAATCAATCAGCAAATAGCTGCAGACTATTATACGATTGTAAAACAGGCACCATTTCGATAATTCTGTTACACAATATTTATTATTGGAAGAAATCAATTCAAGTCGCTATCTTTCTATTTTTCTTAATCGAGGAATTATATCTATAATTTTTCACTCTTACCATATAAGTAAAGTTCCATCAAGAAATACTTTAAGTTGAACGAAGAAAAATAAAAACGACACAAAACATTAATAAAGGTATAGTTTCCGTGGCTGTTTCGCAATGATAGATAAAATATTTAAACATGGGATAATACTTAGTACCATATCCAAAAGTCAATTTACCTTCGATTGTTCATTTTCCATTTCATTTTTAAAGTTCACATATTTAGATAGATAGATCGCATATTAAATATAACATAGATCTTTCTTTTAAAAAGAAACATTGTATCTTGAGCATTCGACGCATAACTTGACACGCACTGCTTCCGGATCATTCTCACGACAATCACGACCCTCCGAATTTGACGCTCGCCGATAGGAACGTAGAGATGCCGTGCCGTCTTCGTGGATGTTCTTACCTAGACACAATGCATACCGATCACGAAATCCACGTGTATGTCACGTATTCCTGCGGCGCGAGTGACAAAGCCTCCGCGCCGTGTGCTGATGTATAATACGCGAACTTCGAATTTCCATTCCCATTGGCATTCACGAAACGTGAGGCTTCTCTGAAAAATATCTGTTCGCGGCCTGTCTGAGCACTGAAAACCTGTCGAAAGCGCGGAGTATCAGTATCTCCTTTACCGGACCATCGATCCGTGAAAAATACGGGGTGAACGACACGTCGAACGGGTTATCGACGGAACCCCCGCGCGCCGGACTCTTGTTCCCCGTTATTTTAACCCACCACGTCAGGTAAAACCCGTCGCGTTTTACGGGTCAGTTCTGATTGTCCAACAAAGACACCGAACGAACTTTATTTAATGTCTGTCCAACTTTTGACATCTTTAAAATTGTTAAATTTTATAATCGCACTATTTGTATGGTGAATAGTGGAAGGAATATATAGCTTTATTGGTTTATTGAAGAAGGTGGATTTGACGAAAGGATTCTTTAGTATTAAAGATACCATTTCCATGTTTTGCGATCTAAAGATTATTGGATTTTATCGTTGTTGAATTTTGTTGTTGTTAAAGGTTGCTGAATTTTAAGATCGGAGTATCGAAATAGTGGGTTGGATATGGTTTTATATATTTTATATGTTTGATTCTTTGAAAAAAGTGGTTTGGATAGGAGGATTTATACTATACATATTTATCAGAGAATTTATATGCCAGTATATGTATAAACAATTTATAATATACAATTTTATAATACATTAAAGACAATATAACTTGCATAGAATTAGTATTTTATTCAATACATAGTATGTTGGTGAATACGTCATTTCTTTTTGAGAATTTGTATTAAAGTAATACACGAGATTTTATTCAGTTTATTTCAAATATGTATATGAATGAGTCTAGCTTTTTTGGAACATCGAGAAAATAAATTCAGAAATCAACTATTTCATGAAATATATAAAAAAGTAAAAAAGGTCGAAATTATTATTGAAAATGCCAATTAAAAATTTTAGCTCATCTTAACTAGCGGAAAAATTAAATATAAACTATCCTAATTACAGAACTCACTATGCACACATAAGCTTCTGATTTTCTAATCTAGATTTTCTAATCTATTGAGTTTAGTTCCGAAATCAATAACCGCGTTGAAATATCATTAGAAACTGCCACATGAACTTCATTTAATATTTATTAAATGATGTATACTATAAAAACAATTTTAAAATAAATCAAATTGAGTTGTGTCCTGAATAAAATTCAGCTTTTATTTAATGTACAGCTTCCAATTTGTAAATTCATCCTGTATACTTTTCTCGATATTTTCTCTGATAACAAATTTTCTACGTATGCTCCATCACTTACACAGCACCCTTGTATACTCGCATTGATCGCAACATGCATAATAATACGACGCAATTACAATTTGGTGGAGGATTACATTATACATCATGTTATTCCCAATACTCATGTAAATAATCCGTACCTACGAATAAATCACAGTTGCCTTGCCAAGGAATACGCTATCTGTAAAATAAATTAACCGCCATTCGATTACCTTTGTATTAAATTTCATTTCAGTATTATTCGCGAAATCGAATTTGATAATCATATATAAATACTGATTGCAGCATATAATGTTTTAAATAAAATATAAATATTTATAAAATTTTATAAATACTTTATAAATATTTTTAATAAAATATTATGTTATAAAAAAATGTGCGCTGTATTTAAATTTTTTTGATATTATTTCTATCGCATTTGCGTAAAGATTCAGCTAGATTGTCGGCTTCTTGTAAATAACCATACGAATGGTCGATATAACTTATTGGCACTTACTTGTGCATTGTCTTCTCTCACCCCTTTTTATTTCTTCTGGACCAATCTCCTCTATTCATGTATTTCTCGCGTATACACAGTGGACACACGAACGAACAAGTTTAAATCGGTCGGTATAGGAGCGAAAGACTCGCCCCTAACACCTACAGTTATGCAAGGGATGATTATGTTCGACAACAATGTGGCTGATGTTACTACCAGCGGTACGATGTCACCAATTAATTGCACCACGGTAGTCTACGCCTTTCCGGAAGAGGATCGTGTCGTTGTCGGATATATCAATGAATGGATAAATGCCTATTCGTTTATATCGAGTAAGTATCGAGGTACACTTTGTACCCTTTTTCTCGTTCGATCTGTCGGTAAGTCTGCTTTATCGGTTTCACTCACTGGATTTTGTTTCCCCATTCTACTTTATCGACGATTGAAAGATACTGTGTGGGAAGATGTCGGTAAAGGGAGAATTCGTTCTTATCAGATGTTGGAAAAATAGTTAATTATCGGGATATTACTTGCGATCGATAATTTACTATATCTGAATTAGGTAATAATCCTTTATACTGACTATTCATAGTATTACTTCCTTTTGTATCATATGGTATATGTTAAACAATGTTAAGAAGTTATTATTTTTATGGTATTTCAAATAAGAGATTTAATAATAATGAAAAAGATTGAAAATTATAGAAATGGTTGTATGCCTAGATAATGAACATTTTAATGTATTTATTTGCATCACGTAGAAAAGCGAAGGATAGTTGAAGACCATAATAGAAAAACACAGTAGTGCATTTCAGTGCTCGAAACAGCGATTCATTTATGAGATTTGCAGTCTAAAGGATTGCGCATTTGTGTTTGGCATTGCATTTAGAACAGTAGACAGAATTTTTGGCAAATTTGCATGCGACTTGAATCTTCCCGAACCTCCTATAATTTATTTCAATTTTAGTTAAATACTTAAACTGTGTCATTATTATATTTTACTCGATTCGTTTTATACAGAAAATCAAGAAAAGTTCTACCTGTACATCATAGTGTCGGTCACAGCCGGTATTTTAATTTTCCTGGGCTTGGTAATTGGACGACTTCTTGTCAGTCGTCACCGTGCAAAAAGAGATGCGAAATTCCATGCAAATAACGAAGCGCTTCCAAATGGATTCACTGATGACATTTCGGAGATCGACGCGGATATTGATCTTACCACGCCGGTGCCAGTTCCAATGCAAGACACAAGGTTCGTAACCCATTTAATTCCTTTTTCAAACAAGTCTATGTATTCCTTCAATATAATGTTCTTTATATGTCAATGATTTTTATCAATTATGGAAATCCTGGTATTCTGATGTTCAAATTGTAGTGTTAACGAACTGTTTTATATATACTATACATATTATATATAATGGATATATCCTCATCAAAATTTCAATATAATTAATGTTTTAAAAAATTAAATAAACATCATATAAATCTACTACTATACTTAGATAAAACCAAATAAAAAAAACGAAATTTCTAAATTAACTATATTCTTTCCAGGATTCCAGAGACTCAGCTAGCCGAGAGGCTCCACGGCGATCGTTACTACGCAGAAACCAGGATACCAATGTCGCCCACCACGATGCACCCAGCGCCAGGACATTACCCTGGCAACACAGGTGTCAGGGTGGATCTAGGTAACCATATGGTCGGCACAGATAGCCTCCATACGATTCTACGTCCAGAAAATCCACGAAGCATGAGCACGAAAAGCTATTATTACGGCTGACAGGAGGAAGGGGGTGTCCCGCGCGAGGGACGGCCCCCGTCCTTGAGCCCGGTACCAGAAGTGAGCACGCGGAAGTACTGCTTTTAATCGAGAGACCGATTGTCTGTGGAACGGCGAACGAAGCCGCTGTAAAAAGCAGGCGTTCCATACTAACGAACGCTAACTCGTCGTCGATTGGAATCGTTGTTTCTTCGAGCGAAAATAAAGGAGGCCTTCGTCTTGGTACCGGAAACGAGCACGTGGTGGTGACCCTCTTTTCGTATATATCATCATTTCTTTTTTCTCCAATATGGAACTTTCAAAAGAAACCGGGAATTTTGAAGAAAAATTCGATTTCCACGAGAGAGAAATCAGAAGAGAATAGAATCGTACCACAGTTTCCTTGAAGATTATTTCAATTGTTGTTTTCAAGGAATATTCGTGGTTCGTACGCTTTTAATGTCGGAATTGACGGTATATGATCCGTGTAGATCAACCTCATGAAACAGATGGAAATTTAGTTGGATGCTGAGCGTTGAGAGTGAACAAACTTGTTATCTTTTGCCGTGGAATCGTTCTACACGTGCCGCTGCCCGACACCGGAAGCGAACGAGAGCTCAGCCAAGGAGATGGGAACTTTAACGAGAGCGTTGTAAATACGACGTCGGTGTACTGAGGGTTTCACCTATTTCTATGGAAATTCTAATGAGAAGCTCTGTTAGAAATAAAACTCCATTTGAGTGAAGATTCCTTCAGACACCGGTCGAGGACAGGGATATTAAAAAAAGAAAACCCTTATTGTTTGTTGAAGATGATGTTATTGAAAATAGTACTGTTTTTGATAAGAAACTGCGATTATAAAAGGCTGGATTATCGATTAGGAAGTATAAGTAAATATGTTGAATGTAAATGATGGAAATAGAACGTTTTTACGCGGGCAGCATCCGTTTTTGCGATCGATACCGAAAGTAAACATCTGCAATGTCGTCGTGTAAGATGATTATGATTGTAAGTAGATTTTGATATCTGAATTGGATAAAAAGAATTGTGAGAAATGGGGGAAAAGGAAGAAAGTAACAATCGATACTGGAAAAAGATTTATTGTTGTCTATAGTTTAGGACTCAACCCAGACAGCACAGAGACGCTTTATGGATGTTTTAAAGAAATCTAATAATGTCATTTTCAAATATCTCTGATATATCTTTTAACGCCTTAAAAGATTATCATCTTACACCAAACTTTTCAAGACACTGACATATTTACTTATTTTATCTTAATGAGAAGAATAATTATATTAATAATACTTATATTACAATAATAGCTATTTGTAAGACATCTTTACGTCGAAACATTTGGACAAACTTATACTTCGTGTGCTGTGTGGGAATAATTATTTAATTTGCGATTGAATTCTGATATGTTTCAGTTTTCTATACGAAAAAGCTTGATAATGAAAGACAAAATAAATTTATATAAATTGCAATTATAATTTAACGGGATAAGGAATTTTTGATCATTTCTTCTATTTTTAAAGTTAATAATTAGAATTTTATATCATACAAATTTTCTGCGTGAATTATTTTCATTAGCAGATCAAGATTGAAATATTTTAGTAAGAATTTCATGAAAATGAAGAAGAAGTATCACTGCCTATTGAACAGTAATAACAATAATAATAAATCTGCAAAAAAGGATCAATATCCTATGTGTACGTACAATAATTTGTCATTCAAGAATCAAGTTTTTCTAACGAAAATCACGCACACATTTCTTTGAAAGAAAAAACAATACATATCTGCGCCATCTGTGTACAGCAATAAACAATTGCAACTTTTTCCATTCGAAAAATCATTTCTCCTTGTCGAAAGATCGAGAAGACTGTCTGAAAAATATATATCACTGCCTAGTTGATGAGAAAATGAAATACAGGTCCTTTCTTGTTAACCAGATTTCCTTAGATTTTTCTCAAACCGGACTATGCTACCGACGTTGTCACACTTAAAGATGATTCATGTGATAGAAACAAATGTTGATAGCGTAGTGGTCGTGATAATAATTTTTCTAGTATGAACTTGTAGCATATTTCTCTTGTTGGAAAGGAAGAATAAAAAAATAGAAAATTATGTGTGGCTCAATATATAAATTTATATGTTAGTATTTTCTTACGAATTCGTCTATAAATTTTATGAATAATTAGAAGTTGCTTCAGAGTTAACAAGAACTTTGCAAATATGGCTTATGAATTTCTACTATGAACACATTATTATGTTTTAGTAGATTATATTTAGAAATAACTTTAAAATTATAATTCTTTCTAAACATTAATGAAAATTTTATAATTAAGTATTTGAGCGACGCATAACATCATCGTCATCTACAATGAAGACATTTACATTATTAGTCGGTAGTATTGTTTAGATTTCTCTCGATTAAAGCTCAGTGCACCAGAACGAACAGTCAGCGACCAGAGGATCAATATTGCAATTGATGGACGAACGAACACAACACGATCGAACGGACGAACGACACGAATCGACGATCGATCGATCTTCCTAGAATAACATCAGTCTCTAATTATCACCGTGAGAAAAATAAAAAATGAACCAAAGAAGTAAATAAAAAAAAAGGAAGTCAAAGAAAACAAGAACCATGTGGATCGGACGCTTAATTTCTATCTAAATTGATTGAAATCGGGATTCACTATGATCGATGGTTAACCGTGTATTTCTAAGAAAACAGGAAATCGATCGATCTCAACGAAGTTACAGCGGTTTTGTATCTCGAATACACGCAACCAAAAAAAAAAAAGAAAAAAAAAACAAATAGAATAAAATGCATCGCGAAACGACTTTTATAGAGAAACGATCTGTATGTATATCATGCTGTAAATAGAAATAATGTAATTTACGGTAATTGTTAAGAAATTCAAGCAAAGAGAGAGGGAAAGAAAGAATGTGTGTTGTATGTAAGAGAATATTGTACCTAGATCGAAAGTGTAATGTAATCGGAGGTTTCGTAGTCGACAACTTACTCTCTGTGCCATTGTATCGATTTTACGAAGGAACGAAAGCTTTTAGTTGTATTTTCAATTAATTCATAATAAGTCCTTCAACTGGAATTTTGTATAGTTCGAAGAAATTAACTTTATTAAGTGAGGATTCACAGTGCCATTCGTTCTCGCATATGATATTAGGTTCTTTTTATATAGATGTAAACCGACGTTTATTTTAAGATGATAGTATAAGTAATAATTATTCATTTGTACATTAATTCTTGCGCTGTATGTTTGCACACTCATCGGGGTGCTATCGCAAATAACGAGGATACAGTATATTTAATATTTAAGAATTATAAGGTTAACATTCTAATAATTGAATAGCTCATTGAAGTTGCGTAACAAGAATAGCACGAGAAACAGAAATTTCTTATATACTTGTACACTTGTATATTTATATTTTTGTATACTTGTATTTAAGAAGGAAAATGTAGATTATACAAAATCACATTTTACTCCGAAAAAAGTGATTTTAGGTTCTCACATTGGTCTCTTTATTTCTTACATACATGTTAGGTTTTTAACGTCTTAAAATTATATATAAACCTTTATGCTTTAGTATTCTGTACAATTACATACATTTTGAAATACTCTTTCCGATTAAAATTCATATTAAATTTCGTTAACTTTCTTTTACTCGACCAAAACATTCGAATTAAAGGTATAAGAGATGAAAATGAAGCATGATACGCATTGACAATAACGGAATTAAAATAAACACATTTTGATCTCAGAGTTGAATACGTAAATTTCAATTCAAGCTCTATTTTTATCGTCGAGACATATTTCGAAAAAGATGATTCTCTCACGCGATTAAGCGGCCGACTATAACAATGTACCCCATAACAGCAATGGAGTTCACACAATTTTTCGTGCAACAAATGATTTTACAACTGGTTGAATCCAACAATAGACCATACAATAAACAATAATCAAATATCTGTACCAAGCAATGAATTTTACAAAATGGCTTACTTTTGCTGGCTATAAACTACCATAACATACCAAAAAATGGAAGCTTAGAAAATAATTATTTACTAAATACATAGTATAATAAGAAAGAAATATAGACTCTATGAAACAATGATCAAATTTCTGTCCTTTTTCATTCTTAACTGTTAAAATCCAAGATCGTTTGAGTTATTTTGAGTTGTGATACTTTTGAAAAATATGTACGTTATGTTAAGTACCTACACGATATCAATGAGCTAGACAATTATTAATTCGAAAGGCGTGCGAAGAAATCTGCTTTGTTCCGCTGATTAGATCGCATGGTGGAGATATAATCCGCCATGGCCGTGTTTTTAATTGGTCTGGCGTAATTAAGTCACTCATGCGGAATTGTGGCGAGCCGCACTGGTTTCCAGGAAAATTCTAATTGTCGGAGGAACGCTGGTTCTCTGCCCTTTTATTCTCACTTCTCAAATATTTTGCGTTTCTACACGTTCTTTCTTCCATCGCTCGATCTTCCCATATTTTTCAACTTGACAGGATTTTTTCGCTTTTTTAAAAATATGTATTCTATTCTGATTCATCGTCATGAAAGTTCAATAAGTTGATTAGATACTGGTACAGGTGGATTAACAAAAATTTTATTGCATATTTAATTAATATCTATGTCTCTTTTTAAATCAAATTTTGATTAATTTAGAAAATTGTATTAATGTAACAGAAGTTTGTGTATATTGTTTTATGAATTTGGTTCAGATTGGAGGAACGTTTGAGAACCTCTTTTGTCAAGTTCTCTTAAAATTTCGTATATTAGCAAGATTCTTCTCCAGAGAAAACTGTGTCTTTTAATATTATATTCTGTGGAGGAGATACGATTTTACATAGTCAAATTTAAAGTGTATTATTATTCCATGTTCTATTATTTCACTGGATATTGCATTTAAAATATTTATTTGTAAATCAAACGATTTCCTTCTTATTCGCATAACTCGCCTTTTATAATTCGATGCGTATTATTATGTATGTAAATGAATTTGATTTTTTCTTGTTTTGTTATTAACAATCATTCTGATGATCGAGTTTCACGCGCGCAGGAGGATAAATTTCAAGTAATTTGCCGTGGGTTCAAAATGTCCCATTGGTACTGGCTCAACGGAATGAAAGATATGAAACAGAATATAGGTACGCAATGAAACGTTATGATGTATCGATGTGCAGAGTATGAAAGGATTAATATCGTAGATTCACGTAACGCACTCGATATTCAATAAACATTCTGGTTTTATAAATAATTCTTGTGTAACGTGCACGATGCAGTAGTAGTGTATATTTATATCGATTTGCTTTCTATTTATTTATGCAAATACTAATTTTTTGAGTACTTCATATACTACTTAATGTTTTTACGTTTTAATTTTTTTTTTTCAATATATAACATTACCAAAGAGATTAAATTTATTTCTATTTTGCTTAAGATGCTTATACATACTACTTTTTAAAAATATTTGTCCTAATAATAGAATAATTTAAAATTGATTATAATTACTTTTTAGGTGATTTTTAGGTGAATAATATTGTTATAAATTACCAAGGAGCATCAATACGAGAAATGGTATCGCTTTATATTTTACTTTAAAGTATGATTATTGGTTTCTATTAATATATTAAACGTTGCGCAGGTTATTATTTATTTCATGTACTATTACATCCAACTCAGAAAGCGTGCAAAACCATACCAAAGACATGCTGTTAATGCATTGATCGATAGATGTGTGATTATAGGGCTCAGAAATAAAGACACGAATTAACTTTATTTTCATTTCAAAGAAATCAATCTCCTAATTCAAGAATTACACGATATATAGCATGTATGTCTGTATTTGTTTGAGAGTTTATCTTTAATAAAATAGATCTTTAATACTCAATGTAATAATAGGTTTTAAGAATATTTAATTTACAATTTTTCACTCTTCTCTGTAATTCTACTAAATTAAGTATTATATGTAAGATTGAGTAAATTTCGCCAAGATCCACAGCTCCAAATAAACTACAAAATGTATCTTAAATAGCAAAACCGTGCTTATTGAAAAAATTACAAAGTCATTTTAGAATAATTCAATAACACAATTTTTTAAAATAAGGAAACGTCGCCACGTTTCTTTCCGAAATGTTTCTTTTCTATTTCGTGATCTTTTTTTCTGAGCGATCCAAATTACTTTATTGTCGAGGCGACTTGTTCGAAGCGGAGTGCCTGATATCACTTCGCGAGGAGCACCTCCAAGAGGATTACGTGCCTGTCACTGACGTTGCGGATAAAATGCAAATTCCTGCTAAACGGATATTTCAAGGAAGTTAGAAGAACACACGTGCTCCGTGTAATGCATAAATGGAACGGAGCGCAACGTGATTTGCCACGACAGCCGGAAACGGCATTCCGTGATGGGGAACATGCGATGGAAAGGTTCATGACCCTGTTGAAATTGGGGAGAACTCGGATATGATGCATCATGGGATTCTAAATTTTGAGATAGATAATATGGCGGTATTAGTTTCGAGAAAATGTGCAACGTATTTCGGTTAATTTCCGAAAATCTTGATCATGAAATTACTAGATCCATACAATCGTCTTTCACAATATGGTTTGAAGAATCGTAACTTAACTATTAATTCCTATGATATGTTATATCAACAAAATGACTGTATAAGGAAAGCTTCGCATTATTTTATTTCTATAAATATATTATTATGTATTAAAATTCATAAAATCACCAACCACAAAATTACACTAGAAAAAATTCTAAAAACTTGTGTATGCATGCAGAAATTTGTTAGAGTTTAAATGTTTGATTATATAAAGAAATTCCCATAATTCTTTTTAGATAAATTCGGAAGATTCGTAAAATAATTTATATGAAATTCTAGCTTGTTATTTCGAGAACGTGACGAGACGTCTGTTCTGTTTTTGTATAAATCTCGCGCCATACGTATTGATTAACGTAGAACGAATGTAAAACTGAAAGCGAGGGGCGAAAAAGTTCGACAGCAGTCGAGCAAGTTTTAATATTTGCGGAAGGAGTCAGGGATGTAGCTCGTTTCGACGGAAATGTTTGAACGTTCCAGAGTGGTAGGATGTATTTATTGTTTCGATTGTTCGATCGGTTCGATGGATCGCTTCACGATTAAACGTTGCGGAATAAAAACATCATGAATTCCAAAGGCAGAAAAGGTTTCTGTATTTGTACTATTCACAGGAAACTTCATACATGTCAAAATTGAAAAAAAGAGTACAATTCGTTGTTGTAAAATCTTGCATGTAAAACTACAGTGTGGGTATAATATTTGTGATTGTTATTTAAAATGATAATTGTCATCAACTGTCATCAATAACTATTTTTTATATCGTATTATGAATAATGCACGCAAAATACGGAGTAACTGCTCATTTTCAACAGATGGATAAATGGATCAAACCGACCAGATCTCATTAAAATGTGTGAAAATGGCACGTACCCATTAGAAGGACTTGCTTCTTGCGAAATTTACCGAGTATTTTGTATGAAAAGTGGCGAGAAATAAACTTTACGATAGAATGTGTGAGAAGACGAAAGAGAAGAATAAGAGAGAAATGGGTGTAAGAGTGTAACGAAAATCGACGAGTTTTTATTGTAAGTATCTCTTGTTCGTAAGCACCTTGTAAATATCGCTGTACCATAAATAACCGTGTACCCTACGAGTTCGACTCCTCCCCGATCTCGAATCGAAAAAGGAATCAAAGCGGGACAAGAGGATTAGTATCAAAAGAATGTCGTTGTTCAAGACTATATTAGGAGAAAAGACAGAGAAAAGATGTATGAAAAGATGTGTGAATTTTCGCTCGAAAGACTGAACAACCAATGTTAGCAGTGGGAGAAAAGTAAAGACAAAAGTTTATCGAAACGAGTAATGAAATTATATTTACGAAACGTTATCGAATGATTATTAATTATATACAGATGAACGATGAGAGGTGAAAAAAGAGGTGTTTACAGGGATTTTAAATGTAGAGTTTCTATCTAATACGGTGTATCGACAATCGACATCGCGGAGGAAGTACGAAACAGTGTATCGTTCTGTTAACGTTTTGGAGCGAGTCTGGAATCTCGAATGTACGACTAATGTTTCCAATTTGTGTAACTAACCCTTAAATGATTTACAATTATAATAAATGAATTACGAAAGGATTTCTTATGTGTTATCGTTTTTATGTGTGCTTTCTATGATTTCTCTTTGTTCGACCGTTCGCGGAGGAGGCGTGTCAACGGGAGTCGTAAATTCCCGTTACGATTAGGTAATCGACGCCACGAATTGACCGATCCCCTATTTTGGTTAGGATAATAGGCGTGGTTGAATTAGTATGTCGGATTCACGTTATGATTAGGGTTGGGGTTAGGGGTGTGAAACGAGTCTTCGTTGTGATTAGACATGGTCGTTAGGCAATAGAGAAGATATTGACTAGTGCAGATATGATTATCGTAGATTTCAACAAGTAGCCGTGGTAATTAGACACTCGAGACGCTAATGACAATGATCCTAGGTTCAATAACGAATCCGCGGCCAAGCGGATGATAGATGTACGTTCTCACAAAATCTAAGTCAAACTCTTTGGTAAGCAAAGCGTGAAATAATCACTGATCGTAAAGACGTTACTCTTTTAGTCGATGAGGTCGCAAGAGAGAATGAATTTCCGTCCCGATGATGCCACAGAGGAAAAACCATATGGGGTGCGTCCAAGGACACGAGATCCTCGGATTTGTCGAGGAAAGCCTTCGTTCGGAAGGCGAGAGGAATAGACGTTACTGTTAATTGGTCAATCTCCATATCGGTGGTTAGAAAAAAATGCTAGCTGCCCTCAAGGGAAAGTTGCTGGCGGGAAGCGCCGTTCGTGAGAAAGAAGGTTTCCTCTATCTTCCCGTAGTTGGGACAAAGACTGTTTGTCTGTTTGAAGGACTTGAGTTAACTAAAATATCTTAAGATTTATAACGGGCCCTCAGGCTAGCTGAACATGTACCGCGGAGACGCATCGACATCTGGCAATCGTCTTACTCAAAGAATAGGGTCTGCATGTGGCGAGCTACGGGACAGAGACCGTTGGAATGTATACTGTCGAGTGCCGCTACAACTATTGCTTTTTTTTAAGGAGAGCTATACTATTACTCCATACCTTTATTAAACAAACGTTCATCGCTTGACCGCGGCTACGTTCGGCGACTGATTGTCACCTCGAGCCCAAGCTCACTATCACAAATCTCGAACAACTACACTCGGATTGAATGACGACTATTGTTTAATTACGGCTAAGGTAGAATCTAGATCAAAATGTTAAAGGGTTTTCTAAAATTCCAAAGGGAAGGCTCCGGTGTTCTTTCATCTCCGACAAGTATAACACTGGATTAACAGGTTATAATATACACTTTATTCCAACAACTTGTCTCGCGAAAAATATAAATATTCGGAGAAACTCGCGTGGTAAGTTACGATGTCGAATTGTAATGTCGTTTACGATAAGGTTAGAAGTGTTTGACTTGAGTAGTTACTAGCAAGACCACGATGTTAATCGTAGTAGGAGTAACTTGCAAGTAGTGAGTTACGGTGTCGCAAGAGGTATAAATCGCAAGTAAGATATTTTTTTTTTTTTTATTTTGTTTATTAAAGTTTACAATCAATTCTCACATTGAGAATTTTCAGTAACTTTTTCTGGCGTGGCGCAGTGACATGGCTAATTATTTATAATAAGTTAATACTTATTATAGATATGTATAATTTATGAGTGAGTAATATGGATAATTAAATATTTCTTAATGTACATATCTAATTAAATCTAGAGCTTAGGTCTA
>JACXIX010000043.1:283094-308195 GCA_014737535.1 Bombus cullumanus
CAGGTTTGCTTACGGAGCGTGAAGGTTACATGTGAGGATTTTTTTTCATTAATTTTGAAGCCCCATTTATGAAACCACTTTTCCATAGAGTCGAGACATCGCTGGAGAGTGGATGAGGCCATTACCGGGTCCGCGTGGGAAGCTAATAGCGCTGTGTCGTCAGCAAATGTTGCTATTGTTATCTCGGTTGAAATAGGTATGTCGGCAGTGTAGATGGAGAACAGCAGGGGTCCGAGGACACTACCTTGGGGTATGCCGGATTCTATTGGAAATGTTGCGGAAGTGGCGTCTAAGCATTTAACCATGAATTTTCTGTTGGTTAAGTAGGACTTTAGGATGGAGTAGTAGGGGTGTGGTACAGTTTTTTTTGAGTTTGTATAGTAGTCCCTCGTGCCATACTTTGTCGAATGCCTGTTGAATGTCTAGGAATACCGCTGAGCAATATTTTGTCCTTTCAAGGGTTTGGCTGATCATGTGGGTAATGCGATGGACTTGCTCTACCGTTGAATGTTGTTTCCGAAAGCCGAATTGATGATTTGGGAGTGTTTTCAAATCCTCTAAGAGTGGAAGGAGTCGATTCGTTAGTGTTTTCTCGAACAGTTTAGACAGGATAGGCAAGAGACTGATTGGGCGATAGGAGCTAGTTTCATATATCGGTTTCCCGGGTTTGGGGATGAGGGTAATCAGTGAGATTTTCCAGGCCTTGGGAAAGTATTCAAGGCGAAGAATAGCGTTGAAAATGGATGTGATAAGTGCAATCCCTTTTGTGGGAAGTTCTTTGATTGCTTTATTACCTATTAGGTCGTGCCCTGCTGCTTTCTTAGGATTTAGGCCATTGATTGATTCTATTATCTCAGAGGAAGTGAAGGGTGCAATAGGAGGAGTCATTTGGAAGGGGGAGTGCAGGTATTCAGTAATGTTCGCGGCTGCTTTGGAGGAATGGGGTTTAAATACTTTAGACAAGTATTTAGCAAACAGGTTGGCTTTTTTTATAGGGCTACGCGCCCATCTACCTTGCGGACGGCGGAGTGGAGGGATTATTTACGGGGGGCGCGTGAGTTTCCTGGAAGCCTTCCATAGTGAGTAGTTGGTGTCGGCTGTGGGGGACAAATTGGCGAGGTATTTATGAAAACAGTCATTTTTGTAGTTTTTGATGATTTTGGTTAGCTTTCTAGTTGCGTTGTTTAATTTGCGTTTGTCGTCCGGTGTTCTGTGGGTCTGCCAAACTCTTCTTAGTCTACGTTTTTCTGCTATTTTTTTTTTAAATGTAATTGGGATATTCATGTTTGCTGATGGACGTCTTAGTAGGTGTGGAGGCGCGGATAGCGTTTATTATGCTCATGTTTAAGTATTCCGTGGCTGCTTCGATTTCTTCATTAGTTTTTAGTGAGGTTAGGGCTGAAGTTGAGTGATTAAAGACTTCTCTAAAGAGCTGCCAGTTGGTGAGTTGGTTATGTATAAAGCCGTTAGGTGTATTCTCAATAATTGTTGAGCTGACTGTTGCTATCACGGGGGAATGATCAGAAGAGAGATCAGCCGAGGAGTTAATTTGAACGTATCTTGGCGAGATATTTTTAGTTATGAAGAAGTCAAGTAGGTCAGGTATTTTATTAGTGTCAGTGGGCCAGTATGTGGGTTCGTATGTGGTGAGGTAGTTGAGATTGTTGGTTATTATGCTGTTTAAGAGATTTTTACCTCTTACTGTGACCAGTCTGCTGCCCCATTGGGTATGTTTGGCGTTATAGTCTCCTCTGGCTATGAATCTATTGCCCAATGTGTCAAGGAAGTTGTCAAAGTCTTCTTTGGCGATGGAGTGTCTGGGAGGGCAGTATACTGCTGAAGTAGTGATTGTACCATGGCAGTCTTCTATTGCTACGTTTGTTGCTTGGAGTTGCTGGATTTGATTATGATTCCGGTACCGCCGTGGGCCTTTTCGCTGGGATGTTGGGTATGGTAGAATTTGTAACCGTTTATTTTCAGGTAGTTTTTGTCGGTGAAGTGGGTTTCCGATACGAGCATTACGTCGATTCGCTGCTGCTTGAGCAAGAGTTCTAGTTCAAATTTGTGTTGAGCTAGACCGTTGGTGTTCCAGAGAGCTAAGCGTCTTGGTTTTATTTTGCGTCGGGGCGTATAATTTTATCCTTGATGACTGTTAGTAGCGATATTAAGTTGTTTATTTGCTCGGATTGCTTTTCGATTAATTTTTCGAGTCTAGAGACGTTGTCTGTATTTTGTGGGTTGGGGACACTGTTATGAGAATGGTCTCTATGGATATTTGGGATATTTTGATTTCCTTGAACTGCTTGGGCATAGGAGATTGAAGTGGTGGTGAGTTTAGGAGGATTGGGTATTTGTTTGCTTGTATCTACAGCTCTGGGTTTAGGATACTTGTTCAAATATATTGCTTTGTAGGCTGGGCAGCCCTTGTAGTTAGCAGGATGGTCGCCTTGACAGTGGATACACTTTGGTGGGGTTTCTGGCGATTTAGTGCACTGGTCGGTGGGGTGTATACCTGCACATTTGACGCAGCGGAAGTTGTGGTTGCAATATTTCTGCGTATGGCCGTACCTTTGGCACCTTTTACATTGCACTATTTCTTTTTTAACAAAAGATGGTTCAACTTTTACTACTGAATTCATTAAACGATCGATGTTGTATATTTCTTTATTGTTAGGCTTTTGTTTTATGTCAATGAAAAACAAGGATAACGGGTTTTTCGTGATTCTATGCCTAATGTTGCTGACATTAATTACTTCGTGGCCGTGTTTTAGGAGTTCGAATTTCAATTCATCTGGGTTAGCCGAGTGGTGAATATTGCGTAGTACCACTCGGAAAGGTCTTTCTTGTTTTAGTTGGTAGGTGTGATAGCTGGCGTTCAAAGTTTTTGGTAGTTTAGATATCTTTCTGTATGAGTCGGGGTTAGCTGGCAGGATTTTGACTTGGTTGTTGTTTATTTTTAGTTTATATTCCTCCTTGTTGGTTTCTTTTTCAATGGAATTTACCATTGTTTGTATATCGATGACATCGTCAACAAATATAGGTGGGGGAGGGGGATTTCTTTGTGTATGGTGAATTGTTGGTGGGTCCGAGACGTCCATGGAGTCGTTGGTGGATTCCAGTATTGCGTATCTGTTATATGTGGTTACGTAGCTTGTTGACTGTTCGTTTTGGTTAGCGTTTGTGTTTAGTTTCGCTGGTTCCATTTTACGCTTTTTGGTGTTATTAGTATCACTTGTATGGGGGGATTTATAGCACTTTTGCCACGGAGGAGGTAGCGCGGAGCAGTTGTGGATTTGCTCGGGAGAGCCTGATCGCGAACCTAGGGCCATCGTCGAGCTAGTTAATTCAAGTTAAATTACTAGTCGAGAGGCTATGAGACTATGATTCGGGTAAAGATTAGGAGTGTTGGAATTTTTCATTAAAAGATAGGAAACACTTGGTTTTGTTCACTTCCGACGGATGGGCGACACGTGTTGTTTTACGGACTACACGGAGCACTTGACACACGTCTGCACGCTTCGGCACTCAAGAGCGAACTGCAAGTAAGATATGAGCCGAGAGATGTGTTCAGCGATTTAGCGACTTGACAACTAGTAAAGAGATATTGACTGATCTAAGGATGTAAAACCAATAAAGTTCGGTGACGATGCTGTTGTCACGTAAAATAAAAAGGAATTTAAGATAAAAAAGAAACTTTATTTTTCTTCTGACACTTGGTTCCCAATTTACTTCCGAGCTCTAGGCGTGACTGTTCAAGACTGACTGACTGACTGACTGACTTACTTACTTGAGGTGATTTTAGGGGGAGTGCTTAAATTCTTTTATTCGTGGGAGTGGGAAAAGGCTTAGATCATACATTTCTGAGAACGGATCGTGGGAGTGGGAAAAAGGCTTCGATTGTATATTTCGGAGAACGGATAGAGTGACCGGATGTTATCCCTGTTTAATCGACCATTCGCGGAGAGACGCCATCGCGAGAAAGCACGTCAACGAGAGTTGTAAGTTCCCGTTACGATTAAATAATCGACGCCACGAAGTGATCGATCCCCTGATTTCTGTTACGATAATAGGGGTAGTTCAATTGAATTTACACTGAATTAACAAGTATAAATTAATGTTTATTCCAACAATCTTGTAAAGAAGATAGTTACACTGATGCGTATGTTTAAGTTAAGTAAGTGACTGATTTAATGATAGACTCCCGGTAATGACATGTTGACTATTCTAACGGTGAAGAATAAGTAAGGTAAAGTGTCGATGCTGTGTCGGAGGAAGGCTAGTGATAGGTGTGTCTAAAGCAAGGGACCATCGGATTTGTTGATAGCAATTTTGGCTAGGAAAGTGAGGGTAATAGTCATTGTTTCTAATTGGATAAGAAGAAGGTTGGTGGGCAAGGGAGGGTTCTAGTCGCCCCCGAGGGTCAGATCGCGATTAGCTATTGTGAACATAACTATTGTGTTTTAGTTGGTAGCAAGCATTCCGTTTTCAACATTGGTATCTAATTTAAACTGATAATTCGGTTTTCGAATGGATTATGGGTACAATAGTCGATTTACGATCAGATTCATTCAATATGAATGCCGTTCTATCTTTTTTTGTTGAATAAATAATGGTATTCATTTTTATTGAACGTTGAATATATCTATTATCTTTTCATTACTTGCGAATATCGAAACATAAAAAGGAATTTCTTAGGTCTAAAAAGCTGTGTCTATTTTCAATTTCTTATTATTTCTACTTTCTACACTAGAAATGGGGAAATGAGATGACATGAAAGGAAAGGTTAATATTATCACTGAAGAATTATTTTCGAAATTGTAGTATGAATATTTACGTTAATCGTAAGTATTCAGAAAATGACATAGTTTATGAATACAATGGTTGGTTTACAATGAGTTCATTGAATATTTTTTTTTTATTTGGGAGAATTTTACAATCAATTCTCATTGAGAATTATAAGTAAATTATTCTGGCGTGGTACTATAACTTGAATAATAAGTGTTTATCGTATGTTTGATTCTAGTTGAATCTAATGCTTAAATCGACAGGGTAATGTCTTTTTAGCCTGTTGATCTGACCCGTCATGTCAAGCAATTGAATAACTAGTGAGTTTTGGTGGTTATTAATTCTTATGTTATGTTAGTACTGAATTTGGATATTTCTTCTTTAACTGTAGGTATCTTAAGGTCGCGATGTATTGTTTCGTTGGTAACATACCAAGGTGTATCTATTAGGGATCTTAGAGTTTTTGATTGGAATCGTTGAAGAATTTCTATGTTGGAATAGGTCCAAACAGGTTTTAATATAACTTTATATAGCGTTATTTTACTCTACATGTTTAAGTTGGAGCGTCTGCCAATGAGCCAGTAGAATTTTTTTAGTTCTGATTTCAGCTGTTTAGTTTTATCTACGGTGTGTCGTTTCCATGTCATTCTTCTGTCCAGAATCATGCTCAGATATCTGTGTTACGTCGCGGGGGACATCTGCACTCGATCCCTCGCTACCTGGCAGCCAGCGGCCCACCTACAATCCTCCCGACGCTCAATAAACTCAAGGGCCCACCATAAAACGTTAACTTTTAGCTTCATTGTTTCCACGCATGTTTGTCAGTCAAACTGCTTGTCCGAAAGGAATTTACAATTCTAGAATTATTTTCGGTTTATGTTTGGATTTTGGAAAGGTCCTTGAGTTTATTAAGCGCTCTTAAAAATCACGGAAAAAGCGGGTAGTCACCGAATGGGAAAAACGGACATATGTCCACCGAAAAAGGCTGTTTTTTCCCCAGGAACAAAGTCACCCCCGATCCACGTTGGTGGAAGACTTCCTCATATCCTTTTTCATTAGCATGGGTCATGACCAATCGGCATCGCGGATCGTTACCCTCACTTCCTTGACGAAAAGTGTGAACAACGAATCCGCGCTCTTCATTCAAAGGGTACACCCACACCAAGCGTTCCTCCGGAAAAACATAAGGGCGAATCGGTCAGTCTATCAACTCAAGTCGGGCAGTCTAGATCAAGCACCTTATCAAGCAGTTCAAGAAACCTCAAGAAGTCAATAGTCGAATACAGTCAGTCGACAAAATACATCATCATACACGACAACGCGAACAGAGTCTCAGGCCGTACTCATTCGTAGTTATCTTATATCAAGCATTCCTTTGTATTACACAGAAGTTGTTGGATCGTGCAAATATATATAATAACCTGTTAATAGCAGCGTTATATTCAATTTAACTACCCTTATTATCCCACAAGAAATAAGGGACCGAATGATTCGTGGCGTCGATTAGTCAATCGTAACGGGAATTTACGACTCCCGTTGTCGCGCTTCTTCGAGATCGCGTCTCCCCGCGAACGTGCGAAAGTTCAATCTGACTGTATCTTTGTTTGGAATTGGAATATTATTTATGGTCACCTGTGGGCAGAATTGTTTTCGCAGTGTGAAGGTTATATGACTGGATTTATTTTCACTTATTTTGAAGCGTCATTTGTGGAACCACTTTTCCATAGATTCGAGACCTCGCTGGAGAGTTGAGGAGGCAAGTACTGGGTCTGAGTGGGATGTTAATGAAGCTGTATTATCGACAAATATCGCTGTGGTTATCTTTGTTAAAGTTGGTAAATCGGCAGTGTGGATGGTGAACAGCAGAGGTCCGAGGACATTGCCTTGGGGTATGCCAGCATGTATTGGAAATGTTGCGGATATAGCGTTTAAGCATTTAATCATTAACAACCTATTGGTTAGATATGATTTTAAGATGGAGTAGTAGGTGTGTGGTAGGATTTTCTTTAGTTTGAACAAAAGTCCTTCATGTCACAATTTGTCGAACGCCTGCTGAATGTCCAGGAATACCGCAGAGCAATATTTCTTCTTTTCTAAATCTTGGCTGATTTTATGAGTTAAACGATGAATTTGTTCTATCGTAGAATGTTGCTTCCGAAAACCGAATTGATGATCTGGCATTGTTTTTAAATCCTCTAAGAGTGGAAGGAGTCATTTCGTTAGTATCTTCTCAAATAGTTTGGACAAAGTGGGTAGAACACAAATTGGGCGATAAGAGCTAGTTTCGTGTATTGGTTTTCCAGGTTTTAGGGATAAGAGTAATCAATGATATTTTTCAAGACTTAGGATAGTATTCAAGGCGAAGAATTGCATTAAAAATAGAAGTGATGTGTGCAATCGCTCTTATGGGAAGCTCCTTAATAGCTTTGTTACTTATCAGATCATGCCCCGATGATTTTCTGGGATTTAGACGACGGATTAATTCTATGACTTCCAGAGATGACAAAGGCTCAATACTACGAGACATCTGGAATGGATCTTCATAACTAAACATATCTCGCCAAGATATGTCCAAATTCTTCTGTTCTTCTGTGGAACTCTCTTCAGATCATTAGCCATAGCAATAATTAACTCAACAATTACCGAAAATCAACTTAATGGCTTTGTTCATAATCAACTCACAAACTAGCAGCTCTTTAGGGAAGTCTTTAATCACTCAACATCAGCCTTAATTTCCCTAAAAACGAATGAAGACATTGAAACAGCCACGAAATACCTAAACACCAGTATAATAAACGCTATATACTCTTCCACACCCACCGAGGGTACTATCAATAAACATGAATACCCCCATCACATATTAAAAAAAATTCCAGAAAAACGCAGAATTAGAAGGGTATAGCAGAGCCATAGAACACCGGACGACAAACGAAGGCTAAACAATGCAACTAGGAACCTAACCAAAATGATTAAAAATTATAATAATGTTTGTTTCCAAAAATATCTTGCCAACCTTTCCCCCACAGCCGACTCCAACTACTCTCTATGGAAGGCCTCCAGGAAACTCACGCATTCCCCTGAGATAATCCCTTCAATTTGCTGCCTGCAAGGTGGATGGGCACGTAGCCCTAAAGAAAAAGCCAACCTGTTAGCTAAACACTTATCCAACGTATTTAAACCCCATTCCTCCAACATTGCCCCGGAAATAACGGAATACCTGCACTCTCTCTTCCAAATGTCTCCTCCTATTGAACCTTTCTCTTCTCTAGAAGTTACAGAACTAATCCGTTGTCTAAATCCCAGGAAAGCATCGGGACATGACCAAATAAATAATAAAGCAATCAAGGAATTTCCTTCCTAAAAGGGATTTCACTCATCACATCAATTTTCAATGCAATCCTTCTTTCGTCTTGAATACCATCCGAAACCCTGGAAAATATCAATGATAACTCTCATCCCTAAACCCGGAAAACCAATACACGAAACTAGCTCCTATCGCCCAATTAGTCTTCTTCCTACTTTGTCAAAACTATTCGAAAAGATGCTCACGAAGCGACTCCTTCCACTCCCAGAGGAACTGAAAACAATGCCAGATAATCAATTCGGTTTTCGGAAGCAACATTCAACGATAGAGAAAATTCATCGTTTAACACACAATATAAGCCAAAACCTAAAAAAGAAAAAATATTGCTCTGCAGTATTCGTAGACATTCAACATGCATTCGACAAAGTGTGGCATGAAGGACTTTTCTTCAAACTAAAGAAAATCTTACACACACTTATTACTCCATCCTAAAATCTTACCTAACCAATAGATAATTCATGGTTAAATACCTAGACGCCACAACCGCAACATTTCCAATAGAAGCTGACATAGCCCAAGGCAGTGTCCTTGGACCCCTACTGTTCTCAATCTACACTGCCGATTTAGCAACCTTAACAGAGATAACAACAGCGACATTTGCTGATAATACAGCACTACTAGCATCCCACTCAGACCCAACGATGGCATCCTCCACTCTCCAGCGAGGTCTCGACTCTATGGAAAAGTGGTTCCACAAATGGGGCTTCAAAATTAAAGAAAATAAATCCACACATGTAACCTTCACGCTGCAAAAACAAACCTGCTCTCGGGTGACCATTAACAACATTACTATTCCTAATAAGAATTCAGTCAGATATCTGAGCATGACTTTGGACGACAATTGTCGTTCTTTGGTAACGGGTACTTTCCTCGGCTATAAAGCTACACAGTACCCGGGCACCCCTAGGGCCATAGGGGTTGGGGTTACGCCCAACCAGCGCACGAGGTACTCAGTACCATGCTACCTGGATTATTTAGGTCTGCAGTGGCTTTTACTCGTATCAGGACGAACGGGGCGCTTTCCAAGCCCTTCCGTCTCCCGGGACGGTTCCGGAGCAGGTGGGACGCTGTTCACCCGCCGAAGGCCATTCGGGGGAGCCAATGCCCCTTAAATTGGCCCTCTTGCCAGCATTTGGCCACATCCACTGCCACCACGAGTCCATACCCATAATTGGCCGAGTCGAGGGCTCGCTACACCCTCTGGGCTAACACTCGACCGCCCGTGGTACCATTCTTAGTCAATGGTGGGACTGTTCTTTGTGGATGTACCGCCACGTCTCTGCTGCACGGCTATCCTGCTAACCGTCCTCGACAGACCCAGATGAGACTCATGTAAGCGGGAGTTGCGGAAATGCCCTCGGCGGCCCTCCCGACGGTCTCACCCTTGGCTTCAGGATCGTGGGTGCGTTACTACCCAAGGCTCCGTGGGGAAGACTTAGTCTTACACCACAGCAACCTTCCTTGCGGTGTACATAGAGGACTCACGTAGGCAGGACGCTTGTCCCGACGGTCCTCCCTGGCTGCGGGAACGTGGGTTTGCCAGCCCCCATAGGCTCGCAAAAGCGAGCCCTCCCTGCGGAACATGACTTTGGACAGGAGACTGACATGGAAACAAGATATCATAGACAAATCGAAGCAACTCAAGGCTAAACTCAAAAAAAATTCTACTGTCATATTGGCCGCCGCTCCAACTTAAGCACACACAGCAAAATATTGCTATATAAAGCCATACTAAAACCTGTCTGGACCTATGGGATCCAACTATGGGGAAATGCGAGTAACTCCAACGTAGAATTCTTTCAACGATTCCAATCAAAAAACACTAAGATCCTTAATAAATGCACCTTGGTATGTCACCAACGAAACAATCCACCGCGACCTCAGGATTCTCACAATCGAAGAAGAAATATAGAGGTTCAGAAGCAGATATAACACAAGAGTCAACAACCACCACAACCCGTTAGTCACCCAACTACTTGACACGACGGATTAGACCCGTAGAGGAAAAAGAAAATACCCTTTAGATGGAAGCATTAAATTCAACTAGGTCATCCCATAAGTTCGTGCCGACTTTTGTGTATACATTTCATGTGTCGCTTTATAAACATGCGGCGATAAGGGACCAATGCACTTGAGCTTAGCTGATCGAGAGCAGGCTAGAGCAAATTTTCGTGGGTATAAGATCGTAATATAGTGAACACAGTGACTTCTAACAGTAAAAAAAAAAAAATCATGAGTGAAATGCGTATCCATTTTCGACATCTCATGTTATATGAATTTCGGAAAGGAAGTTCTGTTACAATTGCCACGAAAAACATAAGTGCTGTTTACGGAGAAAATGCGCTTTCATCTCGCATCTGTAGGAAGTGGTTCCAACGTTTTAGAGCTGGGTATTTCTGTTTAAAAGACGAGGAACGCTCCGGCCGTCCTCCTCAGACAGACGAAGATAAAATTCGGGATCTTGTTGAAAAATCAACAAGAAGAACAACGAGAGAGGGATTACATTTTTTCATGAAACTGAAAGGTATGTAAACAATCTTAACATATATAACCGCTCGAAAAACGGCACAAACTTATGGGATGACCTAATAGAATCAACATAATATAAATTATTATAATCTAAGTTACTGTACCACGCCAAATGAAGTTACTTAAAATTCTCAAGGAGAATTGATCGTAAATAAATTACCAAATAAAAAAAAAAATCTGGAATGGAGAGTACAAGTATTCCGTTATTTCGGCGGCAATAGTGGAGGAATACGGTGGAAGACATTAGTTAAGTCACTTGCAAGCAAGTTGGCTTTTCGCATAGGGCTACGCGCCCATCCATCCTGCGGACAGCGAACTAGAGGTATTATTTGCGGCGGATGAGTGAGTTTCCTGGATGCCTTCCATAGTGAGTAGTTGGAGTCAGCTGTGGGAGACAGGTTAGCAAGATATTTTTGGAAACAGTCATTTTTGTAATTTTTGAGGACTTTGGTTAGTTTCCTCGTTGCGTTATTCAGCTTACGCTTGTCTTCAGGAGTTCTATGACTTTGTCATACTCTTCTAAGTCTGCGTTTTTCTGCGATTTTTATTACGTAATGGGGGTATTTATGTTTATTGACAAAACACTTAGTGGGGGTGGAAGAACGGATCGCGTTTATTATGCTGGTGTTTAGATATTCCGTGGCTGCTTCTATATCTTCGTTTGTTTTTAAGGATATTGAAGCTCATGTTGAATGATTGAATACTTCCCTAAAGAGCTGCTAGTTTGTGAGTTGGTTATGAATAAAGTCATTAAGTTGATTTTCGGTAATTGTTGAGTTAATTGTTGCTATGACGGGTGAATGATCTGAAGAGAGTTCCACAGAAGAATTGATTTGGATATATCTTGGCGAGATGTTTTTATTTATAAAAAAGTCTAATAAGTCCGGTAGTTTGTTAGTATCAGTGGGCCAGTAAGTGGGTTCGTTTGCACTGAGGTAGTTAAGTCTGTTGGCGTTTATGCATTTCAAAAGATTTTTGCCTCTTACTATGATAGGTCTGCTGCCCCATTGCGTATGTTTAGCGTTATAGTCTCCTCCAGTTATGAATCTATTGCCCAGGTCTTCGAGGAATTTATCGAAGTCTTCTTTGGAAATAAAATGTCTAGGAGGATAATATACTGCTGATGTGGTGATTGGACCATGCCAATCTTCTATCTCTACGTTTGTAGCTTGGAGGTAGTCCTTCTGGAATGATGGAAGCTCATAGTGTTTTATGCTGGTCTTGATGACAATTCCGGTTCCGCCGTGGGCCTTCCCACTGGGATGTTGGGAATGGTAAAAGTTATAACCATTTATTTTCATGTAATTTTTATCGATGAAGTGAGTTTCAGATATAAGCAACACGTCAATTTTTTGTTGTTTTAGGAAGAGTTCAAGTTCATATTTATGCTGAGTTAGATCGTTAGCATTCCAAAGAGCTATGCGTATTGGTTTTATTTTACGTCGGGGCGTGTTAATTTGTCAACGATGATTGTAAGCAATGATAGCAAGTTATTAATTTGCGTTTCGCGATTAATTAAGTTTCGTGATTAATTTTTCAAACCTATTGAAGTTATCCGCGTTTTGTGAACTGAGAACACTATTTTGTGATTGATCACTATAGATTTTCGGTCTGCTTTGATTTCCTTGAACTATCTGTGCATAAGAGGTTGAAGGAGTAGTGAATTTTTGTGGACTAAGTGCTTGGTTGGTTAGGTCCTTAACTCTGGGTTTGGGGTATTTATTTTCATACAAGGTCTTGTAGGCTGTGCAACCTTTATAGTTCGCAGGATGCTCTTCTTGATAGAGGATGCACTTCGCAGGAGTTTTTGAAGAGTTAGTGCATTGATCTGCAAGGTGAATACCTGCATATTTAACGCAGCGGTAATTGTGGTTGCAATATTTCTGCGTGTGGCCGTACCTTTGGCACCTTTTACATTGAACTATCTCTCTTTTTTTTTTTTATAAAAGGTGGTTCAATTTTTACTACAGAATTCATTAAACGGTTGATATTATAGACTTCTTTGTTATTTGGCTTTTGCTCTAAATCAATAAAGAATAAGGATAGCGGGTTTTTTGTGATTCTACGCCTTATATTGCTAATGTTGGTTACTTCATGGCCATGATTTAAGAGTTCAACTTCAATTCATCTAAGTTAGCAGTGTGGTGGATGTTGCGTAGTACCACACGGAAAGGTATTTCTTGTTTCAGTTGATATGTGTGGAAGTTTGTGTTCAAAGTTTTTAGTAACTTTGTTAATTTTCTATAGGTGTCTGGATTAGCCGACAGAATTTTAACCTGATTATTTTTAATTTTTAGTTTATAATCTTCTTTGTTAGTATCTTTCTCTATAGACTTTATCATTGTTTGAATGTCGATGACATCATCAAGGAAGATTGGTGGGGAAGGAGGACCTTTTTGCGTATGTTGACTTGTCAATGTTTCCACTACGGCCATAGAATCGTCTGTAAATTCTAATATTTCGAATCTATTATAAGTAGCAACATGGCTTGTTGACGATTCGTTCCGATTAGTGTTTATATTTTTTTAAACTGTATCTAGCTTACGTTTTTTGCTGTTGTTTGTGTGGTTTGAAAGATGGGACAGATTATCCTTTTGCCACGGAGGAGGTAGAACAGTGCTGTTATAGTTTTGCTCATGAGAGTCTGATCGAGTTACTTGGGCCATCTTCGAGCTAGTTAATTCAAATTGATATAACTAGTCGTGAGGCTATGATTTGGACTAAAGATTATAAGTGTCGGATTTTCCACGAGTAAGTTTAGAAAACACTTGGTTTATTTCTATTTCAATTCATTTTCGAGGAAGGGTCGTCACTTATTGTATTGTGAACTTCACTGAGCACTAGACACTCGTCTACACGCTTGGGCAGTCGACGGCAGAATGAGTGTGAAGGTGAAACAGAGTTCAGATAAAATATGCGAAGTACGACGAAGGATGGGATCTATTGATCGTGGATTAAAATGGTTCCATGTTATTTTAGGGTATATACTTAATGTGTTATTCGAGTAGATATAAAGGTTCCGTGGAACTTGTTTGTTAATAGTTCTGACGTATGATGTTTACATGGATGACTTTATATTCGTCGTATTTAATAGTAGATAGTAAATTAATTTGCATTTGTGAAACAATTAATATGTAAGTAAATTTCTTTTAATAACATTGGCAATGATAAGAAATATATTTGAATCAATAATATTTTTATGAAAAGTTAAAATCAATATGGACTTAATGTATAGTTTTAAGTATAACATAACATAACATTTATGATATTTTTTTATATTTATATTTTATATTTTATATTAGTTTTACATAACAAACATTAATTTCGTGAAAACATATCTCTTTTTGAGGTCATCTTGTCTATTTGTTATAAAATATTGTCTATTAAAAAATTCGTACATTGAATCTGGAAAAAATTTATGAAAATAATATAATAGAAAATTCACCTGTTAATAAATTCCTTTTAGACTAAAGTAACGAAGAAAACTATATATTGCGTGAAACAAATTCAGATTCAATAAGTGGACACTAAAAATTATATATTATAGAAAAAATTGTTTGATAAAATGCTTAATAAAAGGTGTTTAATGAAAGGAGTGAAATTAAAAGAAAAAAAGGGTGCACGATATGAAAAGTAATTTTTGTGCGTATAAAATATGATTTTTCATAATGCATGAATTTATCCAGGACATTAACATTGTAGAGTGCTGTACAGTGAAACATACTATTATATAGAAATGACCAGATGTAGTGTAACCACAAACAAGGATGTCGTGAAATTGATACGGAACAGCTGGGAGTTGTTATTATCACAGAGGAGTAATATGCTTGAATATGCTTGAAAAATATTGCCCGGTATGGAAGATTACGATAAATTGTTTACGGGAAAGCGATTTTTTGTTGTAAAATTCTTCTTATTGAAATGCAAGGTAACCAGCAAAATTTATGTGGCTTTTAAAATAAAAGATAGAATGTAAACAGTTTTACGTTTGAAATATTTTATTTTTTTTAATAGCAACATTAAAGTCTTGTGTCACTAAATTTTTTTTTAAATTATGGAATATAATTAATACCAAGGTATACACAAATTTTAAGTTGACTTAAATGTTCAAGAATTATGTAAAGAATATTTACAGAAACGCGAATTACAAAATTCTGATTGTGTAGTCATTTCTAAACGTTCTGAAAATTAATTTTAAAAGCTTTATGTTGATATGAAAAAGAATTTCAATTTAATTATAGTAAATAGACTAATCGATTGTCATTATTTATTCAATTTTCTACTAATTCTTCACCCCTTTACGATATTTTCTCCACATCACGAAACCCTAAAATTGACCAATTCTAACTGCCACCATTTCACGTCAAAATTTCATTTCGCAAATTTACCTCTGGATAATTGTGTTTCTCAAATCAACAAATCCTGTTCGAAGTTGCAAACCAATTCATGCAGAAAACTACTTCCGAGGGAATGATTGCTCCTTTGTAGGTGCTTGAATTTCATTCAAGCAGGATACTGTAGTATCGTGGACAAAAAGGTCTAAGAGATATCGAGTAAATCATAAACAACGTCGCGACAGCCGAGGCGCCATCGGGCCCATCAATGTGTCGTCGGTCCTTCAATTGAATGGTTTCGTAGAAAAGGCCTACGTGACCCTGGCCACGAGCGGTTGCGGAACACGTGCGTGGTGGGCTTGGGAAAAGACAAAGGGATGCTAGAACAGTCAGTGTCAGTGGGGAAACCAGAGGGTTTGAATCAAGAAGTCAGAGAGTGCGAGTTGCGTTGTCGATATAGTGTTGCTAGTGTGATGTCAATCCACATTAGAGGCCAGATGTGTGCGTACCCTGAATTACTTCAAGGACCCACCATAAACTTAAACTTTTAGTTTATTGTTTCTGTAAGTGTTATCGGTTTATGGATGGTCCTTGGGGCAGTCCTTAGGTTTATTGCAGGTTCTTACAAATTACGGAGAAAGCAGGTATTTACCTAATGGGAAAACTCAATATTTGAAAAGCTGGTTTTTCCCATAAACAGTATTACCTACTAGCCACGTTGGTAGGAGGCTTCCTCCTCCTATCTTCATTTATTAACGTGGACTATAACCAATCGGCATCTCGGATCGTTACCCTCGCTTTTCCTAACGAAAAGTGTGAACAACGAATCCGCGTTGTTAGTTCAAAGGGGCATACCCACACCAAGCGTTCCTCCGTAATAACCCTAAAACACCTCAGGACTGAAACTAAAACCTACCAACAGTCAACATCTCTCAGATCAGTCACGATTATTGTAAATATTGCTTTGTTATTCAATAAAGTTCGTTAGAAAATAAAGATAGTAGTTGTGTTACGACTCAACCTTCTTATCTTTAAAATCTAAGTGTTAATTTTACGTGACATTAGCGTTGTCGAGAGAGTGTGGTCCGCGTCAGAGAGAGAGAGAGAGGGAGAGAGAGAGAGAGAGTGATAGCGTTGGATCCGTTGTGACTAAAGTTGCAAATTAACTATTGAGTTGTCTAGATTATAGTACGTTATTGTGATTAGCTCACGTTAAACAACCATCGTTCTTCTGTTTAATCAACATCTGTACAATCCATTCATTGTAAATAAATCATTGTAAATTAATATCATTATATATATTTAAGATACTACAATACTGAGCAGGACAATACTGACCCGGCATATCCTTTTATATTTATGGTAGACGTATTCATAAACCTGCGTCGAGGAACTAATTAAATCAGAATTAATTATCTATAGTGATGCCTGTAGTATGTTTTATTCAGTTAATTATTATCAAATATATTTAATAACTTTTATTTAAATGAATTCCTTATAAGTTTCTTATGAGTTATGAGTAATAATAAATATACGTATAGATTATTTAACACAAAACAATGATTCTATTTAGAAAGGTACTATAAAAGAAAAATAATGGTGTATTTCATACGAACAAGATAAAATAAGATAAAATTAAAGTGCAAAAATGTTTTTTATCGAGCATTGAACGATTTGAAGAGATAAATGAACTTGAATCGATCATTTGGAAATGCTCCAAGTGCATTCTGAAAGTTTTGAAAATGTGAAAATCTGAAAGTTTTGAAAATATGAAAATCTGAAAGTTTGACATTCAAAAAATTGTAAATGAAAATAAAATATACCACACTCAAATTTAAATTATATATTCTGAAGTATTCAATAATAAAAACCAAATAACTACAATTTAAGCCAACTCGTATTCTATTCAAAAACACAATGAAGATAATCATACGTAAATAAAAGATATTAATCCTTCTTGCAAGAAAATAAAATACCTTTAATCTATAGGAGAATTTCTTGGAATATGGAATATTCCAATAATAAACATTACACAAATTCGAATCGATCTTCCGAAATATCTTTAGTGGACGTTTTCTGAATTTAATTTTTCCTGCATGGTATAAGAAGGTAAAGCATATTTCCACGTAAAAAACGGATCTGAATTACTTTTTTCCGTACCGCTTGCCGTGACTATATGTATAAATATAAGTATATCTTTAAATTGCCGTTTGTCAGACGTGTTTAATATTTGTCGAGAAATCTCTTTAGGCACACGGCGGCTAACATCATACGAGCAGTTTTTCACATGAGAGTCGTTCATGTGAAACAGGGGATGTTCAGACAGAGGATATCGAATGATGAATAGGGTGGAAATTGACAGAATAGTCGTGAAACCGTGTCTCAGGGTGGTGTATATCGACCCGGTGTGTACATAACTTCATATGTGCCATCTATTCCTCGTTTATGTACGTACGAATACAGGAAGAACGAGAGTGGTTGAGGGAGGGCAAGTGTTAGGAAATCTAAAGAAATTTCGTCAGTTTAACCTCTGTAGCTCGTTATTATGCCATGGCTGCTCGTTAATCGATGATTTAGTAATGCGCAAACATTTGACACAGATTGGTCTCTCGCTAATGAATGCTTGTAAACGAACTGGCATTACACCTCGAGAAATGAACGACACATGTAATTGTCTGTAACATTATATAGTGTGGCGGATCGGTAACAATAGGACACCGACAGGTCGAGGGCATCAATGCGGCGTAACACCTCCCGGGCGATCCAGCTACCAACCGCCAACACCAGACGGCCACTACGGCGACAACAAGTCTTGCCTGTCTCGCTAGCGGTCGAAATTCACAAGGTTACAATATAAATACCGCATCTAGCGAGACTCCCTCTGCGTCTAAGGCAGGGACTACCGGGTATAGTCTTACTGATGAGTCCACCAGTAGTCCCGGGACGAAACGCGAATTTTTCTTTCCAACCGGCGGCGGCGACGACCAGTTACCACGAGCACACACCTCCGGAGCAAAATATAGTGACGTCCAATCACGCTATAATAGTATATCACAAAGATTTTACTTCATACGGTTAATAAATACAATTGAGACTAGATTAAATATATTGTAAAATTTCTATAAGAGAAATCATTCAAGAATTCATACAGAAATAAATTACAATTTGTGGAACTATTTTGTTTCAATTCTAATTAGTTCCTTAAATTTATCAATTATGTATGTGGATATCTTGATACATATAATATAAAACACTACGTAAAATTATATAATTTATATCCACGATACCATACACAAATTTATTAATCCTATACCACAAACAGCTCTCTACAGAGAAAAGAAACATTTTCCTCATATATGTGGCGGCACTCGACATCACAAATACCGCCACTCAACACCAACTAACACCGGACGGCGGTAGCGCCTCCAGAGGCTGCCCTGCCTCTTGTGCCTCAAGTGCCCCTTCTGTGAATCTCTGGGTGCACCCGCCGCCCACTGTATGGGCGGGGCGGCGTGCAGACCCCACAAGACAAGGAAGAACAGACGGGAACCCGCCGGGGCAGTATGGCAAGGCGGCAACGCGGCTAGCCAGCCGCTAGTCGGCGAAAGCACTGTGGTAGATGGCCCGGAGGAGGCTATGGATTTAGTACCATAAGTTCTACCGCGTCCTCCAGACAAATTTGGGCCGATCGAGGTGGGCGCATGACCTGCTCTTCCAGACCCTCCAGGAGAGCAGGTTCGCCTTGGCGGTGGTGGCCGAGCCCTATCGAGTGATCGATTCTCCTATCGGGGTTTCAGACCTGGACTACTTGGTCGCCATGACTTAGACGTCAACGCCAGGCACATCCGCCTCCCCTACCCTTCTTGATTGTGGCAACGAATTTGTCGCGATCGAGTGGGCTGGCATAGTGGTGGTGGGCATTTACGTTTCCCCCAACAGCAGCCGTGCCGAGGCAAGTCCTCGTTCTGGGGGATTGTAATGCCCATTCCACGCAGTGGGGAAACCCCAGGCCCGCGGCCGAGCGCTGCTAGATTGGGCTGCTGGCTTCGGGCTCCTGCTCGTCAACAGGGGTTGGCAAGCACCTGTATAGTGTGGAGGGGATGCTCCGTAATTGATCTTACGTGGGCCACCCCTAGTGCATTCCGACGGGTCTCGGATTGGAGAGTGGACGAGGAAACTAAGACTCTGTCGGACCACCTTTACATCTTCATGGATGTGGACCCCAAGGTCTTACCCGCTGCGCGGGCCTGCAGCGCCGCAGGGGCGAAGAGCTCCCGCCCACCGCCACCAAGGTGGCGTCTGAAGGAGCGAGATAACGACATGCTTCAGGCGGCAGCCATCGTGGCCTTTTGGAGCTGGGAGGCTCCCAAGGTGCGGTGAAGTGTAGATGAGAAGGCGGAGGCCCTCCGGCAGGACATGAGCGCGACGTGTGACGCTTTGATGCCGCGCTCTGTATCCGGTGGTAGACGCAGCACGGCTGTGTATTGGTGGACCCCTGAAATCGCGAAGCTTCGTATCCGCTGCGATTGCACCCGCAGAGCGTTTCAGAGGGTACACCGCAGACGGATTCGTGACAAAGACGAGGTCTCCTGCCGTTACGAAGCG
This sequence comes from Bombus cullumanus, assembly GCA_014737535.1. Taxonomy (NCBI): domain Eukaryota; kingdom Metazoa; phylum Arthropoda; class Insecta; order Hymenoptera; family Apidae; genus Bombus; species Bombus cullumanus. Next base: position 302,712 of record JACXIX010000043.1, read on the forward strand.
TACAGACACTCGATGTACCTTACAGCGGGAGATCAAGGTCGCGAGAGCCCGATCCTGGATGGATCTTGTTGAGGCAGTCGATTCCGATCCGTGGGGGCGGCCCTATCGTATCGTAACGAAAAAGTTACGTCCCACCCCTCCCAATGATCGCCAACATGGACCCGGAGTTACTTGCCGATGTCATCGGGACATTGTTCCCACGGCAGGATGACGTCGCGAGAGAGTCACGGTCATCCTCCACTCGGTCGTTGTAGTGGCGGGAAGAATTGGCCGTGATCGAAGAAGAGCTCTCGGTAGCGACGAAGAGGATGGCCTCTCGCGATGTGGCACCGGGTCCGGACGGGATTTCAGGTCTGGTTTGGGTTGAGTCCATGAACATCTTGGCTCCCCGCCTACGGCATTTATATAGCAGATGCCTAGGGGGGGGCTACCCCCGGATATGGCTAGTACTGCTGCGGAAGGAGGGTCGTCCGTCTGACTCACCAACCGCGTATCGACCGGTGTGCCTTCTGGATGAGGTTGGCAAGCTTTTTGAGAGAATAGTTGCCGCCCGTCTGGAAACCCATATGGCGGGGAGGGTGCCCGGTTGGCACGGCAGCCAGTATGGCTTTCGCCGGGGCCGTTCAACCGTGGACGCGGTGAATTAAGTGATGGCCATGGCAGAGCCCATGGTTTCTCGGACTGGTGTGGCGTTGGTTGTGTCCTTGGATATCACCAACGCGTTCAACGCCATACCATGGAAGGGGACAGTGGAGGCCCTAGAACACTTCGAAGTGCCCCCCTATCTTGTCCGAGTAATCCGGGCCTATCTGGATGACGGATGGGGAGAGTACACCGGCAAATATGGCGAAGAGCGATGGCCCGACGAGCTAGGTGTTCCACAGGGTTCCGTGTTGGGCGCTATCGTTTGGATCTTCGCTTACGACGCTGTCCTTCGCTGTCTCTTGCTCCTGGCGCGTGCATAGTGTGTTACGCTGACGACAACTTGGTCCTGGCTGGGGGGTGTTTGTGGTACGAAACGCTGCGCCTTGCCGAGGTGACGGTAGCGTGCGCCATCCGGAGGCTCGGCTTGAGCGTGTCCCCCGCCAAGACCGAAGCCATTTGGTTTTACGACTCCCGGCGCAGTGGAGCGCCTCCGTCCGGCCTTTGCATGGACATTGGTGGAGAGAATGTCCGGGTGGGGCTCTAAATGTGATATTTGGGCCTCGCCATCGACAGTCTGTGGACGTTCAGGCCGCACCTCGAGCTCCTGGTCCCTAAAGTAACGGCCGCAACCAACGCCTTATGCGGCTTGCTGCCGAATATCGGTGGGAACGGAATCAGAGTTCGTCGGCTGTACGAGGGAGTGATTCGATTCCGTGTTCTTTACGGGGCCCCGGTGTAGGCGGAAGATCTGATGGCGAACCGTCGCAGTCTACTTCTACTGAGGAGGCTGCACAGGACGAACACCATCAGGATCGTTAGAGGATATCGAACCATATCCTATGTGTCGGTGTCTGTCCTGGCGGCTTCCTCTCCGTATAACGTTATATTATATTACGTAATACGTTATAACGTTATACTATATAACGTGATACGTTACAATGTAATACATTATAACGTTAAAAGTTATAACATAATACGTTACAATGTAATACGTTATAACGTTAAAATATATAACGTTATACTATATAACGTAATACGGTATAACGATATACTATATAACGTAATACGTTATAACGTTATACTATACAACGTTATACTATATAACGCAATACGTTATAATGATATAATGTATAACGTAATACGTTACAAGGATGTAGTATATAACGTAATACGTTATAACGGTAAACTATATAACGTTGTACGTTATAACGTTATACTATATAACGTAATACGTTATAACGTTATACTATATATCGTAATACGTTATAACGTTATACAATATAACGTTATGCTATATAACGTAATAAGTTTTAACGATGTACTATATAACGCAATACGTTATAACGTTATACTATATAACGTAATACGTTATAACGTTATAATATATAACGTTATACGTTACAAGTTTATAGTATATGGCGTGATACGTTTTATCGTTATACTATTTATCGCAATACGTTATAATGTTATATTATATAACGTAACACAGTATTACGTTATACTGTATAACGTAGTAAGTTATATCGTTATACTATATAACGTAATACGTTATAACGTTATACTATATAACGTAATGCGTTGCAAAGTTATACTATATAATGTTGTACTATATAACGTAATACGTTATAACGTTATACTATACAGCGTTATACTATATAACGTTATACTATATAACGTTATACTATATAACGTTATACTATATAACGTTATACTATATAACGTTATACTATATAACGTTATACTATATAACGTTATACTATATAACGTTATACTATATAACGTTATACTATATAACGTTATACTATATAACGTTATACGTTATAATGAAACACGTTAAAATGTTATAGTATAATGTAATACGTTATAATGTAATGCGTTATAAATGTATACCATATAACGTTATGCTATATAACGTAATAAGTTATAACGTTATGCTATATAACGTAATACGTTATAACGTTATACTATATATCGTAATAAGTTATATCGTTATCCTATATAACGTAATACGTTATAACGTTGTACTATATAGCGTAATACGATATAACGTTATGCTATATAACGTAATTCGTTATTACGTTACACTATATAACGCAATAAGTTATAACGTTATACTGTATAACATTATACTATATAACGGAATACGTTGTAACGATATACTAGACAACGTCATAAGTTATCACGTTATACTTTATAACGTAATATGTTATAATGTATTACCTTACAACGTTATAATATATAACGTTATACTATATAACGTTATACTATATAACGATATTTATATAACGTTATCCTATGTAACGTAATACGTCATAGCGTTATACTATATAACGTTATACTCTATGACGTAATACGTTATAACGTTATACTTTATAACGTTATATTATATAACGTCATACGTTATAACGTTATACTATGTAACGTAATACGTCATAACGTTATACTATATAACGTTATGCTATATAACGTAATAAGTTATAACGTTATGCTATATAACGTAACACGTTATAACGTTATACTCTATATCATAATAAGATATATCGTTATACTATATAACGTAATATGTTATAACGTTATAGTTTATAACGTAATACGTTATAATGTAATACGCTACAACGTTATACTATATAACGTAATATGTTATAACGTTATACTAAATAACGTAATAAATTATAACGTTATACTATATAACCTAATACGTTACAATGTAATACGTTAAAATGTTATACTATATAACGTACTAAGTTAAAACGTTGAACTATATAATGTTATACTATAGAACGTTATATTACATAACGTAATACGTTATATCGTTATACTACATAACATAATACGTTATATCGTTATACTATATAACGTAATATGTTATAACGTTATACTGTAATACCATAATATAATACGTTATAACGTTATAATATATAACATTATACTATATAACGTAACACGTTATAAAGTTATACTATATAACGTAATAAGTTATAGCGTTATACTATATAACGTTATAAGTTAGAGCGTTATACTATATAACTATATACTATATATATATGTATATACTATAACTATATATACTATATACGTTCGGCGTGTAAAATAGAGTGATATGGGCGTTTAAACGTAGAAATATCTCAATCAGGTACGAAATTACAGTGTTTTCGTCTAAATCGAGGAATGGTTGCGTTTTGCGCGTTGCAGGGCTCGTTTCCACGCTGAAAGTGGCGTGTACTACGTTCAACGTGTAAACTGTACTGAGAAGGGCGTTCAAACGTCGAAATACCTCAATCAGGAACCGAATAACAGTTTTCGACTGAATCGAGGAATGGTTGGGTTTTGTGAGTTGTAGAGCTTCTTTCGACCAGGAATTCGGCGTGCACTACGTTCGGCGTGTAAAATGGAGTGAAATGGGCGTTAAGACGTCGAAATGCCTCAATCTGGATCCGAATAACAGTTTTCGTCAATATCGAGGTATGGTTGCATTTTGCGAGTTGCACAGCTTGTTTAGACGCGGAATTCGGCGTGCACAACGTTCAGCGTGTAAAATGGAGTGAAAAGCGCGCTTAAATGTGGGAATACCTCAATCAGGATGCGAATAATAGTTTCCGTAAAAATCGAGGAATGGTTGCGTTTTGCGAGTTGCACAGCTTGTTTCGTCGCTGAAAGTGGCGTGCACTACGTTCGGCGTGTAATATGGAGTGAAATGGGCGTATAAACGTCGAAATATCTCAATCAGGAACGGAATTACAGTTTTCGTCAAAATCGAGGAATGGTTGCGTCTTGCGAGTTGTACAGCTTGCTTCGACTCTGAATTCGGCGTGCACTACGTTCGGCGTGTAAAATGGAGTGAAAGGGGCGTTTAAACGTCGAAATACCTCAATCAGAAACGGAATAACAGCTTTCGTCAAAATCGAGGAATGGTTGCATCTTGCGAGTTTGTACAGCTTGTTTCGACGCTGATTTTGGCGTGCACTACGTCCAGCGTGTAAAATGAAGTGAAATGGGTGTTTATACGTCGAAATATCTCAATCAGGAACGGAATTACAGTCTTCGTCAAAATCGAGGAATGGTTGCGTTTTGCGAGTGGCACAGCTAGTTTCGACGCTGATATTGGCGTGCACTACGTCCAGCGTGTAAAATGAAGTGAAATGGGCACTTATACGTCGAAATATCTCAATCAGGAACGGAATTACAGTCTTCGTCAAAATCGAGGAATGGTTGCGTTTTGCGAGTTGCAGAGCTTGTTTCGACGCCGGATTTGGCGTGCACTACGTTCAGTGTGTAATATGGAGTGCAATGGGCGTTTAGACGTCGAAATATCTCAATCAGGAGCGGAATTACAGTTTTCGTCAAAATCGAGGAATGGTTGCAATTTGCGAGTTGCAGAGCTTGTTTCGACGCCGGCTTTGGCATGCATTGCGTTCAGCGTGTAATATGGAGTGAAATGGGCGTATAAACATCGAAATATCTCATTCAGGATCCGAATAACAGTTTTCGTCATAATCGAGGAGTGGTTGCGTTTTGCGAGTTGCAGGGCTCGATTCGACGCAGAATGTGTAGTGCACGACGTTCAGCATGTAAAATGGAGTGAAACGACGTTTCAACGTCGAAATACCTCAATCAGGAACGAAATCACAGCGTTTTCGTCTAAATCGATGAATGATTGGGTCTTGCGAGTTGCAGGACTCGATTCGACGCAGAAAGTGGCGTGCACGACGTTCTGCGTGTAAAGTGGAGTGAAAAGGACGCTTAAACGTCGAAACACCTCAATCAGGAACCGAATAACAGTTTTCGTAAAAATCTAGGAATGGTTGCGTTTTGCGAGTTGCACAGCTTGTTTCGACGCCG
>JACXIX010000044.1:0-16326 GCA_014737535.1 Bombus cullumanus
ATTTTTTTTTATTTACCTTATATTTAAATTCTTCTTCGATGTTCACTCTCCGGGAGTTCAGGCACAAAAGAGCTCGCGCGCGAATTCCGGGTTCCTTATATACTTTCACAAGGTGTCGAAATGTCAATCAAACGGTAACGATCTTTTGACATAGTAAAAGACGGTTTTTCCATTATAACAAAATCAAATTGAACAATTTCTTAATTTTTATCGTAAATTGGCGCTCTCAGCAATTTAATACGATATCCATTTTTATCATTTTAACAGTTGCTACAAGCTAAGACAAAATTCTTACTTCTTTAATACTAGTTTTCGACTATCAATTAGTTTGAACAAAAAGGGGAAACAAGCTTAACGGCAGTCGATGACGTTACTGTGAAATAAGTTAAGGTATTAAAGAATCAGATAGTTAAAGTTCATATTAAGCATTATATTATATTATCGATATTCGTTCATTTACTCGTTCTAATTACAAAATAAAATGTTCTTTTTTCTTGAATAACACTTACATCACTGTATGTGATGTTTAAAATTCTTATTTAATACTTACTTAAAAGTCAGGTTCTTTTTTAATTCCTCTCAAGTTAAACGAGTAAATTTACTCGTTATAGTTGTAACATAAAATGTCTCTTTTTTCTTCAATATCGTTTGCATCGCTGTACGTGATACAGATATTAATTATATAGCGAATAATATTCATCGTTAGATTTATCAAAGGATTTATTAGGCTTGAAGAAGTATCAAATTCTATGAAAATTAACTAAATGATTTTATTCGATTAGTATTCAAAAATCTCTATCATATTTAGCAACCTTCTTTTATAATAAGTTCTGCTCGGATCAATTATTTTATAATAAATTGCAGATTATGCCACTGTATATTATAAGATATTTGCCTATAGCTCTTTTTTTTTTGTAATTCACTGATTTTATTATTAGTCACGTTGGTTTCTTCCATGAATATCTGTTGTACGTACATCAACATTATGCTCAGATTTTTAACATCGTCGGATAACTATCTCTTTCGTAAAATAGTTCGTACAACCGTAAACTCGTACTGTTTTTTAAAATCGTTCGGTAAATAATCATTACAGGGGTGAACTTGTGGGGGATTTTATGGGTGTGAATTTTCGTAGGAAGGTATAAAATGATTCGATCTATTGTAGCTGGTCTTTTTTTTAATAAAAATTTATTCCTGGCAAATCACATGGCGCGATTAATAACTGTGATACACGTTCAGTATGGATTCCAGGTTGCTGCGACTAGGCCATCGAGAAATTAAACGAAAGACGGAGAAAGAGTAACGATCATTCCCGAATCTGGCGAAAGCCTGACGCATCTTCATCTTCATCTCAAATTGACTAGTTTTCATCCTTATTCTAAGACGAGTATCGCAGGGAGCTTTGAAAAATGATTTTTCGTTGGGAAGTCAGACTTTATTCGATTTTCATTTTTCCAATCTCTACGGAGACTTTCGTTCTTTCAGAATTTTCTTCCTATTTAACAAGTGCCTTGACGAGGGATTTCTACAGTGCCAGCTATAATAGCAAGAACTCGTTTGAAACAGTTTATCGCTAAAAAGCAAACACATCGTTGGGCTTTTGCACGCTTAGACTTGATATGACAGATTTTAGCTTCTTTTTTTTTTTGTAATATTAAGTAACAGGTGCTTGGATACATCTCTTTCTCAATCGAAGAGATCTTAACAAAAGAACGGTAACAGTTTGTACTTTTTTCTGCAATCACGGCTCTTTCTTTTCTTCTATCTTTTCGTCAAAAAAATATATTTGATACATCCTGTTATCCTACACCGTTATTTCCATTCACCAGCCATTCTCCACTTAATAAATTACATTTCATTCTTCTTCAGCCCCAACTTTCCTTTCTCAAATAGCATTAAGCTTTTCAATAATTTCCTTTTTCTATTTCCTCCCGCTCAACCTTCTTCCAACGGATATATTTTTCTTCCCTGTCTCTGTCCGTAATGCGTCAATTCTCATCCACCCTTATAACTCACCATAGAATGATATTATTAAAGCTAATAATTCTATATAATTCTATATAATTCTATATAATTACTAGCTTTAATAATACCATTCTATATTATTACGAATAAGTTTCATTCCTTTAAATAGACTTCATTTAACGTTAATCACTTTCCACACAGCATCCATGTAATTAGAAGATTCCAACCATGTTCTTCCTTAATAATATATGTCCAGATCATAATTACTACCTTTCATGATGGTGTTCTATTCCATTGCCCAATTCCATTGTATATTTCACAAGTATACCTTTCTTAACGCAACCATATTCTTAACCTAACCCCAAACTATTCTATCTGTCATCTATATTTTTCAAGCCTAATTTCACAATTTATGGTCAATGGACAAATAAACAACTCACACATATATCTCCTAAATGTATCTTTATTTGTTCTTTAGTCTCCTAGAATTCAAACAAATCCATTCTTCTACCATCCACAAAATTATATTGCCTTACGTATTACCTATTATCTATTCTATTCCCATTTCGCAAACAAACCTCAATATCTTCTCTCTTTTCGTTCCTTTCTTACTTGTTTCAAATTTCACGCGTCTAACCTACAACAATGTTTTTACATATTTAACATATTCACGCGCTTCTTCTTCCTGTTCCTCTTTATTTCACCCTTCTGCTGCTGCTTGTTGTGTTATTCGTCACAGTTCATTTCTCTTGTACTGTACCACATCCATCCCTCGCCGGCAATTTATACTAAGGAAAACAAATCGGTATAGCCTATAACCGTATATATGACAACTAGAATTACCCTTAGCGTTATATTTATCTGAATTTTCGATCAATATACCTTTATGTCGGGAACTTCCGGATACAAAAATATCTTACACAGCTTCGACCACGTGACGTCCGTCTGCAACTATGGAACATGCGCTCGTCAGATGGCCGAGTCACCGCGGACAAGATGTCCGGTCATGAACTACATAGAGTTCAGATCAACCACTCCGTCCAATAAATTATTCTGGTACTTTCGAATAAATTTAACCCGTATAAAAGACCCAATCAACCTTATTGCCTTTGTTACGTTATCGCATCGACGTTATTAGTCTTATTTCTTTGTCTTCCATATAGTTTTAGCATCGTCTTACTTAGTCTAACTCCACTCATTATCCGTTCTTTTTCCTTCTAGTTATATCCTGTTTCTTCATTTTCCGTTCCCTTTGGTACAAAGTAGCGAATATAAAATTATAAAATTGTTAAGTATAAACCATGTCACATATCTTGTGCATTCGTCGTTACACTCTCCGTTAAAACACTAGCCTAATAAAACTACACTAATAATCATTTGCGTGTAGATTGGCAGCAGAACGTAACAGACTCTGCGTAGCATAATCAGACGGCAGAAAGGCAGCGGAAATCCAGCAGATCCTGCGCAACTTTTACAGTTTAAAGCGAGCATATACTTTTATTTATTTAAATAAGGCCATTAAATTACTCTTATTGCTATTATTGTAGTAGACAAATGAATAATTTTCGTAATACATTTTTCATTATTAATAAATACATATTTATTGTTTTATAGCATACATTTATGTATTAACATAAATTAACGTTAAGCACGCAGTGCAATCCTCGATTTCCGATTTCACAGATACAGTATGTCCGTTTTAAACGCATGTCCACGCATGAACATATCTGCAAGTATCAGAAATGCGAAAATAATGTATCGTATAAAAGTTGCTTGACACTTGATGGGGGAAAATTAATAAGATATTTCCATTTCTTTCTACATTCTTATCTAAAGAGATTTCAATGCCAATGTATAGCTTCTTCTAATGGTATTGTATATTTTTTTGTACACCGCTAGATACATTTTTTTTATTCTCTACGAAGAATGTATGAAGATATTGGGGCCGAAAAACGATTGATTTAAAAAATATTGCAACTTTAATCTTCCAAAACTTATCGTATGAAAGACAAAGAAAGACAACGCAGTGTCTTACATTTCCGTAGCAGTAAGGCGACCAAAGTACTAACGCGTGCGCTGCATGTCACATGAACGCACAACATATATAGACAGAATACACTGTACTAGGTATCGATAGATCGATTTTTTTGCGAAAATCTCGGGGACTAGGGCTGAGCTACGATTGCACGTGTATACAGGGAAATGTTGTTCAAAATGTCCTATATTCGAAATATCCAACGTATCCAAAAGTCATTGAAATCTAAGAGTAAGTAACTTCCCTACAAATTCAATGTACAAATATCGATTATTCAATCGTCTACTATATTTATAATTAATTTGTTATTATCTTATAGTCAAGGGTCGTCGATCGCCGGATTGAAAAAACTTATCCCGAAACACAAATCCAATACACTGATGATATTCGTTTCTAATTGAATTATAACAGATGTTTCTTACAATCTTGCACACGTAGTTGTGATCGGATTTTGGTAATCATTTATATTAAGGAACACCGACGCCGATGACGTTGATTCTCACGTACGTCGTTAAGCACTTGATTCTGAGTAAATTTTTGTTGATAACTTCATCGATGGTCTAATTATTGCTTTTCAGATATTTGTAAAAAAAACTGTTCCTCTTAGTACGTTGAATCTTGCCTATATGCTTGTATGCTTATTTACTGTTTCTAGATTCAAGTTTCCCTTCAAGATTCTTCTCTATTCCTGTAGAGACTGCCGATGAATGTTAGACGTATCGAACGTGGAAAAGGATAATGAGAGTGAAAAAGAAAGTGGGACTAAGAGTCGAAACGTTTGGCTTCCATATGAAATAGTAGGAAGGCACGCTACAAGCTGAGATCTTTAACTGAAATATCAAACTTTTTTATTTTTCATTTGTGATGAATAGAGCCTTTATCAACATGTTCTTTACACGTTTCTGGTTGCTATAATTTGCGAATATATTCGCTTACTTCATAAATAATAATTAAATACATATCAGTAAGTAAATATAAAATTCAAGTTATACCGTGTTCGGTCTCATTTTAATTAAAAAGTTCTTACAAATACGCTGACAAAGTTTAATTGAAAAAAAGCCAAAGATAAGAAAATTTCACTCTTTGATTAGTACTGACTGACATACATACATACATCATCTGAGCGATATCTGACACTGGATCGTGTTGCACTACTCGACCGCGACTGGCCCTGGAACTTACCGGCGCGTTATGTAGATTTCATATGATTGCCTACCTGTAATTTGATACCCACCCTCCCGTCCCTATGATGGGGATGACATCCGTGCGATTACCAAGAGTAGTAGATTCTTTTCCTGCAATTGTTATAGAAGTTTTCCTTTCCAGTATTCACTTCCATCCAGGTTCGTGCATGTCTCACGATCAAAGTATCAGTGACATGCTATATATATGTATGTATGTACTTTAAGCGAAAAGTGAAAAGAAAAAGTTCCAAAGGAGAAATAAGCAACTAAATAACTAAAGCGAAAAAATGGAAAAAGAGTAATATCTTCGACAAAGTCAGATTTTAAGTTGGATCCGAGGGTTCAACGAAGACAGAGAAAGCGTTCCGTTGGTCAACGCATTACTAATTTTTGTTTTTATTGCGTTTATTGACAAAGGTTATTAAATATTTTACAACGAATCCAATGTTGATTCTTACTTTAGAGCATTCGCAGATTATAATTTTTATCGTTTTTGAATAGCGACCATGACGTTTGTTCTTTCTTTTTTTTTTCTTTTTTTTTTTTTTGTAATTTAATAACGATCAAGTTATTAGATATCATATGCCTTGTCAGTACGTATGTCAGAATATCACGTCGTTGAAATAAATAGTTGAAATAATAAAATAGTGAATAAAATAGACCACAACAAGAAGAGAGTACAACTAATCGAAACTGAGTAATGTACATATGTACATTAGTACAACATTAATACATACATGTACAGACTGTATATAACTAATAAATTTAGGAAGTATACTTTTTAAACTTCTATTACAACTGCAATTTTTTCAAAATCTTTCTCTACGCATTATGTAGTAAACTAATCCTCCTAATTTGTTTCAAATAAATTCAAATCGTTTGGCCTGTTTTTAAAAAAGTTATTCTGTTTTAAAAAGTGTACTAACAATTTTGTTCGTGACTGCATATGTTCAAACACTTGAACGCTATTAATTCATAACGCTACTTAATTCTGAATATGAATGTTTCCTGTTCTTTCCAAAACATTATAGTATCGATCGCAAACTGCGTGAAGGATAAAAACTGACTGATTTGTATTTTTTCCAAATATGAAATGTGCATTGCATTTCTCACTATTAATGTATCACAATAGCAAATTTTAATAGAAAATTATAATTTTCATTTACATTATACGTGAAGTATGGAATTTATTTCGTATATTGTAAATAATTGAAATTTCATTAATTTTTATATTATATATATGTGTGTGTGTATGTATATATATATATATATATATATATATATATATATAGCGCACACTGAATACGTACATATTTTTTACATTTTTTGTATGTATAATTTAAACAGTGAAAATGAAAAAAGATCGTACGGCCTGGTCACATCATATAGCTTTTCTTTATAAAAGCCATGTGTTACTGCGAAAGCATGATTATCAAATCTATTTGCCAGAGAAGCTGATTGGTTAACTCAAGGTCACGAAATCTGATCGTCCATGCTTCAAAGGAGCAGGCAGCAGTGCCGCTTCTGTTCTCTCGGTGTATAGTTGCGAAGTTCTGAGGAAAGCGCGGCAACCAGACTGCGTTCTTTTTTTATTGTTAAAGTTGCTATTATTGCATGCTTCTTAACTTGTTTCAAAGGTTAATTAGGAGAATGACTGTGGAAATCGATAAAGAAGAATTAAAAAAACGTTTGACACCGCTACAGTGGCACGTTACGCAGGAGAAGGGTACAGAGAGGTACGTATATCGGGAATTTAATTCACTTGTTATGAAATTAAAAATTGAATCGTGTCGTTCTTTATATCGGTCTATGTTATTTCTCGATTTCATTAGAAGATTAATTGTAGCTGTAGTAAAGTTTCGTGTAAAGTATAAATGTACGTCGCTATATCGTTACATACGAGTCTATACATGTAAACAATATTTTACAAAATTCAGAATTTTTTGATACGAACTTGAATAACGATGCTTTTAAAATCGTGCAACATGTAACCTATTAATAATATACTTATTATACATCTTGTAATTTCCCAAGGATCAATGTTATAATCGACGAGTTCGATTTTTTGTTATGTATAATTATCAACTAACAATGTCGCATTATTGAACCTTTAGTCACTTAGGTTTAAGCAAATTGCAACAGTCGCATGATACAATTTTCCAAAAATATTGTCGTACGATCGAAACTGGTTTACTTTTAGGTGATGTGAGACTAAAATAACTTTTTCAAGAGCATGTATTGGCTTGACTTTGCGTCATGACCGAGTGGTTTAAAAATAAAGTATAGGTCCTCACAATTAACTTCCTTGTGTACATGCATCTTCATGCTTCTAATCGTTCTTTGTTTCTCCATGCAGGCCTTTTTCTGGTTGCTACAATAAATTCTATGAGAAAGGCACGTATACCTGCATAATCTGTGATCAAGAATTATTTTCCTCTGACACAAAGTACGATAGTGGTTGTGGTTGGCCTGCATTCAATGAAGTATTAGAACAGGGACGAGTCAAGTTAACCAAAGATACTTCACATGGTAAGTGGATATATGAATTTTGATTTACTGACAACACTTTTAGAATTATGCTCGGATTCTTAATACAATAACATAGTATTCATCATGCGTATCATTTTACATTAATTACATATATTACTATTTAAATGGTACATAGATAAACTCCTTATTATCAAATTTGACTTGTATGACAGATTGAGATATAACACAATATCATATCGTATCACAAACATTAGAGTTTTATCTGTTTACCATTCTTGTACATTCTTCATTTTCTCTTACATTTACTCTATCACAAAACCTTCCCTAAACTTTTAGTTCTGCTGTTGTCTCCTAGTCTCCTAAGTCTTCTGTAATTCGTTTATCATTTTATTCGGTCAAATCTTTGCAATATTTTACATGTAGTACAGACATACATACACAAAGTATTATAATATCAGTTAGTAAAATATATTGGTACAGTATATTATATGCTTTACGAGTGATAAGTTTATCAACATAATTCAATTTTTGTCACAGATATATACATGTTTTTAATGTATAAGAACAAAATGACTTGTACACATTTATAATATAATTATTTGTATAATTTATTTATATTAAAATTATAATACTTGGGAGGCAGTATTCCTTGTATCCTTTACCTAGCATGTTAATGCTTAGAGTGTGATTTGTGTTAGACTTACATCGCCTATTGTATAAACTAAGGTCATAATTATCCATTAAAAACAATCCTTTCTATATCTTATTTCTGTATATATAAGAAAAAGAAAGAATTAATCTTTTTTTCTTTTGGTATTTAATCATGTAATAGTTCTTTACATATAGCTTTGCTTTATGTAACATTAAGATTTTAATAAAATTATTATAATTATTAAATACTTTGCTTATATGAAGATAAAATAATAAAATTACAAGTTTAAGTTTGCATTAGAAGAGTGTATGCATTTTATAATTTTTGTTATACTGATTATTAAATAATTCATACGTTTGTTGGCACTAGTTACATTGAATCTTACTTATATGTAAAAATACATTGGCAAATAATGATGTATAACACGTAATATTAACCAGGTTGTGACTAGAATATTTGATTAGTTATTTGAATGTTACTCTATATGCCACTTACAGATAACAATATTGTAGTAATTTATTCATAAAAGTAGGTTTGGCAATATGTTTAAATCATGTTAATTAAATGAAAATGTTTCTTTCAAATAGTACCATAAAAATATTTGACTAAAGAGGCAAATATTGCTCTGAACTATTTTAATATATTTTTTAATTTTGTCATACAATATCAAGACAATTAGATATCAAAGGGAAATTTGGACAGAGCTTCGACGGATGAGTAAAGCAAGGAACAAGATTAAGGGTATTGATTAGAATGTGTAGCTATTTCTTATTTTACGCATTATTTTAAGGATATAATTAATAAACACAGATATATCTTTATTTTTACTTGAAACTTCTATTTCTTGTGAATACTTATTTAGGTAATTGATTTTAATATTCGTTACTATCAGTCTATAGCTTTTATTAATATTAGTTTACTGTTTTTGGTGCTGCTATAACTGGAAAATATTTAGAGTGAACAAACAAAGGTGTTGGTCTGCGTTTAATCACACTCTATTATTCTATTTCCTTTGTCTTCCTATTGCTCCGCTACCACCACTTCACTTTCACCATTGACACACGAAAACTGCGTCGACAATTGACGTACAGTTGGTGGAAATCTACTACTGCTGATCGCAAACCCAGATATGGTGCGGACCGAGGTGACCTGTTCAAAGTGTGGTGCACATTTGGGACATGTATTTAATGACGGGCCAAAACCTACAAGGAAGCGATTTTGCATCAACTCGGCATCCATAAACTTCCATTCGGCAGGAGAAGAGAAAAAGATGACATCATAAAACTAAGGAGGGCATAAGTTTTTAATAAAATTTTTGGAAATGTTTAAAATATCTAACTTATCTTATCGATAAAAAGAATTTATATTTCTTAATAAAATATGACCCTATTTGATATTTTGTAATTTGCTGTTACTATTTTGTTACTCTTTGGAACTGTAAAGTTCCTTTAATGACAAAAGCAATCATGTTATTAAAAAATAATAAATATTTTTTATGTTAAATCTTGGCATACATATTCCATAGTTGCTATGAATATATGTCTTGTCTATGCGTCGTAAACTCTGAGATTAATAACATTTATTAGAAAGCATAGATTATAATACACAGATGTACATCCATAGCGACAAAGCTGTTAATGGGATACTAGTGAATAATAGTGAATATCTGCATTATTATAATTTTAGGATAAATTCGATTCTGTACATACACTCTAAATGACTGTAAAATAATACATTTAGTGTGTATAAAATATGAAAAATTAATGTAAAACACTTATCAACTAACTTATAAAAACATTCTATTATTTTTTCATGTTACGCATTTCATGAACAGAACGTGTAAATAATAAGTACTATTTATTTGTCTGAATATATATACTAATAATATAAAAAGTTTGTTATACTTTGTAATTATTTGTGGTGCACAGTCTTTTATATCTAAAAAGAAAATCTAACTACGTTCGAGTTTCATAAATTTGCTCTACTCTTACTGTATCTATAGAAGAAATACTTTATCGTTCAATATTATAATATAGAAGGAAGGATGATTTCATTCAAAGAACTAGTAGGACGTTTTGTTATAAAATGTTTCCTTATATTTTAACGTTTCAAAACAAACTAAAAGATGTTACAGTACAATATATACGCAAATTCTAGGCATAATTTTTACAATAATTAATTATCCATTTGCTGCTTTCTTTCATTTTTAAATTCGACACTGTTAAGTATTAGTTTTCCTGAGAAACCAGAATTTTACCAGATATTTTCATTAGATAATAAAAGCCAATCTTATACAAATAGAGGTACAGTTGAAGTGGGAAATTTTATTAAAAATTTGAAGCCAAAACGTTTACTGTGACATGTATAAATGAACTAGCGGCTTCAGTATCAGTAGGCCCAATTTATTTTATAATTGAGATCTCGAAGCATTTTCAAAAACATCATAAAAAAGGTATTGAAAACATGCATATACATACTTAACTTGATTTGTGTATAGGAACCTATTTCATAGTTCTAAACTGACAATAATACATTCCTTATGAGGATACATAAATGCACTTGTAACGGTAAACAAGATGAAGATGCAAAAACATTTACACTTGTCCACATTTTTATTATGTGTTTTATACGTAATTTTGTATTGTTTATCAATATTAAAATAATGACGATTGTTTGCTAATTTTATAAATAATGTTTACTTTTATTACAGTAAGGCATATTAATACAACTTTTGTACTTTTGTTTATTCTCTATACATAAGCAACAGGATTCATTCAAAATATTCATATTTCTAATTATTATTTGCATATGTTTTTATACAAATTTTTCAAAATATGGACAAGTAAAATTTTGCATCTAACTTGCCTCGATTTACGAATAAAAATGAATCTTATAGATAGCTACTACTTGTAGCTGAAATATGCTTAATAACTGTCGCAGTAATATAATAGACATAAAATGGACGTTACTTCTTTTTTCTAAAGACATTTGTGAAAATGCAGGACCTCGTTCAGTATTTCTGATCGAGTTGTTAACGTCAATTTTGACCCTGAATCTCATTTTTTCTTCTTTTTTTCACTTTTTTTTTTTTTTACAGAAATGTATATTTATTAATACTAGACGTGCACAATTATTTCGTTTTCTATACCTCCTATAATTGCTTACAATTCCTAGATAATTTGAAGTTGATGCTGAAACAAAATAATGCAAGAGCTCGTTCTTACAGAATACTGAAACAAATTCCATGCGATTATATATTATAATCCCTGATTTTTTACAGGTAAGTAGATTTACCCTTCAGCATACAACTCCAAATTTAGGCGTAAGCGCACAATACAAACTGAGCTGCTTCGTCTGTCAAGTATAATTAGACATTATCGATTATTATAAAAAACTAATCAGGCTTTTTAATATTACGAAAGTAATAAACTCAGTAAATAATGAATATATCATTACATATACGATTGTTCATTACCAAATAACGTATGTATTTTCCTTTTTTTTTCCTTTTTTTCCTTTTTTTTTTTTTGTTTCATATGTAATATGTTAATTTCTTCATTATCTATTATAATTTTACGTGGCGTTCTTTAGCTTTAGTTTACGATAAACTCCTATACGTAACGAAGATGCAAAGAATAAAAGTAACAAATTCGAAAGTTTGTATTCCTTAAACTAAAAGTATCCAAGGTTTCATTCTCAGTAATATATGTTTAAGATATAATATAATTAGGAAAGACATTAATTATTACGTTTAATGTAGTACAACCATACCGTAGAAACCTTGTCTTATATAATCATCGTCAACATAAATTTATATATTTTTTCTCAATCTGTATCTGTATTAAACAAAATATGAAATTATTCTGTTGATGGTTCAAGATCATAAGGAATCTATAGCGCGAGTTTTTCACGTCTCTAAACATGACAAGACAGGCACTTTATAGTGTCACAAAATGTTCCTATATCTGAACCTTGTTTTAAAATTTCGTCCATCATCCGTTCACTTCTTAATAAGACACGTTAAAGACAACTTATGTTTGACCTGTATCGAAGAACACACGTAACTAGACATTCGTCTATGGAAAGATGTTCTCACATCATAATATACTTTAGTAACAGGGTCGATATTTTAACGTGTCCCGTCAGCGATGCAAATGAGAAAAAGTACTTATATTTTATGCTACAATTATAAATGAACAGCTTTAAATAAGAATCGCGTGTATTAAATTTATCATAAATTTCATTATGTATGAAATTAATTGCCTATACTATATACAAATTAACATAATAATGCAAAAGTTGCAGTGTCCACATACTTAAAAGATCTATTAAAACTTCAGTTTAATATAATAACATAATGAAGTTTACTAACATCCAATTGACAAGAACGTGATTCTTGAGAACGTTTAAAACAAGTTAGGCGGCTATCGCTTATACATCTACGTCATACTGACAGACCAAAGACTGAAAACATATTGCTCTGCTCTCCATATCTTCATTCAAAAAATATAAGTCTGACACGAAGATCAATTTTCTTCTTCTACGATTTTTTTTGTTAAACCATAATAATATATTAGAATAGGTCCTATGTACTTGTTCACATTTGTTTTGTGGTATTATCTAATAAGGTTTTTGCTATAAATAATGTATGTTTGTAGCTAACTCTGATCTTCAATTTTAGAGTCAGTAATACTAGTTTTATATTTTTAGAAAATAACTGACAGTCGCTTGAGAATCCTCGATGACAGTTCGGTATTAGTACAAGAGCTCTTCAGGCAACAACCCACTCGTACAGTTTACTTTGAAGACTATTTAAATAAAATGTTGAACTCTTAGTAACTAATATATACCCATCGAGGAATACAAGATTTCTGCCGTCAGATCGTTCACGGTTCTTCTGATTTAACTTGATTTCCTCGCAACATGCGAGAATCGAGCAATTTAAAAACTTTGAAACCATTTCTCGATACTTTTCAAGGTATCGGATAAGTTCTATCTATCTATCTATGACCTATATATATATATATATATATATACATATATATATGTATGTATATATGTATATATACATATATATGTTTATAAATATATATTTATATACATACATACATACATACATACATACATACATACATACATACATATATTTATTTATTTATTTATATATGTTTATTCATTATTTATTATATATTATTGAATTATTGTGCCGTTCCATTTTGGGAGGGTGATTCATTACTTTTCTGCAAAATTATATTTTTATGATCATATCATAATACCACTCTTCTAATTACCTTTAGCAGCTTCCTTCGCTGCCATTATTAAAGGTGTTAGGGAAGCAAGTGGCCTTGCTAATTTCAGAAAAGGATGCTGCAATTTGCCATAAAAGTAGAAATTTTATTAAAAGTTTATTCCATTTACGTAAACTTAAATATAAAACACATATTAATTGTACTTTAGATTAGTATAAAATATTGTTAGAATTACCTTGAGTAATTCTGAAGCCGCTGATCGTTTCTCCACTTCAACCTCTAAACACTGATCCAAAAAGTCTTGAAAAATTCCTGACAGTTTATCCTTTTCTTTGATTTCAGGTTTACCATTTGTTGCGATCAAATATAATGCTCTTAATGGATTTTCATTTAAATATGGTGGTTCTCCTTCTATCATTTCAATAGCCATTATACCCAATGACCAGATATCAACCTATAAGATTTAAATAATTTATAAACATTGTAGTATAATAGTTATACAGTAATTACAATATAAACATCGCAATGTAATAGTTGTAGAGTATCTTTCTTTTCATTCACCTTTGGACCATACTGTTTTCTTGTAACTACTTCTGGCGCCATCCAATATGGTGTACCAACCATTGTAGTTCGTTTGCTTTGCTCTGGTGAAATTTGTGCACAAAATCCAAAATCTGTTAATTTTACCCCACCGTCTAGTCCAAGCAGGATATTATCAGACTTAATATCCCTGTGTATAACTTGATTACAATGAAGGAACTCCAAAGCTTGTAGGACCTCTCTACACACTGCTGCTATTTGACCCTCATCCATACAAGTCTCAGTTACAACATCTGTCAAACTACCACCAGGCAAATATTCCATAACTACCCATAATTCTTCTCCTACGAGGTAACTATCCAAGTAATTTACAACATTTGGATGCTTATTCTCCCGCATAACCAATATTTCATTTATTATTAACTCCTTCTTTGGTTGTTGTGAAAGATTCATTTGTTTTATTGCAACTTCCATACCTGTTGATGTTTCAATTGCTGTGTACACCGTTCCCGAAGCACTAGAAGACAACATTAAAAATATATAAATATGCAAAGAAATTCCAGTAAGAGAATATTTACATTTTATATTATTTTATATTATATAACTTACCCCTGTCCTATTTTTTCCATTTTCGTATATTTCCTATTTGGGTCACCTACACTTACAATTGTTCTTAATTTTTCTAATATTTCATCATCTGACATTTTTTTCTTTCTAGCTTTATCACTTTGAGCCGGTCTTGTTTGATCGGTTGTCGTTGATGTAGGAGTCGCTTGATTTTTATTTCTATCCAGTTGTGATTGATGTGGCTGTTGCGGCGTTCCATTTCTTTGGGGTGATCCTAACGTGGTAGTTAATGGAGGCGGTGGTTCTTCTTCTATTGGCTTTGTATACTATTGCAAAGTGTTTAATTTTTTAGTTTAGTACTTACAACACTCAAATATAGAAAAATAATTCTAATTTTTGACAATTTCGTAAGTAAGTAATCATTGCTTACGATCGATTTCGTACGTTCGGGCCTAGCAGAAATCGGTGGTGGTGGCGGTTCATCTTCCTGTTCGGAACTAGTCGCGCAAGCATCTGTTGGTGTACTACTTGGACTACTGCTACTTACTCTATAATTTTATCATTTCTCAGTGAACATTTAAATATATACAGAATAAGTACAAAAATAGGAAGAGAAAGAGATTTGGAAGCATATGAGGCTTACCTGCTGAGCGAATGTTGAGAATGGGAACTTCCAGAAGCTTGTGACATTGCTTGACCACGAATATTTCCTCCTCCTCCTGTCCCAACACCTATACCCACCATGCTTCTAGGACTACTCGCTCTCTCAATAGGAGCTACACATAAAATTTCTTGTGCTTCATTCGTTAATGTATATATAACTGGTATATGATAATAACAACATTATAGATTAATCTTTATGTAAATATTATTAACTTACCAACCACCCCAACCATTTTTGTAGTTGTCATGTATTTGGAACCTTTTGTTTCTTTACTGCTACTGTCATACCAATTCAAAACATCCAATACAGCCTGTGGATTTTTCTTCTGTTCTTGTTTACTAATATTACTAGACATAAGCAACCTTGCCCATGCTTCTGGCATCCCCTAAGACCAAAAGTTATGTTTCAAAGTAATCATTAATAGTCTTACACGTACAAAACTTTAAAGAAGATGTAACTGATAGGTTAGGATATAATATTTACAAAAGTATAATTCTCAAAGTTCTGAAAACTAAGAGAACATCGTGCAAATATAAAATATTTAAGACTCCAATTGTTACAGTTGTTGAATAAATAGTAAGATTGTAAGCACTCAAACCAATATTAAAATTCATTCTGCAAGAAAGCAATAATATTAAATGCAACGTTGACTAAAGCATCTATAAATCTACTAAAGCAGCTATGTGCCTCTAATCTATGAGAAACTCTAAATTTTGAAATAAATTATAACAACTTAATCCTGTTAATTGCAACAAAAACAAACAGTTAAATTAAGTGTATGTATAATAAGAAGGAGTATAAACAAACTACTTTTGTGGTCATTTTAAATTACTTACTTTTAATGGCAGCTTGAAAGAAATACGTGTCTAGTTAGTTTTTCATGTGAAAAAATAATAGGTATAAGAAGCATCAGACAAATTACCAAATTACTTTTCCACAATGTCCATACACATGTGAATAAGTGATGAAAATTTATTTTT
>JACXIX010000044.1:16434-158055 GCA_014737535.1 Bombus cullumanus
ATATATATATATATATATATATATATATATATATATATATATATATATATATATATTTCATTTATCACAAAAACACACTCGCACACGCACACATACATACACGCACGCACGCACGCACGCACGAACGCACAATTTTAATTTATTGAAATATAATAAAAATTCCACTACAAAGTAAATTAAATTCTATCCAGGTTGTAGTACTGTAACTTATTTTACTTCCACATATTTTTATTATCATTTATTATGCAATATATTAATACATGAATAAGCCAATGAAAATTGCAAAGCGATTGCTAAATGTTACCTATTAATAAATATCAATTTAATAATGTTCCATTGGTGAAAACAACAAATAAAAATTCAATCAGAGATGTTTCATATCTAAGAATTAGTTCTTTCTTTCTTGCTTTGTTAGAAGGGATCTTGGAGAATTTATGTAACCAGTAATGTAATGCAATAAAGAATCACTATGTAATGTCTATTTGGATACTCCGTACCATTGTATAGTAGCAAAGCGGAAAGCGAGTGCATCTTGAACAATAGTAACAAATTGCAAATAGTGAATTGACTTACCGTAAATTCACCAGTAACAGCGTCAAATCCAACATGTACAGTATGTTCAAAGTTGGTGGGATAACTGATGTTGGGTTTATCCTTATTTTCTTTTACCTTCATTTTGCTTTTCAATGTTTTCTTCTTACGTTCATCAGAATCAGGTTCCTTAGGTAATGGACGCATATCCACTGGTAAATTAGGTGTTGATTCACCTCTGAAACATGTTTAATCTATCATTATCTAACTAGTGATATCAAATGGGACAAAATAATCTTACAGTTATACATTCACTTCTATATACATAAATTATAGAATTTGAAGATTAAATGTTATATTGGTTACTTTAATATATATTTTAATATTTATAAATAGTAAGCTATTATTTATAGAACATACAAATATATAACTAACTTTTACATTCTTTATAACAGTTTTTATGTCTAATACATTCAAAATATGTACAAAATTAATATAAAAATTATATGTTTCACACGTATAATACATATATATACATATATATATACACGTTTGTTAGTAAGACTGCATATAAAGACTTAAAAGGATGGTCTCCCACATCAGAATGTCATCGTGTCTGAACTGTAGGATTTTATTTTTAGCAACCACTAGATTAGTGCCTGTTATCCTATTTTTGGAAGATGTAGACATTTACTTATTGTAAAGAAAATAATAAAAATGCAAAGTGTAACAAACTTATCAGCTTTTAGTGTTACAGAACAGTGCTCTCTAATACTACATCTATTATATTACATAGAAATGTACAGAACTACAGAATGAGACATTAGACATATCTGTTGTTGAATATATATTAAAATATCTAATATTAAATGATACATTCTTTTATTGAGAAATTTTTCGGTACTAGTAAATTATAACAACATAATAATATAGCATAGAATATATAGTTACCTATTTGATGTAAGTCGCACAGGAGGTGCAGGGGGTTTGTCTTCTTCATCTGACATGTTGTTTCTACTTTTGTCCCTTTGTTGCCAATCTACCTTATGTTGCTGCGTTTCTATAATTTTGTTCAAAGATTTGTTTAATACTATTAGCCCCTGCCTCGGAGATCCTAGTCGTTCTTACGTTATATAAATCCTAAAAGACTAAAGGTTTGAATCACAGTATACAGAGAATTCTTTATGTTGACAAAAACACCAAGTTGTTTGTTGAAAACATGAGACTTGAAGATCCATTCACTTTCGTTATAGATAAAAGAATTTGCTTTCTTGAACTTAGCAGATATTATCGAAATGATGTTTGAAATTACCGGCTCTATATTACAGATACGGATATAGTCTTGGTGACCGGTAAAGAACAGGAGACAAAACGAAAGAAAAATGCCTCTCCTCGTGGGTGACAGTTTCGAGTACTTGTGAAAGGTGTTCGATTTTGAAGAATAGCGGCGTCTTCGAACGGGTCAATGTCGTGAGTATAGGGTGTGCTCGAAGACGAGGGATAGACAGGCACCTCCAAAGCGTGATTCACGCACGCACGGGAGCAGACACCGCGCCGCATCCACGGATCTCTAGTTCTCTCTCCCTCTCGCCCTCCCTCTTCCTCTGTCTCTCTCTCTCTCTCTCTCCCTCCCTCCTTCTCTTGTTCTCACTTTCCACCGTTCTCCGTGTCTGGGATGTTCTTTAGTGTCGCGATTGCTCTTTCGTTCTCGGAATGTTTTCACTCCTCCCTTTTTCTGTCGTCTCGCACTCGCGAAAGAAAAAATACGATTGTATATCGTGTATATATGGCGCCGCTTTATCCACACGTCCGTGATGTGCCGTGTTTGGGCACGGCGGAGGCGGAACCACGCGGCGCTCTGAGTCTTATCAATGGTATCTCATTTCGTACGTATAATCGACGCCCGATGACGACAAATCTCTTCCTGTTCTTCTCCACACTTTTTTCAAGGTTGATAAGAAGTCTGAATCACCACCGCTGCCGCGGTCCTCTGCCACTGTACAGCGCCTCCACTACTGGAACACCGTTCACTCCCTCTCTTTCTGTACCTCCCTCCTTTCCTTTCCCTTTCTTTCCCTCTTTTCCACTTTTTCATTTGCTTCTTTCTCTCTCCTTTTCACCATGTATTCCTCTGTTCATACACTTACAAGGTTTGATCATTAGTACTTAGTATGTACACGCATATACTTACTTTCACCCGCACCTATTGTCGGTTAACACGAGTAAGTCCGAATATGTACATATATATACATGCGTGCGTACGTGCGGGTGTCGGTGTATATATATATATATTATACATACATACATATATATATACATATATATTTATATATGTATGCATATGATTTAAAAAGAAATTTAGAATAATATAGGTTGGAACGGTGGTAAGACTGCAAGTGAATCAATCACAGGTTAGCCAACATGGAAACAAATACATATTGTTGTAAACTTCAATATGGTTTTACTCGTTAAAATTAAAGCTTTCAGTGGATTATTATATACTTTTTAAAGATAAGTTAGAAATTTGTGTATTCAAAGAGAGTGTGCTGAAATATCTTAATATTTTGTATGTGTATAAATCGTTGTTTAGTAATTATAAAATTACATATTTGCTATTTTCGTGTAGGTACATATTGATATTTTTATTCTTATTTATACCAGAGTTTGTACATAATGAATGAAATATGCTTTTACTAATTACTTTATAACCTCGTACTCGAAACTATTCAATCTTTTCCTTTCGAAAATAGATATAATATATATTTTGATAATTTATGTATCGTAATTACATGCTTAAATCTCTTCAAAATATTTGTCACTAAAAAGTGTGCTTGTTAATAATGTATTATCTCGGTTTATATTTCTGACAAATGAGTATCTTACTTATCTGGAAGAAGCATATGTGGGGGTTAACTATATATTGTAAATAAAGTAAATAATAATTTAAAAAATATGAACTTAAATACTTAAGACATGGAGTATAATAATAATAACAATAATAAATACATACATATATATATATATAGATATATATATATAATGCTCCGATATCATAAACATTATTAATATGTATGAAATTGCATCTTAATAACATGTATACTTCTAGGTCCATAATAAAACTAACTGATTTTTTTTTGGTAAACATAAATATTTATTGTTATCTATTACAGGTAGTTTGTTAACATGTGTCCAGAAATGAATCCTTTGATTATATCATGCCAGTCTATATAATATATTTTTACAACTTAAGAAAAGAAGGAACAAATACATGAGAAATCATATTATGACATATTTGAGGAAGTTCTTACATGTTTTACATTCTAAAACATTTGTAAGAACATTGCTCTATCATATGTAAATTTATATGTAAATTTTGTTTTTATAATATAATATACTTGTTTGAAAATCAAAATTCTCTTAAAAGTACTTTTTATTATTTTCTCTGTTATTCTTGATACTCTGAATACATAATATTATGACATTTTAATCTTGCAGATTTTTATCGTTAGACATATTCATATTTATAAGAATTATTATTCTGTATTTATGTATTAAATCATCATTTATTATCAGCCTTCCGCATGATTAAGTTGTATTTATAATGTATATTAATACAAGTAAAATGATATCAATTCTCTTATAAATGGTTTTTTACTGCAATTATATTAAAGAAAATATTAATTTCAGAAGTGTATAACGTTAGATTAATTACATTTCTATTCGATATAAGAGGTCCAGTGCTGCATAGTCTGAAAGCTTAAAAATTTATAATTTATTTATTTGTGTGTGTGTGTGTGTGTGTGTATACACGTAACAACAAAATAATTTAGAAACTTAGGAAAGATAAAGATTGGTTAAATTTGCTAAATGTTACAGAAATATTAAATAATATTTGATAATATTAGAGGTATTAATATGCATTAATGATAAATACATTGTTTATCATACATTTTATTATGTACAGTTGGCTCAATTATCTTATCTTTCAATGATACGTGAATAATGACAACATGTGTGAAGTTAGCTACATACTTGGCTTAAAAGTTAATCACATAGAAAAAAGATAGAGGGTAATCACAATTATTATAATTCATAACATAATACTGTTTACTATTAAGGAGATCGTTATTTTCATTCTGAACAACCCATGTTTTTGATATTATAAAGTATCTGTAAATGATATTTAATGTCATTTGTTAACTGACAAGAAAATTGGTGTGCGTTTATTACAGGTTATAGAGTTGTACTATGTGATTCATCGAACAGTGTGAAATAACCTATGAATTTAACATCTAACCACGTATTTGACGTATGTTCAGGATGTACTCCTGTCATAAGTGTAATGGAAACTGTTTAATTGTGTAACTGTATCATACTATTCAATAATTTGTTGCAGGACACAACAATTGATCAACTGTCGTATACGATTTTTAACTAATTCTTAGATATAACATTATCAATTCAAAATGAAGAAGAAGGTATTCAAATTTCGTACTTATCTAAAATCATAACCGTTTAAATTAATTTGTACCGTTTGTTAATAGATGTTCGTGCGCGCGCGCGCACGTGTGTGTGTAAGTTTCACATATTATGAATATTCTATACTTTTTAGGTTCTGTTGATGGGTAAGAGCGGTTCAGGAAAGACTAGTATGCGCAGCATAATTTTTGCCAATTATATTGCTCGTGATACACGTCGTCTGGGAGCAACAAGTGTGTAATACTTGGCTTATACCAGTTTTATCAAATATTTGTATCTTCTGCATTATTTATTAATTTACTGGTATGTTTAATAGTTGATGTAGAACATAGTCATGTTCGATTCCTTGGTAATTTGGTGTTAAATCTTTGGGATTGCGGTGGTCAAGAAGCGTTCATGGAAAATTATTTTGCATCACAACGTGACAATATATTTAGGAACGTAGAGGTTTTGATCTATGTATTCGACGTAGAATCCAGAGAATTAGATAAAGACATGCATTATTATCAAAGTTGCTTAGAAGCAATATTACAAAATAGCCCAGAAGCAAAGATATTCTGTTTAGTACATAAGATGGATTTAGTACAAGAGGATCAACGAGATTTGATATTTAGAGAGAGAGAAGAAGATCTGAAAAGACTTAGTTTGCCGCTTGAATGTACTTGTTTTAGAACTAGCATATGGGATGAAACATTATATAGGTATATCTTTGTAACTGTACAATGATTTCAATCTTTGTTTTATAATTCCATGCAAGCTATTATGTTTAGGGCATGGTCTTCAATCGTATATATGTTGATTCCAAATGTGAAAGAGCTTGAACAGAGTTTGAAACAATTTACAAATATTATTGATGCCGATGAAGTACTCTTATTTGAAAGGGCAACATTTTTAGTAATTAGTTATTGTCAAAGGCAACATCATAGAGATATACATCGATTTGAAAAAGTTTCTAATATAATAAAACAGTTCAAACTTAGTTGCAGGTAACTTGCTTATAAAAATTATATATATAAACTAGATTGAATATATATTTATAAATTATACATTTTTAGTAAACTAGCGGCACAATTTCAAAGTATGGAAGTTAGAAATACAAATTTTGCAGCTTTTATCGATGTGTTTACATCAAACACATATGTAATGGTTATTATGTCGGATCCTGCTATCCGTAAGTATTTAGTATCTTAATTAGTTTTTAAATAAATACTGAAATAATTATTCCTACTGTTTCAGCATCAGCAGCAACATTAATCAATATTCGTAATGCACGAAAACATTTTGAGAAATTAGAGCGTGCTAGTCAGAGTTCGGCATTAAGTAGATAGAAATCAGCTCGACCCAGGCGCGTTGTCACCCGGGTCCAGGCTGTTAATCGCTATTGAATCTAAGAGTCACTTTAAAAGAGAATCATCACAATGAAGGTGCATGAGAACTTTCCTCTTTTATTAATTAAAGTAAATCGATAATTTTGCTAATGAATGAATAATTTCAATATGTAATTTGTGACAAAACTATTATTAATACTGTCATTTTCAAAGAATCATATTGTATTTCAGAAACGAATGTGAATTTTTAGTTTACTCTATACAAAATTTGAAAGAATATTTAAAAATTTTGCTACGCATGTACGTGTTAATAAATGAATACAACATATATATATATATATATATATATATATATATATATATATATATATATATATATATGTATACATACTTGTTAGTATGAAATTGTGCGCTATTAGTATCATGTTAAGTGGACATTTACATCGTTGTTCGCTTATAGTAAATACTGTCTTGGCTCTTAGAGATAATACATGGTCTTCTGGGTTAAGCTTTTTCCTGGTTCCATGATGTCATGTATTTTATTTCTGTATAGCAATTATTCTCTCTGGCCTGTTACAAAGATATATATTTTCTTAAATTATATTTACTTGATATAATAGTGTACATATATACTTATTATATAAATCGTGCTATTGCAACAATCAAGCTAACCGTAATTGTATCTTTCGATTTAGATAACGATAACGTTGAATTATACGTTATATTTTGTATAAAATTTTGATTGTTACCTTTTGACATACGGAAAGAAGAACAAATATTAAACATGTATGAATTTATTTACAGCTGTATTTATGAAGAAGTAATAAAAGGAACATGGAATAATAAAAGCTTATGCTTTCACGTGTATCACTAGACTGTATTTTTTAATTATGCGAATAAATAAAGTCATCGAATTGAATCTAAATTTAATGTTGTGTTTAAATGAAAAGTAGAATAAGTTAAGTAATCTTTGAACTAATCTTTATACTCATTAGTTTTAGTTGTGCGATACATTTAAAATTGCCGCCTTCTGCTCGCCTATGGCGAAATCGTGTGTTGTCACCATTTTAGGTTGATAGAACGTAACAAAGTGTGTATTGTATCTACCATGGATAGAATAATCAAAGGAATTATGAAATATAGGAATTGCCATAGGGAAGAAATGGTGAAACAGTTTCAAAGAGTTCGAGATCATCCCGAAGTACGTTACAATTTTTTTTTCTCTAAGTCACTGCTGATAACTTGTGGACGTATTTCTCTTTTTGTGATGTTTCACGTTTCGCCTGATATTAATATTTAAATTGCGAAAGACGGTGGTAATTACTTTTGATATTCGTGATGAAAGGTACACATGTTGAGAAAGTATAATCAAATTTAAGTAAAATATGTATTTATTTCATATATGTTTCTATTATATTTGAAAAAGAACAAGTTTGTTTTCATATGTCCTTGAACTAAAGAATCATTCCTAAGAAACATACATACATGCATGTGGATAAAATTTTATCAGTGTAAGCATGTGTCAGACATTACTTTGATATAACGCGACCTATAAAGATTAATTTAATAACAGATTGAAATATTTGAAAGTTGAAATTATTAAATCAAATATTAAAATCCGCGTTGTTATTAATATGCTTTATTGTTGTGTGAAATGTTTATTGCATTTATTCTTTCTCAAACTGTTGCTATGCATGAAAACTATATACATGTACGTAAGATATGTATGTATGTACGTACGTGTATATAATTTAACGTGTAAAAAAGCTATTAGCGTATGAAAGTATAAAAAGTATTTTAAATAATATACTGCATAAATTACATAACTAATGTAAGGTGCGATGACAACATTTATTGGCATGACTGATTTTTGTCGTTACTTATCTTACACAGCCAAAGGCAGTATTCTTTACTTGCATGGACTCCCGGATGATCCCAACTAGATTTACGGAAACAAACGTTGGAGACATGTTTGTCGGTACGAGACCTTATCATGACATTGATCTCCTCGAATATGAAACTTGTTGCTTCTTTTTCTTTTTTTCCGGACAATTTCACGTTGCAGTTTCTAATGTTTTTAATGTTTTAATTTGAAAGATATTTTTTCTTTGAATGTGTCATTGATTTTGCTAAAGAAATATCGTGTGAAATATTGCAAAGAACAAGTATTTGAGAAATCGTTTTTTTTTTTTTTTTTTTTTAATTTTTAAAGAATTTAAAGTTTTGTCAAATTTTATATTTTTTCAGTAAGAAATGCTGGTAATCTTGTTCCTCATTCTCAGCATTTCGTAGACGAGTTAACAATGTGTGAGCCAGCGGCCTTAGAACTTGGTTGTGTAACAAACAATATAAAACACATTATAGTTTGTGGCCATAGTGATTGCAAAGCTATGAATTTGCTGTATGCTTTGCGGGACGAAGAATTCGCATCGAAAGTGTGTACTTTGTTAGTTTTACTATTTTTTACACATACTTATCTAATTTATAATAAATTTTACCTCTTAGATGAACAGGAGAATATCACCGTTAAGAGCATGGTTGTGTGCACACGCTAGCAACAGTTTAGCGAAATTTCAACAGCTTGAAGTTGCTGGCTTCCACGAGCCGATATTATTTCAAGCTGAAACGCCTTTACGGAAGTTTGTGGCCTATATCGACTCAGACAATAAATTTGCTATAGAGGATAAGCTATCTCAAGTTAGTATAGATGCATTTATTATCGCATAATTGGCCAAACACCTTTTAAAACAGAATAAATCGGATAAAATTTTCAATTTGTGTATATATATATATATTTTTATTAATTCCCTTAACTTAAAAAAAAAAGAAAAAAAAAAGAAAGAAAAGAAGAAGGAAGAAAGATAGAAAGAAAAGAAACTCAAGTTGTTTGGTCCAATTTGGTTATATATATAATAAAGTATATATATATAGTCGATTACGAACATTTCTGTAATTAATAGATTTAAATTGAAGTCTATTTTAAACAAATACGTGTATTTTAATTTCAGATAAATACTCTACAGCAGTTACAAAACGTAGCTTCTTATGGGTTTTTAAAGAAACGGCTTGAGAAGCATGATTTGCACATTCATGCTTTGTGGTTTGATATTTACACTGGTGATATTTATTACTTTAGCAGGGGAAATAAAAGATTCGTAGAAATAAACGAATCGACCGAAGCGTCTTTGCTTGCAGAAATTAAGAAATATTATTCTTAAATTGCTTAATGCTAAAATGGTAACTTTTACTTATATAGGTGGGAAATCGTTTCGTCGTTGAGATTGAATAATTACGATTCGTTGAACCTCCCTAGAATGTTTAAGCGTGGAGTGGGTGCGAGTTAGATACTCGTTCGATCGAAGACCGTGTAATGTACCTGGATGTGAAAGTAGTGAATTCTCTTCTATTTTTTTTTCTTTTTTTTTTCTTATTAAGATTCATATTACAAACTCGTTTGCACAAAATAGATCGCCATGACAGTGTTGGAGGAATTTATAACAAGGATATTTGATATAGATTTATTTCTAATAATACGCGATGCATAGTTTAATTGTATATTATTATTAGTTTCACTGCATGTTATCGAAGTATAGGGAGATTTTTTTTTATATAGCATATGTTCGTGAACATGTAAGGTGTAAAGGGAAAATTATTTATTTATCGATGAGATGTACTCGGCAGAAAAATGAAACGTTATTTTTGGAATAAATGATATAATATTTTTGAAATGGTTATACGATATATATATATATATATATATATATATATATATATATATAAGGTTTTTCCGCTGCGTATTTATAACAATTTATACATGTGATCGTAAATATTTTTATAATTTATGTAACTTGACATAATTACTTGTAATTTGATATAATCACTGTGATAGGTATACAAAATATATTTATCGTTTTTGATATGTTCGGTTTGATTCATTTAACGATCCGCTTGACTTGTCACCGATTTGGTTCAGTATACTTTGCGCTTGAATCACGTGAAATAAAATTGAAGTCGAGCAATAAGAGCTGGAGGACGTACCGTATTGACGGATGGACGATTTCGTGGCCAGGCGAACTAGAGCATGCCACTCCCGAAAGAGAAAGCAAAACAACGAACCAAGGTGTAGAATTAGGATGATTATAAGTATCAATATCAGATGTTCGAGTCCTATTAACGCAATGTACAATAGTTATTTGCACTTACCGCAAATATTTAAAAATCGTTGTTTACTTTCATTACTTTCGTAAATTTAAAAACGTAAAACGTGCAAATTTACATCCAAATGTTTAAACGTAGTAACGAATGTTACGAACAGTGTTCTGCAATATCATAGGCATCATCTGCTAAC
Source organism: Bombus cullumanus (assembly GCA_014737535.1). Taxonomy (NCBI): domain Eukaryota; kingdom Metazoa; phylum Arthropoda; class Insecta; order Hymenoptera; family Apidae; genus Bombus; species Bombus cullumanus. The sequence continues at coordinate 27,121 of JACXIX010000044.1, forward strand.
GAACGTTTGTTAACCACGAAACGTCGTCGCTTCATAGACAGGTATTAGACGCGTTGATGCCAACAGTAGATTTCCATGCAGCGGGCGTTATGAAGTAAAGTGCAACTGTCCACGAAACAGTGGCGAACCATTTTCGTCGCTACGCGCTTTCGTCGTGAGTCATGACGACAGGCGTTAACATTGCCAGTAGCGAGACGTGCAGTTATATTTAAACGATTTTAATAACAAGGCAAAATGTTTTCGAACATTGTACGTAGAGAGTAGAGAGTAGAGAGTAGTAGGAATGCATGGAAATTATCGTTAGAACGTTTACTTAAATACAAAGACTTCATCGACTGACTGGCTGTACAACAATTTAGTTTCCCGTTTTGCCATTTTATTTGCAATTAGTGTTGACATCGAATGTATCTTGAGAATTTATTCGTTATTCGAATAAAACTTGCCCAACTCTGCTAATAGAGAACGCTTACGCTACTACGAAGCGTCGCTTCCTGGACAGTGGGGTTTAGCGTGCGAGACGCGCGTACACGTTCTAGAGGCTGTTGGCTGTTTCAGATGAGAAAAATGGTTCGAGCGGCTCGCGCTTTTCAGCGTGTTTCGCGGTAAAGTAAAAGCGAAGGGGATTCGCTGCTATGTTTAGGCGAATCGTCGAGTTGGTCCGGTTAGGTCGGTCTACGGAGTGTGACGAGCTCTGACACGTTTGCCACTTGCCACTTACCACCAACCGGAAGGTGGAAGCAAGATCAAAGAATCTCCGCGATCCTCGGTCTCCACGAACCATACATGTGTCCCTCTTGTCCATCTTTCTTTTCTTCTTCCTCTTTTTTCTCCTTTTCCTCTTTTCCTCTTTTTCCTTCGCATTCGACACTCGCACCCCACGAATCACGCTGGCATACTAGCCTGAATCGTTCCGTGGCATCTATCACGGCACTGGGAGCACGCGTGTACCGTAAATAAAAAAAAACGCACGTTGTACGTTATATATATATATAAGATATATACATATATATATATAGTCTAAAGACTCGTAACGAAGTCCCAGGCTTTTCTCGCCTTTTGACTTGCCGTTGTTACAATCATCATTAGAAGAGTAAAGTGTTAAGTAGCGCTTATAAAACAGCTATATTAAGATAAGTAATTTACGGCTACATCGTCGAAACAGCTATTTTCCAACTAGCTATGCAGTTGCCGGAGTTACCGGGGTTACGTTGGAATCGTAAGAAGGTTTTTAAAGCGTGCACGCTACCGAACTTCCGTGAAGGGTGACACCTTTAAATTAGACTCGGTTACGAAATTCAGGTGCACCGGTAGTTTAGTGGTTCGTTTACCTGGCTTACCTGAATAGTCGAAGAATACGTATTGTTTATTGCCACTGCGCTACGCTGGACAGTTTGCGTAGTTTTGTGGCGAGGCACAGAATTGCCGGGCTAGCCGAATCTGCCCGAGCTACGGGGGGTTCATCTTGATCCAGGAACTCAAAGAAGGAACGATTGACAGCCTTTCAACCCTCTGTTCACCGCAATTGTTCGATGCGCCGCTTCCGCGTCCGCCTCGGCCTTTGTTCCGCAATTAGCGGAACGAGTTTCACCGAAATATCGCTGGACAGTTTCTTTGCAAAGATTGGAAGATGCTCTGAGAGTTACTTCAGCAATTTAATCCTGCAGGTTTAACGACTAGCACGATTTGTTACAAGAAATTTGCAATAAGAAATTTTCGAAATATTCTTGTCAAGTTAAATTTATTTTATCGACATGCATAATTTTAGAGAAAGACATTTCTTTTAGGGACTTACTTTATAAAATATTTAACATATTTTACAAAACTCAGCTTTACAAAAACCTGTAGCTATTCTATCACTCGCGTTTTAGAAATTTCTTCAACGTTATCGAGCACAGAAACGTTTGTTTTTCAACGTTGAACTTTTCGCTGTAAATTATTTCTCTGTAAATAATAAACTGTATTTAAGTAGTTTAAATAGCTAAATACCTATAGTTAACCTATAGTTCTATATATGCAGAGTATGAGATTTTGATAAAGACAGGATTCATCTATACGTGCATCCAATCCTATAGAGAATGCTTTAGACATTTATTTTGAATTCACTTTTTTCTTATCAATCGCGTGTCTATTTATATGAGCAATATGTCTATACGAGCTTCTTGTCTCGCCGCAAACCGAAACCGTTTAAAACCAACTGTATAGGATTTTCACAGCACTTGTAAATGCGGCAAAAGAGCGGCGAAATGGCGGTGAAAGAGCGACGAAAGAGCGGCGAAAGAGCGACGAAAGAGCGGCGAAAGAGCGGCGAAAGAGCGGCGAAAGAGCAGCGAAAGAGTAAAAGAATGCTCATACCATTTGTTTCGTCTTGCCAGAATGCATTCGTCATATCGTTTTTTTTTTTAGGCGGGATTGGATAACACGTCCCTTGCACAAATTTACTCGGTACGTTAATTAATTACGCGGATACGACATTGTTAATTTTTCTACGGTCGACGAGCGTTCCTCGCCGCGAGCCAACAACGCTCCTACAAGAATAAGGTTTCGGAAAAATACACGAGCGGAACGGAATAGTAAATGTATTGTAGTAATGCTACCGGGGACTGCAGTGTGTTATGCCTCGGCACACACCACTGGCCACGCGCTCTTTTTCTTCGGCCAGTCTAAAACGAAAGAAAGAAAAAAAGGAGATCGTGCGAAATCGTGACATCGTTACTATCTCTTATGCTTCAATGGCGAATCTATTCGACTTTTCGACTCGCTGAGTTATACTTGAAGCTGTTCAACTATAACGTTTCGACATTCTTGTTATTTAATCGAACGAAATAGAAAGTCAACATGGAAATAAAAGATGAAATATACTCGGCCAGAAGTTTGGGTACGGTTATTTCATTTGAAGGTTACAACGGAAGAACCTAATAAGTACGTCGTCGTTCGTTTCTTCATTTTAAAATATGACTTTACCATTGGAAACGAGTATATTATTTTAATATGACGTATTTTAGAATGGAAAGAAGAGGAGTTTTTCTGGAACGGAAAGGGGGAGAAAGAAGCGAGATTTTCAAAAGTAGCAAAAGTAAGAAAAGAGCGAAGGTATAACTATCAATTTAAGGAAGTAATATATTAATTTACTAATTATGATATGACAGTCAATATTTTTTAAATTGCAGTAGGCAACGGGAAAATACATGTATAATTTTGAAACCAAGGATTCAATTCCAATAGGAAGAATTTTATAGGTGGAGTTTAAAGCTTGCCGCTGCTAAAATGGTAAATGTGATTTATCACGTTTCTCTATAGTTATAATACAAACTGTAGGTTTATTAACGTCGCATCTCGATTCTTTTGTGCATATTTTTCGTCTGATTTTACTTTTCGTCCGGTTTTACAAATACACATAGTTTCACCTCAACCGCAGATTGGTAGTACATAAAAGGTTCAGTTTTCCCTTTGTTGATTATAGTTTGCCAATGATTGTATGCAAATATAGAAAAATGATAACTGTAATCGAGGGAAAGGTATCTCGATTCTTTTTCTTTTTTATACAGGCTTCAACGCCTATTCCATTTATAGGAAATCTTTATGAATATGTTACGTGAGTTGTACGAAGCTTCGTTAACGCTGCAATAAGATGCAATTCTCGCGATTACATTTGATACGGATCGGGAAATAATAATATTCGGCATATGTGATAATACTGTACAAGTTGCAAGTGATTTGTTAAACGTTTATTAAACGTGACGTGTTAAATTAAAAAATTGTCTGTAAAAAGTAAAAAATCCGCTTTATGCGTTCTTGTCCTGTAACCTTCGTACACGCACACGCACGTATGTAGCGTGAAAAAGTGGACTTGCGCTGTTTTGGAATTCATGACTCAATCGTTTCGTGTACAATAACCGCTATCAACTTTTCATTTCTCGCTTCGTTCGGAGCTTACTAATCGCACGTCGTTGGATTTAGGTCGAGGAAGTGACGAGTGGTGCGAGTTTGACACAATTTTCTCTATGAGTCGGCCGAATGTCAAGGTGTAAAAGTCTTGAGTGTGACGCGTGCGTGTCTATTCGCCGTCTCGAAATGCCCGAAATTCTAAGCACGACCGTTAGCCTAACGTTTAACTGTATAATCGTGGCGCAACCCGTACGAAAAACCTCTCTCTTTCTCTTGCCCTCTCACTTCGCCCTTTCTCTGACGCTTCGTGAATTAATGCGCGCAGGTTCATCCAGCCGTAATGTCAGATGTTGCTGTACTCCTTACGAATGCGCCGTACCGCTACGGACAATAGACCTGGTTAATGGGATCTATCTTGACGAAGGATGTCTCCTCTATGGGCACCAGGTATCAAATATAGTATTTTGTATAGATGGAAACGCAATAAAATACGAGCTACATGTTATGCTCGGGGTCAACGTCTCGGATTTGAACTCTTCATTGGTAGTTGTAGTTAATTGATAGGATACGATGGCTTGTCAAGGTATTCTAACACTCTTAGAAGCTCGTACGATGGTTCCCTAACGCTTTACCCCAATCTATATAATCTATATAATCGTTCTTCATTGAAATCGACCAACAAGACAACACGCGCTGTCTCGTTTACCTGTTTCCCAGTACGATCGTTTCTTCTTCTTCTTCTTCTTCTTCCGCGAGATAACGCGATATTCAATCGACATTGAAGCATTGAAACTGGCATCGTAGCACGACGCCATCCTACTCTCGAGTCGAGCCATCCTATCTCTGAAACATCATCTCTGAAACATTTTTATCATCACGATGAACACGAAGCGGCGTGTTTTTGCCAGAAAGAAGAGAATCACGTAGAACGCCCTTGATAAGTGTCCAAGTCCTTGCAGTGCGGTTGCACGTTGCAAGTTGCAAGTCGTTTCGCATCGGTTCGCAGCGAGAAAAATGATCGTGTTTGCGCAGATCGACGATTGGCCAATTCTCGGCAGCACAGTGTGTCGAATGTCCCCCAATGGTATCGTCTATTTTTGCCAGGTACTTACTCGCAGAACGGTAACGGTGGCGTAGCTACGGCGTAATTATAAAATGTTGCAACAACAGCCTAGCCGGTGCAATGAACTCACGAATGTACTGTGCCATGACTCTCTGCCGGCCAACAGTCCAATTGTTATGAAACATCTTTCCATACGTTTCGTGAACGGCTACCTCGTCCGGCAATTTTGTACTTCGCCCCAAAACGAGCGCGTGCCTTACGCCTACGTTTATCTTTATCCTTATCCTTTGCGGATTTCCTAATAAAATTGTTGCTTACAAAACGACGCAGATCTTGACAGCAGAGTAGTACCAGTGTTTGTTCCAGTGGTTCTTATCGTGTTTCTTAACGTTTTTTAATGATGCAGCAAAAATACCCGCTGCATAACCCTCCATCCTCCCTCCATTCCACCTGCCCACCACGTAAATTCACTATCTGTACTGGCTTGTATAACGATTTACCGATTAATTATACCGATTATAGTATAGGCTTTCGTCCTATATGCGAATAATTTTATACTTTTATATACGTATTCAGACATTAGCCAATTTCATATCTCGTTTATATATTGCGTATTATATTACCGTATTAAATATAGATTCCGTCAAACTGAATTAGAATTATGGAATATAATTCCGTTTTATTTTAAAGGTAAATATCGTTAAATTGTATATCTTATTACAATACTTTTATAACCTTATTATAATACCTGCATAATGTCAAATTCAGTGTTTATACGTATGAAATTTTACTGTCAATCAAGTAGATATAGTAAAATATAGTAGATTAATTAACTAAATTATCGTTTAATTTAAAACGCGACATTTGTAGTTTTCCGTAATTTGTTATATCTACAGTAAACACGTGGCCGACTGTCTTGAGATTTGGAAAATAACAGCACTTGGCTGTTATCAATCTTCGGAATATCTAGCCTTCGTTCAATTCCAGTACACAAGAAAGCGATAAACTGTAGGTTCGTATTAGTTCTTTATTATTCGTTACTGATCAACTATATGTAACTATATAACAACTGATATAGCTATATTTCGGAATATTATTTATCTAGGAGCATGTAGTGGTACTCGTGAAAACAAGCAAACAAGTTTTAATATACACGAGCTCAATAACTATTAGTTTCAAAGTTACGAATTGTTTAGCGTGTAAAAGTTGTTATATTTTGTTTATTCCAATAATTCTTTCAAGTAATAAAAATTCCCATTGTACAGGGATTGTACGGATTTGGAACAAATACAAGTTTAGAACTGTTTCAAATTAGATGAAATAGAAACATTCTTCTTCTAGTCGGATATACACGTTTCTCAATAGCATTTTCTGGCATAATGAAATATCGCGTATAAATAATTTTTAGAAAGTTTTCCGTCCCGTTCAGCTTGATGGAGAACCATGATAAAATACAACACCGAAACCGACTTTATGTATTGCAAACGTTTAATCCTTCAAGTACCAAGGTCATTTTGGCAATATTTTTCATTCGACAATATTTTAGATGACAAACGTAACGTTTCTGCAAGTATTTCGAATTCTGATAAAGAACACATCCTATTTTGCGTTACTTTAGGCACGTTGAAATTACTTTAACTAGACTCCTGCGATATCAGAGTAACGTCCGATACAAATGACGAATACCTACGTAGAAAGGATTTTCCTGTTACTTGCAAAAGCACAAAGCAAACAGTTACCGATTCTTTTTTTTTATTTCTATAAAGATTCAATTTCTTAAATTCTCCGTGATGTATTAAATAATTTTTTGTTAGAAAATGAAGAATATTACTTTCTCTCTCTCTCTCTCTCTCTCTCTCTCTCTCTCTCTCTCTCTTTCTGATTATTTGTCATTTATATTTAATTTTTATTATTATGGTATTAAAACATTAAAATATTGTAATAAATTTGTAATAATTGAATCAATTGAAAGTCTACGGAATATGCAAAATATATATACACATAGTTTATATCATCTACTGGAAATAGTAATTTTCAGATAATTAAAAGATAGTTCATTTTATATGCTGTTCTATTTCGCCCCGTAAATTTATTCGTTTATTATATTTTTTATTCTTCATTTATATTACATTGTGATATTTCGTTAAAGACTGCTAAATGCAAAGGATACCTAGTCGTGATGATCGCTTTATCATTTTCATTTTCATTTTCATCCGTTTGAAACGTTACGTTTCAACCTGAGTTTCCATAAAGAAACTCACTTTTCCTAGTTGTGTTATTCTTTTAGCAAATCAATGTTACGATATGTATTATTTTTACGGAATTGCAGGAATTTTATCGGCGTAAGGACATGGGTAAATTGGCAAAGTCCGTTAAAACTTGCTCGTATCTTTCGAATAAATCGAACGAATCAAATAAATTTCTTTGTTATTTTTACTCGAATTAATAGCTTAAGAAGAATCATTTTATCGAGAAGTATGAAATTTTACACCGATACAATTCGTTTATTCAAGTAAAATGAGAGTAAAATATATATTTTATCTATTCATTAGCTAATTGACAATAATCACATTAGCGAATTGACAAGCGATAGATTATTAGATAGATTGTTAGACAATGGAAAGAAACATACCCATTCTTCCAGTCAGTTCACTTTTAGAAAACTTTGATTTGAACAACGAAACGTTTTTTATTATATTCCACGTATGTTATATTTCCGTACATCCGCGGTATTTATTATAAATTTGAAAAAATGAAAAAAAAAAAGAAAAGTTGAAATTTATTATAGTAGAATCCGATTGATTAATAATACAAGTACGATAATAAATGCAGCGACGTAGAAATACTTTTTGTAGCCACTGTAAATGTAGCATAGGCAGGTAAATAAATAAAAACTGTACGGTCACAGAGCGAGAGTATTTTACGCAGGGCCATGGCGCAACGCGCGGCGGCCACGGGAACGATGTTATGTAAAATCGAAGGAAAAATTTCAGCCACGTAGAAAAACCGCGTTCTACAGTTGCTGGGAACCTCGAGGATACCTACTTGCCTACGCTACCGAGGAATTGGCCACCGCGACCTGGCCGATTGGTCACGATCGTTGGTGTTGGTTCGTGCCTTCTCGAATCGCCGCTTCTTTTTTTCCATTCTCAATTTATTTTTCCGATATCGTGACACTGGCGTCATGCGTTAATTAATTAATCAATTAAATTAATTTCGCAATTGTCCTCTCTCACAAAGTCAATCTCACGCGTCAAGAATAATTATCTCGTTTCGTTCTTCGAGCTTAAAAAATTTGATAACCATTGAAAAATACGATTGGATGGGAAAATGACTCAAAGCCAAAAATCGAATATATTAAGCGGCGTGTACTTGTACAATGGAATTGAGAATTTCAGTTAAGTGGATCTATTTAGCTTGTGAAAGGCTGATATCGCAAAGTTAACGTATCGTTATAACTTGTAACCCTAGCCTTTCTTGTTAGGGAACGATATTCATTCGATAAATCTAAAATTTCATCGATACTTGGATTTAGCAGCGCTTAGTTTAGTTTAGTTTAGTTTAGTTTAGTTTAGTTTAGTTTAGTTTAGTTTAGTTTAGTTTAGTTTAGTTTAGTTTAGTTTAGTTTAGTCTAGTTTAGTTTAGTCTAGTTTAGCTTAGCTTAGTTTAGTAGAGTCTGGAATCGCAACGAATCAGCTAAAATATGTAATATCGTAGAAGCGTAAGGGCGCAGCGTAAATCATTGGTAAGGATATAGCGATCGATCACGAGTACGACAGAGAAAAAGAGGGCGGTTGCAGAAGTTGTAATAGGGCCAATTTCACCTTATGAAGGATCGCTGCAGTTTTCTCCGTGCAGCTGTCGCGTCTGTAAGTATAGGTATAAGTAGTATAAAACGTACATCGCGGTCGGTGGACGCGTGGCGGTGCGTAGGTCGCCGGTGCGTGAGCGTGCAAGTTCAAGAACAATGGCGCTTCACGATCTGTATAATGTAGGTACAATAGGATTGTGCGAGGCGACGGTGCCGGCTGATTGTGATTGTGATGGCGCGGCGGTGGCGATGGCGGTGGCGATGGCGGTGGCGGTGGCGGTGGCGGTGGCGGTGGCGGTGGCAGCGACCAGCTCTCGTGCCACTGACCCACAAACACACTTACCTATGTTATAGGTACTATGCTGCTATATACACTGTTCTGCTATACCGTGCCGCGCCATTGTCGCTATACCTTAATGCCCATACACACCGTGTTTCCGTCTCTCGGAACGTGTTTGTGTATGTCGTCCTTGGAAGATTTACTCGCGGACCTGATCGTACTGTCGATGCCGAGCTTCTTGAATTTTTCATTGGAACCTGCACTACCGTGAACCGAAAGTAACTTCGTATCGAGCAACCAGGGCAGTAATTTTACGGTAAACGTTTCACAATCAGAATATGTATCGTTATTCGTTCCTATAAGACATACACAATCGGTAAAATCAGTCTCGCTCTTTTTTCATTTTCGCACTTTGAGCACTTCCGCTTAAAAGTGTTCGCACACCTCCTACTGTCGATAAATCTTTGCTACTTTGTATAAATCGTGTATTTCAATCAAATCGTATAACTATATATATTAATTATCGTATAAACCATCGAACGATTATCAAACGAATAATTACAACGAGTAATTCAACGATCGTATTTTTCAGTCTTGTAGAATATGTAATAGCGATGCCGAGAGTGCTTTTCCCCTTTAGAGGGCCGGTCTACGTTGAAAAATATGACAATCGCCGCATCCGTAACCTTATAAGTTGGTAAGACGATGATAAAAACGATGAAACGATGAAACGACCAGTAAACAACATATGGGGGACTGCATACTGTTTGAGTTAAACTCGTGGAAAAGTATGATAAAATTCGTGCGAATGGTTTACTTTGCAAATCAAATGGTCAAGGAATTATCAGTGATTGAACATAGAGGAACGGGTACTAGCGATTTAAAGAGATCAGTTTTTATATTTTGAAGAAATTATTTCGACGATCGAAATAAGCTTTTCGAATAAAACTTTAACGACTGTACCCTGGAAAAACTGTAAACCTGGAAAAGAATTCATTTCTACATCCAATGTAATCTCTGTCTAGGTAATAGGTAATAGGTAATAGGTAATAGGTAATAGGTAATAGGTAATAGGTAATAGCGTTACGTTTCAATTGGATAAGCTTATCTCTGTATCAGGATATAAGATAGTTTTAATTACGATTTCGTTCTATTTATTGACAATGTCATTGAAATGAAAATGTTAGGTTCTAGGCTGGTCGGTCTACGGCGAGAATTAGACGCTAGTCGAAATCAGCGGGGCATTAAAATTCCTGCCGTTGATATCACCGCGATATACATATCGATATAGGTACATGCGTTTCCTTTTCACGTGCCTATTTTCCTTCCTATACTTTGTCTTTGTTTTTACTTTCGTGAACGTTTTTACTAAAATGTAAAATTGACGCACAAGATTGGATCGAGTATTTCAGAAAGCAGAAGGTATCGTTGGGAAAAGTGTCGAGAAAAATAATTCGAATTCAGATCGCGCGAAATTAGCACGAAAAACACGAATCCGCGCAACTGTGTCTGCAGGAACGTAGCCTCGTGTAATCCGCGTCTACGTACTCCCGCGTTTTACTCTCCATCTCGATTGTCCCACTTGGTAAACAGGACAAAACTGGAAGAGCAAGGCTGGGGTCCTGCCAGCGGCGGAGAGCGGCAAAAGCGGAAAGAGGTGGTCGATCCGCTCGACTTTTTACCATCGCATCGTCACGAATCCGAGACGAGAGTCGCCGCGTTGGAAGGAGGCAGTAAAGTAAGCAACAGGACGGAAGAGGAAACCGAACCAGCCGCGTTAAGATCGCGAACAGTTCGTTATCGCCGTTACAACTTTGAACGCCTCGACCCACTCTTGGTTTCCGATGCCAAACAAAATGGAAACAATCTGATCCCCTCTCCTCTGCTGCTTCCTGCTTCTTCCTGCTTCTTCCTGCTTCTTCCTGCTTCTTCTTCGTTCTCTAACTTTTTCATACCTCTTCGATCAGATTTGACTTTGCGCTGCGATTGATTCGACCGTGCAATCGATAAATATAATACATATGTTTCTTTCGTTTTATGATGTTTTCCGTCTATTATATTTGTATTTATATGTGTATTTAAATACACGTACGTGTATTTTGAAGATCGCCGTCTATTATATACCCTTCAGAATGGAAAAATCTCGATTCTCGTCAATTGTTAATTCTCCTTCGAACGACTCGTTCCACTTCCAGTTAGGATTATAATTAATGAAGAATGGCCTCCTGGTAGTCTCCTTCTTTTATCTTGGAATTTAGGACATTTTTTGCCGGTTCTTGATAAAAAGATTTTACGAGAAGCCGCGATCTGTTATTTTTATGAGATCGGGATTATTTTTACGATCGTGCCGACCAACCGCGCATACCAGAACCAACACAACCTAGCCATCGATTCCTTTCTACGCTTCTTTTTTTTTCTTTTTGTTCGTCCGACGAATCGAACCGGGTCACATTTCCTTCGCGATGCCACGACAATAGATAGCGAGGAACCTTTACCTAGCTACGATTAACGCAGAATTCGGATGACACCGGAGCTCCGTTGCCCAAATTTCTCCCTCTCTCGTTGATTCTGCATACCCAAATCCGGAACCTGGTTTAGTCGTACAGGGGACCCCCCCCCCCCGCCACACACACACACACACACACTTGACAGAATGTCCTCATTTTTTTTGGGGCCTCGAGGGCCGCGTGACTTCCACAACGTAACAACTGGGAGCCACAACGCGACATAGGCTCGAGTAAACTTCCAATTCGTCCCTTCGAATTCCGTGAACGTGATATCTCTGACGGCTAATTTTACCGTTCTTTGCTGCTTCGATTCATTGATATCCGGACAGCAGCTTCTATCGCGTGAACGAAAAATAATAGATACGTAGCGAGGGAAATCCAATTACGAACTTCATATGTACATGAATAATACGCAAAACGGCCTGCCATATCCAAACTAGTAAAGAGAGAAAAATGTTGAGATAACGGAACTTTCAGATAATAGAACAATCGGTTTTGATATCAACTAACGACCAACAAAGTTGTTTTAATATCTCATTGGCGACTAAATAGCATGAAATTTCCACGTGACAACGTGTCTTCTCATCATTTTCATTAGATGTTTATGCTTTGATACACGTATGTAGTAATAACGTTTCTAACAGAAAGAAAGCATCTATTACCGGTAGGGATTCTGCTCCGGATAGCAGAATAATACGTATTCGGCATTCGGATAATTTCGGATAATTTCGGATACAGAAAGCTCTATCATTTTTTAACGCGTTTGATACGTACAAAACGTACAAAAGCTAGTTGTTAACACGCTATATCGTTGAACAAATTTCTTCGGTTTCTTTCACAGAAACATGATTATGTGCGATGTCTTGTTTCAGTTTTTTACTACACTCTGGTACAGTCATTATTTTTATCGAACGAAATGTGCGATTTTACCTAACTGGATCTGACGATCGCCGGCTTTTCCTCTGTTAATTTCATACGCATACCATCTATGTATTATATTTCCGTGTCGTGTTAATTTCTCTTGTAAAATAGTAGTCTCGGATCGTAGGAGACCCTTTTCTTCCTTGAATTTTTTAAACAATCGCCGTTTTCTCTTTCGAATTTTCTTTCTTTCTTTCTTTTGAATCGCATGTACGGTTTGTTTGTTGTTAAATTTTAAGTAGTGTTTAAAATAATGTTGGTAGCTATCTCTATCCGTCAAACTTTCTGTAAATATGTCGCATAACCAATGCGGAAGGCATTGGTTCATTTTCTTTACTCATCTTATTTGAGCCTAGTGACGACTAATGATGGAATAGCTTACTTTTACTTGAAATGATATTTCCCTTACTGTTCTACTGCGGATTATTCTCGGTAATATCTTCCCAGATTCGAAACATTATCGTCGATAATTCAAATATTCCGCCTTCCTTCGGATTTATGCATTTGTCAGATATTATAACGTTATAATGTTTAGAAATTATTATAATACTTATAAATACATATAAATTACTTGGGTACCTAATACCACGAGAAATGTTATTATTTCTGAAGGCATTTAAAAGATATTTACCGAGGGCCAAATGCCGCCTGGCGAATTCAAGCAGACGGATTGGAAAGAATTTTCTTCCGCCGTTTGTCGCGTGTACGAAGCCGAAGGTTTTCAGCTTGGCGATCGTAGACCAAAGCAAATGAATTGTCCGTCTATCCGTATTCAACTGCTTTCGTTCCTAGCGACTGTACAATCGAGCGATTCAACATTTTTGGCTGGTTTCATAACCGTGGAACGTTGCTAAATGAACGTAGCCTAGAAATATTGACTTGGAAAAGAGAAATAAATACGGAGAACTATTAAATACGTAAAATTACTTAAATAAGCTTAAATAGGTAGAAAATGGTTTTGTATTGGAGAAACGCTGTTATTCAGGGTAAATGCACGTTTGAATCGTGCATTACGGGGCGTCAGCCTCGAAACAACGAGTTGGCCGTTCACCGGCGATCAGAGCGGCGCAGCGGCTCGTCTCGGCGCGATAAACAATTACGAAACGGATTGTTAAAAAAGGAAGTAATACGGCTTGCGCATATTTATGTAACGGCCGCACAGGTTTAGCGACCACGAGCGTGTAACGGCAACGCGAGTAAGTTTCCTCGTGAGCTAGTGTATAACATCCGCATCGACAGCTTATGTGTGCACGCGCCACCCAGGCTACAGGCTACAGGCTACAGGCTACAGGCTACAGGCTACAGACTACAGGCTACAGGCTTCTTAGCTTGTACACCTGTGCACCAGCACGTATGCCTGCCACGTGTGTGTCCGCGTCTGCGTCACACTTAACGCCTATCTCTAGTCATCGGCCAATGCGTTTGGTAGGGGTAGGATCCTCCATGCTCCAGTATACCACCAAGAAATTTCACTTGGTGCTCACCACGACTCCACGATTCTTTCCCACATATACGTACACGTATACGCGTATATGTATACGTAGAAGAAAAAACTCGAGCGTTCCAATTACGTCTACGTATGGGTATATGTGTATTATGCGCTAGCCGTATAAGTATGTAAGCGAGTTTTCGTGTTCCCATTATGTTTACGTACGTAAACGCGTACGTGTGTGCGTGAACGGCGAATTCGCGTGTTCCTTATTGCGTCTATTGCGTTTACGTGTATGCACGGGTTATTTGTTAGCTGTATGTGTTACCTGCAGGCAAGTTCGATTACGTGTATAGGTTAAACGTACCTTGCAAATTGCGTGTATCTGTCTGCAGACACACGTACGTTGAGGCTCGTACGCGTGCTACCGGCCGTTTAATCGGAGAATGGCCAGCCAAGTCCTTGGCAAGGCCGATCGAGACATCATCCAGCCACCTTTTTCCAATTAGCGGACGTCTGGTAATCGGCAACCGACTTCCTACGAACAAATGCACGCGCCTCCGACTGAGCCGTGTGTTTGCGAATTGCCTCCTCGTTCTTTCCAATCTCTTTTTATCCTATACTTTTTCTTTTGCGCGAATTTGTATTCCGACTGATTTCGGCTTGGTTAAATATTTGTATGCATTCTTGATCGTGACGAGAAGTAGGAAAAGTACTTGAGAAGTACTGAATTATTTATCGAATAAAATATTTCGATCAATTATAATAATTTTAAATTAAATTCAATGAAATGAAACATTATTTCAGACTAGCCGGTATTTTTGAAAAGAAAATTCCTAGGTAGTGTTTTTACTTTACCGTAGTTGATGGAAGTGAAAATTTTAATTTTCTATTAAATTGTTTAATTGTTTACGTTTTGTTAAAAACGGAATTACGCATTTACAGCGTTATTATTTCCACTTTATCGACGCGTAGAAAGCAAAGAAGGTATAGAATCTTAGACGTTTGAAATTTATGACAAAATTGTTTATAGGTATATAAACGGATGAAGAATACATTAAGATTAAGATTAAGAAAACTTTTCTATAAATACCGATGTTGGTATTATCTACGTCGAAGTTGGTGCGTCAGGGTTCGTTGGTAGAAGGAACGAATTTTTTTTATCATTACCGAGTAAGTATGTAAACGAATTCGTGTAATTAAGAAAATAATTATTTAGAAAATTACGCGGTCACCTCCCTCTATCTAATCTTTCCATTAAATATTCAGAGAAATTTACGTTATCGGCGATCATTAACTCCAATATAGATGCAATCGGCTATCCATTTCCATATTTATTTTAACAAGTTTAAAATTTTCTAGCGAGGATATAAAGCGAACCACTTATCACTATCTATGGATAATCCTAGATTGAAAGTTATGGAAAAATGTTAAATATTAAAGCGATTCAAACTTGCATATACGCTTGTACACTTGCTGGATAAGCATACAATTTTCTGATTGTTCGTACATGGATTAATTAATTGATGGTAGGTACAATAATCTGATTGTTCGTTTTGTTTCGGTAGCTCGATTCCTTCGAAGGAGATATCGTGCGATATCTCTTGACCTTGGAGAACGATTATCACGGCGAGCACTAAAATTTCCCAACAGTTAACAGCAACGAAGGTACCGAGCTTGCGATTTGAAAAATTTACAGCATCGGGCCACCGGATTCTTCGCCGTTGTAGTGGACACCTTTCAAAATTGAATTGGCTAGGTGTACAGCTTTTCAAGTGTCGTAAAGCACAAAGAAAGGATGTTCGGTGGCCACATCTAGGCCCACAGGTTGTTTTTGACCGATTTACTACGGTAAGATTGTACACGAGTGTCGCGCCGTTTGACGCTCGCCGCGAGATACGATCTTCTCGACTTTGTACAGTTTTGGAATTGGCGGTGCCAACTACGGCGGTGACTACCTATGAAAGAGGCATAACTATCGCGCGAATTACCAGCCTACGCTGATTACTACGCTGATTACTACGCTGATTACTAAGCTGATTACTAAGCTGATTACTACGCTGATTACCATGCTGATTACTATGGTGATATAGATAAATTTCAATATACGGTAAGGGGGAAAGATTTTGGTTTATTGAATATTTTGTTACGTCGTGAGAAAAACAAAACGCTGTGATTTATTCTACCTTTTAATGTTTAAAACGATGCTGCAAGTTACGTATAGATATAGTTACTACTTTCTGTAGCCTCTGGATAAATCACTTTATCGAACTTGTAAGAATCGATAAATAAAAACGTCAGACGTAAAATTGCGATGCCTACCACGGTAAACTGTCAAATCTCCGAACAACGTCATTTACTATTTTTTACGACAATCGTTGCAAGTAGCACATCCCTTCTTGGTCAAGGTCTCGAGATTCATCTACTCAGGTGCAGCTATAATGGCAAAGCGAAATGGTTTTCGGTAGCCACAAACATCGGGTGCCACAAACCGTTCTTTCTTTCATCTTGCTCTTTCGCAAAACCACCGTAAATTTTCAGGCGTATTTGCGGATGGACCGTCGTCCAACTTTTAAGTTCTCAAAAAGCAAAACTGTCGTGCCGTGCCTACCAACAATCGCCGTAGAATTTAAGTGTCATCGAAACCTGTTAAATTATTATTTACGGCCTCTCGTTGGAAACGTGGCCATGAACTTTGTTCCTCGATCAAATCGATCTTGACTGAAAATAGAAACTCCCTTTTTGCGTGACTAATAAATAAGTGTCCTGGCCAGAACTTTATCATTTTTCAAAATAGCTTGAAGTATTTTCGCTGTACCTTCTATCTTTTCGATGAAGTCTTTTCAATACAGCTCGTTATGAAATAACGATACCAAGTATCAGTTTAATCGAACGAAGAAAATATGATAATTAGACTTATTTAAATTTGTACATTTGCGCACGCAATCAGAGCCACATAGAGGGTTACCTCTCTTACCTCTGTTACCTACTATATATCAGAACGTGTACTATTTCTATTTTCGATATTTTGTATACGAGTATTTTTCTGTACTATTTGTATTTTCTGCATATTTGCACGTTTGAACGCGCCCCATAAACGTGTAAACATTCGCAAGATTACAGTAGGTGTTTCAAAATCGCGTACAACGTATTCAAAATCCTAAGGTATTTGTGTTTCGATCGTTTCTTTATCAGTACATTGTTCTTTGCTTTGTTCCGACATTTCGTCAACATTCCAGTTCACCTTTTCACGGCTGATTATTCTGTTAGAAGAAACGGTCGACGTACCAATAAGAAGACGATCGAAGGACTACAAACATGTTATATCTAATTGTCGTTATTACAGATCTGAAATATTTCAAATCTTTTATCGTACAAGACGCGACGAAGCAGCTATTTCAAACTAATGGTTCGAACGAAAGGAATTCCAAGAATAATTTATATTACATCGAAGTACGAGCTGATTCGCATTGCATCGTTGGTGCAAGTGGTTACAGTTTCTACAACAGTTTTTACAATCGCTTTAAATACTTTATTTACACTTGACTCTTCGCACAACTCTTCGTTGTTTTATGTACGCGAACCTACTTTCTTTAGCGTCGTAAATTTTTGATATCTTACGTTACCCGTAACGATAGATGGTCCATCGTTTACCATCGACTTTCTTCCAGCCGTGAATGCCACTATCGGATGACGCGGATGACGGATCGGATGACGTTTCGTGCAAAAATGCAACCACTTCTTATCTCGTATGTTGTATACGACATTACGTTTTACCTTCCGATCGACGACGTTTATTAGCCTTTCGTAGTGACTGCCTGGCGCATATGGAAACATATGGACAATATGGAAACATCTAGGTAATTTACGGCAACTACGAAAATAGATCAAGATAAATTGGTTGAAAGAAAATTAGAGATATAAATATATGTATTTAAATAGAGTGTATATAAGAATATAATTTATTTTATTGGTTTCTTTGTATAAATTTTCCATTCGATCTAATATTGAATCGACGATGCTGTAATTGTAACAACGCAACTGATATATATAACTATACTCTAATCATCATCAAGTCTATTCATTTCAGCAGAAAGCTTTTATTTTTTGCCATTTTTGCCGTATAAAAACGAACATTTTCATTTTCATTTTTACTTACTTACTTTTCAGTTATGTGTAGACATATATTTTTGTCTTTACCAAAGCGTTCCAAAGCGCTGTCAGAGCCGATCCAGCTTTTGCTAGGAAAACGATCGAGGACGGGAAGCTAATGCCCATTTTAACCACCTTTCCCTAAATTCCTCCTCCCTCCGTTCGCTAAACTTGCGGTAGACTACTACTTCGGTTTGAGTGACGTTTACTTGGAGACCTCTATCCTTGCAGTATTCTTACAGTGTGTTCAGTTCAGGCTGCATGTCTATTACGTCTGGTGAGTTTATTATAGTGTCATCCGCAAACATTAGCGGTTCCGCGATTAAACAGAGTTAATACTTTGAGACAAGATAGGTAATGTAACGTTTGAATCGAGACTCTTTCGTGTCCTTAAATATATCTAATAGTCGCTAATAATCGTTAGAAGAAAGTTAAATTTGAATAATATTATCGATGGACGAAATTTTAATAATTTTCTCTTGTTAATTATCGACGTTGCAAATATCTTTCTTGCGAATACCATTCACGCGTATCAGAGTATCGGGACCTCTATGCCACATTGAGGGACTGTTTTTGACTTTTAGAAGAGCGATCCGCTGTAACAAGCGTAACAAATCTCGCGTGGCAAAATATTTTTGGTTGAGGAGCATGGAGATGGGAGAACTCGGCAAGCACGCAGCCAGGCAAGCAGACGGGTAAGCAGTCGGGCAGTCAGGCAGGCAGGCAAGCAAGCAAGCAAGCAAGCAAGCAAGCAGGTAATCGACCGACTGACCGTAAGAAATCGCGTCTCGCAATATTTAGACTCATACTACTTAACCGTATAGAGGCGTACTGTCGTCGGAACTGACCGATTATTCACGGCCCTTTTCTTTCCCCTACTTTTCGGTCTACATTCGGAAGAAGATCCTTTCGGGTTCCTTGTACCGACAGTAAGGAAATCTCAGTACGTTTGGCAGGTAGTCTCTTCCCTTCTGGAAAACTTCCAGAAGACCATTGCTCCGTACAACAATACCCGTTGTTCCTTACTTTTCGAAAATTAGATCAGATTTCGATCTACTAGAATAGCCTACTAATATAGGAAAATAACATTTTCTTTCTGCTTCTACATTATGCTATTTGAATTTTATACAATAAAATTAACAAACCAGTGATACGACCGAATAAATATGTTGCGCGTTATAGAAAACAGTATTATACCGTGCTCCACTGCATATATATATATATATAACTCGTATCAACGTTGTAGATAATTCAGTTTTATTATTATGTATTGAATAAAAAGGATTGTAATTAAATTACAAATACCGTACAACAAAATTTTATTTCTTTCTATTTCTTATTTCACATTAGCAGTTAACGTTTCAATTCATATTCATATTCATGTAACACACAGCATGTATGTATACGAGTATTTTAACTTTCGAGTGGTAGAAGTGTGGTAACGCGACAGATAGTTAAATTGAATTAATTAATAAATGTGTAAGCGAAACTAGTTTCGCGGGAAAGTGTTTGGTTCGTGGGGAGTCGAAACGAAACTTGAAAACGAAACGAATGCGACGAAAGAAAACAAGATTTTAAAATTGAATCATTCTGTTGCCAACGATATACGTAATTGCTTCTTCAACGATTCATTTCAGCCACATTTATTAATGAAAATCAAATGATCGTTAAAATTAGTTTTATTAGCTCTACCTTGAGGTGCGTGTGAATCGCTGAATCGCTGAAAGCGATTAGCTTCGTCGACTATGCGAGCCGCCTCGGTTTATTTAATCGTTTCCTTGGGAGAACCTTGCTGCGTTGCACGAGCAATGACACGAGAACAACTTATCTATCCTTCGTTGGTTTTTCTGCTTTATTCTTTGTTTTATGGCTTATACTTACGTTATTATTAACGCAGAGAAATCCCGGTTTCCATTGTCATGCGGCGGTAAGCGGAAAATTACTTACTCGTTGCAATTCGATCGAGATCGAATTCGATCGAAAGAATATTTAGCCGTAATATTTCTAAATTATTGGAGAAAGAAGTTTTCATACTTAAACATTTCCCTCGAATTTTTATGTAATTTTAATGTTTAGGTAAAGTGTAATTTTTATGTAAAGATACGAGCAATTGAAATAATGAAATTTTTAATACAACTTATATATAGGTTATATAGGATTTCGTTAAATATGTTACGTTGATTAAGCAAATTATGCACATTTATGTGGTTTCAGATGTATATAGAGAAATTATTTGGCCGTTCCGTAATAAATAATATAAAATGGATCGGAATCGGATCGATAAACTATAAAGTAGAAAGTGGAATTTTATCAGGGAGAATGAAATGCAGAATGAAACGCAGACAAAAAGGCTTTTCATTGGAGAATCAGGATATGTAAGAATACCTTTCGTAGCCACTGTGTACCACTAAATATCGATTAATAGAAATTTTAATAGAAATATCGATAGTCAGACAATAATATACAATAACTGTTTGTGCGCCTTTAGTTAAACATGGCCAAATAACGTGAAAAGGACGGTTGTAAATTATCATTGAAGCCGCATTGAGAAAACACGAGGAATCACATTAGATTACTTTGTAACACATGGAGGGAAGGATATTTGAGCAATTTTTACCAAGGACCCGAGGTACAGAACGTAAATATTTAAAGTCAAGCGTGTCGTATTTTCGACGCGTGACCATTGTAAATTTTCAACGATTCGTAATAAATACTCTCACCGTCTGTGACACACATGTTTCGCATTGCCACGTTCCTGGTCGTGCTTCGTCCTTACGGTCCACGTGTCTTCGACCGACACCTTGTGCCTAAATGAATTCCAGGACAATACATGCAATTCATCATCTCATCGGCACTCATTTCGGTCATTTCAATTTCGAATGTGACTTTTTCTCTTCCGATAAAACGATCTTCTTCTCTACCATAAGTCGACGAAGAAGATTATTTAACGGAGCAAGATTAAGAATTGAAATAATTGTGTTAAATGCGAATATTCTATGCTCTCGAACAAAATAAGTGGCTTATATCGATTGAAATAAAGAGAATCGACGATGAAACGAGTAACGATGAGAATTGATTATAAATATTCGACTAATTTGACTTTATTCTATATATATATATCTGTTATTCGATAAAAGAAAGATTAATTATACTATGAATTATACGAACATAGCTTTTGAGTCTTTTGAACTTGAGTCGCTTGAATCAAACCCTTCTTAAGATTTCATTAATCGAGATCATTTTTTACCGTATCTTTCTGACAAATTGCAGTATAATGTACGTGTATGCAAATAAATGCGTACACGCGAACAAGGACAGGAGTGGAATTAGGATTAGAATTAGAATTAGGTATTCGATAATAATTAATTGTACGATAATGTAACGCGAATTAGTAAACCAATATCGTAGATTAACAAATATCTCTGCCTTGTTTCACGTTGCCTTATACAGATAAGGCAAATGATGTAAGCTATTAATTAGAAATAACAGATTGGGGTTAGGTTGGTCATATATATATATATATAAAAATTAGGCGGAGCCTATATTTAGGACTTTTAGATCGGATATTTCTAGGCGTGGGGATGCCTAAATATTTTGACAGCTTCTGACTTTGGAACAATACACGAGGTGATGAAATTTACAATGTTCTCTTTGTAAGTTCGAAAGGTTACGGTTGCTTAAGTATCTGCAAACAACCCTGTGAATTTCGCACAAACATTTAGGATTTGCCGATTGCAGGATTTTATTGCTACCATTGAGGTAGCTGCCGTTTTGCTGACTTTGAAAGGTGACGAAAAATCACGACTGATCCTCACTTAAGCCTCCGTTTCAAACAAACGATTTTAACGTTCGAGAAGATGGTTACTTGTCGGTGGTTCCACTATCTGACTATCTATATATGGCTCTATATATGGCTCTATATATGGCTGTATATGGCTGTATATCTGTAGCTGTATCAGCGATATTTTCGAAACTTTCTTTCCATTTCCGGCAAGAATGATGATCGAGGAACGGAACGATGCTCGACGAAGCGAGACAGTTGGTAATTCCCTATGAGTGACCGAGAAGACTCTCACGGTTCGCATACTTTTAAAATAAACTTGGAAACAATTAGGTCGATCTGGTTAGCGATCTTCGCGGAGGAGGAACGCGGTCGAGTGGAGTGGTACCACTAGTCGCAGTAACGAAAGTGTAACCGACTGGGGCAAAAGTGGGGTCCGGTTCGTTGGAATCGACGGAACGGGGCCCCCGATGGTGGGACGCGGCAATCGCTCGTCGTACCGTGTCGCGCGTCCTTGCGTCACAGAAAAACGGAGCCCTCTTCGACCATATGCCTGCCGCGGCCAGCACCGCCAAGTTTCGACGCCTAATTAATCGAAAGTTATACAACAATTACCCATTATGATGCAAATCGCCACGAACCTATTATACGTGGCAGCGTGTACGACCTGACAATATCATCGCAGCAACCTGATACATATATACACATTGCCTTTTCTTCCCTTTCATAGGGTGTCATCGTACGATTCAATACGAAATTGGCATAGTTTTTGATTAACGGTGTTTAGTAATTTCGGCAAGGAAGAAACGCGCGACTATAAGAAATACCAGATAATTAAGGAACTTCTGATGGGAGAAAGATGCGATGTAGGTAAACACTGTCAATGCCGTTGCCAGTACGAGGACAAATTCTCGACGTTAGGTTTGCACTTTAAAGGAGGAAAAAAAGAACGTTGACCTTAGAACCTTTCGCCACCTGGAATTCCGTCAACGACTATATCGATAGGTCCGTTTATAGTATTTTGCAAACTACGGTTAGAATAACGGTAACCTGCTTTTTTTTTCCTCTTAAAATCTCTGAAAGTTTTGGTTTTTCATCTGTTCAGTATGACCATGACTGTCACGGATTTGTAGGGTAACGGTAAAAGGATTTTCCGTTGAAGGGTTATTTTTTTTTTTTTTCTTTTTTTGCGTCGACAAAAATTCATACCTAACCCCAATACTACTTACATTTTACTTCGTTTGAGAGCGAATGTTCAGTATTATTGAAAGTTGCGAAAAGCGATTTCTCCAACGTGTCTGCTTGTTACATCGCCGATGAATTTGTCATAAGTTTCTTAGTTACATGATTTTTTATCTAACATAAATATTTCCAGTAATGGTTCTAGAAGATATTTACAATTTCTCATACGGCATATTATTTCGATACGAAACGTAGTTTTACTATCCATACGTGCGTAGGTACGCTCGATCTTTTTAGTTTTATACTTTGATCTTTTAGGTACATGGTCTTATTAATACATCGTATATCAGCCGAACAGAAGGCATCTTACCAACGAACACGGGCATGCAATAGCGCTTTGGATGGTTGCAAGAAATGGCCATGACGAGGCATGTGCTGAAAGCGTATGAACATTCCTTTGCTCGTGTTCTTTCAACTTTTCAGAAACTTCACCATGCGTTATTTCCATTGACTGGAAGGTTGGCTGTTGGAATTGGAAGGGGAAGTTTTACAAAGCTAAAGGTATGATTGCATATGTACATCTGTATAAAACTAACTGTCAAACTAATAGTTTTAAGTTCAAAAACGGTTTATTCGAATGTAAAACTTCTTTGATGTAAAATTTCCGTTTTAACGACGATCGCAGTAAAGTTTTAAACGTAAAGCCTGAATTTTAACAGACTGTCGGAACGAGTGAATTTATGTTATCTGGTTTGTATCGAAATACAGAAGCGCCATTTCATTTCCATTGACGTGACCTGTTTGAAACTTTAATAATTAAACCGTATCGTTATCCACGTAAACAGTTAAACGGCAACGAATGATCACCGCTCGTCTAAATATAGCGCAATGCATAACTCGATTACAGCGCAAGAATTACACCTTTGCTATCTTTCTCCCGAGCTGCAGTCATGCATGCATAATGCATATCTTTGTTTCTGTTGCGCGCCCATGATTGTGGAAAATCTGACAGGTCGACCAATCATACGAGATAAACAGTTTTCTGATGAACTTTGTGGAAATTATACAGAGCGATATTAGAGTACGCACGGTTATTTTCGCATGCACCTGAATAACCTCCTATTTAGCCAAGTTTGTAATCGTAATCGTTGACTAGTCGATTCGTTGTTAGAAATGCACGAAAAGATCGTTTAGCGCAGCGGACGTTAACTTTGAATTCGTAATCTTGAGGCAGAAAACGAAGAGGGAAACGTTGAGGAAAGGAAAAATTCTCGTCTCTGCCAGTTAAATTCAAAACTCGAGCAAAGACGCGCTACAATAAACACGACTACCTCGTTGGTCAATTCGCGTGCTCGACGATGGACGCGAATATAAAATAGATACGCCATCTATATATGTAGTTCTGGTTCACCAATTTACATAGATAACGATAATTAACGGCGGGACTACGAAACCCTAATTAGAAGAG
The DNA here is from genome assembly GCA_014737535.1 of Bombus cullumanus. Lineage (NCBI taxonomy): Eukaryota > Metazoa > Arthropoda > Insecta > Hymenoptera > Apidae > Bombus > Bombus cullumanus. The sequence goes on from JACXIX010000044.1 coordinate 51,600, forward strand.
GAAGAAGCCTAGAGTGTCTGTTCGGTTGAATGGCTATTTCGATTTCGGCGGCATATAAACACTCTGTATTCTATTTATCGTATACGCTACGACATTGATAACATTTGCCACGTAATATATTATACTTATTCTGCGTTCGATCGCATCGACCGCGAGGTGAATAGCGACGACATTATTGCGTTTCCTGCGTAATCCTGTGCTGTTAGAATTGCGTCTGGTTTTGTTCTTAGGCACTCGCAAGTTAGAAAAGAAGAAAGAAGGTGAAAATAAGAAACTTACACAGATCATTGCTCGTCATTACGGTTCATTTCTCTTTTGATATGATGCATATACTTGCTGTATATATTTCACCGTTTGTCGCATCATTGATAACGTGTCGAATAGTTTGTCTCTAGTAGATTCATCGAAAATCGTTCATATACGAATCTAGCGAATCACGATGAAAATTGCTTCTGACGTGCTATCTTAAATATCCTATTGATTCGAATAACTGTACCACGTCTTACTCCATGGTGGGTAAATGGGATACGGGGGCACGCGAAGATGATACTCCTTCGTGAAGCGTTGATGACTCCGATGCGTGGGTGAAAAGCGATTGAATCTGGAGAAAAAAGGTAGGAGAGTACCCGATGTATCGTAGACGTTTGTATGGCGAACATTTCTCGCCAGTGCTTTCATGATTTCATGATTTCATGATTTCATGATTTTAATTGGAATCGAAGGATATTAATTACGGTGGGATAATTGAACCGGTGTTTGCGTTCAGCAGACGGAGGAACTGGAGGAACAATGTTGTACGAATCAACATACAATAACTTATACCAACGACGTTTCACTTCTGTTGTTCCAATAAGTATATATCGGATTTGCACGATGATCAGGCACGAAGAAAATAGACTGTTAAAGTTTCAGCGAAATTTGCTGGATAGATTTGATGGAAACGGTTAAAGAAACGGAATTTATATATAGAGAGATTTGTCTATATATTTAATTACTATATTAAAAGAAATTAATTTTTACAAATTACGAGTCACCCCACTCATGGAGGGTTTCGTAACGAAAACTCGACTTCCTTGCAAGCAAACGTTGCTTTAGAATCGTCGATAACGTGTCCGATAATTGTAATTGTTTTAATCTTTTTCAAACAAAACGTTCATCATATCGCACATTTGTTGCAATTATATGTGTGTGTAATTATATGGTGTAACAACTGTATCCAATTAAATTATGAAATTCTGGATCTCGTAACGAGATTGTTGTCCTGTATGGAGCCTAGGTTTTCAACCTTTCTAACGATAGCTTTGCATATATTTAGTAATATTCGTGTGTCTGCCGCGCAATTGATAACGCAGGTTTCATACTATTATCTTTAGAACGTTTAAACGAAGATGGTGCGCTCTTTTTAAATTCGTTGCACGAACGCAATTACAACAACAAGCTAGTTTATTATTAAATAACATGCCTAAAATTGTAATCGAAGTGAATGAAGTTGAATCAAGTGAATCAAGTACTGAATGTCGAAGAGGTGTCGACCAAGTATGATTTTCAGTGTAACGTATTTTAGAGAATTAAAGATGTATATTTTTTTTTTAATAAAACGATGATCGACAGTCATATGTGTATTTTAATTTCCACCAGACGTGTCTAATTCGCGTTGTATCTATCGGTTAATCTTCTGTTTCTTTATAACAATAACGACATCAGTAATAAGAAAGTGCACCGATTACGGATATTTGTGCAAATGTGTTTGTTCCGTTTCCATAAGCTGATCGCTGGTAAATATCCAGAAGGAAAAAGAGAAAAAAGAAGAAGGGAAGTAAACCGAAGGGACAGAACCCAAGTGTAGACTTGTTTTAGTTTTTAATTCTTATTATTATTTTAATTATTAGGTATAATTTAATTTGAACGTTTTGTATATTTGTGCACTTATACGTAGGTACATTTGCATCTTATATACGTATGTATTAACTAATAACTAAAAGTGTCAGAAACTGACACATTTAGTGAGCTAACAAACAATCACGTTTTTGCATCTGTAAAAAACACTTGACATTTTTCGTTTGCCACCTTCCGTTTTTCTTCCGTTGTTCTATTAAAAAGGCGAAGAGAGAAAACGATTCCGTTAAAAAGGAGAAAAGTTGTGCACCTTCGAGCGATTAGAGTCGAAGAGAATCGTACGTTAAGATCTATCCCCGGCCGTATCAAAGTACTTACTTAGCCGTTGTCGGTATCGTTGAATCATCGTGGCTGGTCCGAAATCGAGAAAACTCTTTCGATCAGTGTAGTGGTATTCCGACCAGGCGACGACGTATCGGTGGACAGTGATTTAACACCGGTGGTGTAGGATACACAAAATGGTGTGGCCGAAGGTGGTGGAAGAAGAGCAGCAACGCACAGGAGGAGAATCACGAGGAAGGAGGTAGCAATTCGTTTGTGGTGGGGGGTCCACGGCCCCACCTCTCCCTCTCGCCGCACGGTACACAAGGAGGGCCACTAGAGGTAGGGGCCTCTGTCGGTTGGTACCGCGTAAGACCCCTCGCAGTAAGGGCCCACAGGCCATCCAGTTCGTTTCTTCTTCGCCTACTTTTAGGAATTAGTCGCATCTCGTCCGGCGCCAGACGAGCGAGGCCTCTCTCCTGTTCGTGCTACATCGACAAGGCCTCCCTCCTCTCTCTCTCTCTCTCTCTCTCTCTCTCTCCCTCCCTTTTTCTGTCTCTCTTTTTCTTCCTCCTTCTCTCTCTCTCTCTCTCTCTTTCTTTTCCTCATCTCCCTCCCCCTCCCCCCTCTCTGTCTATTGCTCGTTCTGTCATTGTCTCTCTCTCTCTCTCTCTCTCTCGCTCTCTTCCTCTCTCGCGCGCGCTTGTCTCTGACGTTATCAACCGGAACGTCAGATAGTTCGGAATTGACGAGACACGAGGAATGAGACGCGGAAGAGTTGTTGGATCAAGGAACGACGTCAATGTCCTCGTGCGTAAATTTTTGTCGCGACAGTGATCGTATCCGAGTTGGATTTTGCCAGAAGAAACGCGAGATAGAGACGTCGTCGTTGAGTGATCGTATTTGATCCGGTCTCGACTTATCGATCCCGGAGCCTGTGACATCGACGCGGAGGATATCGAGCAAGATCGGAGGTGATACAGTGAGACTACAAAGTCCGTGTAAAGAGAGGAACGGTAGGTGGTCGGTCGATGAGGAACAGCGGATTGCCGATGAACGATCGACAGTGTTCGTGGAAGCAAGGGAGGAGACGCTGGTCAAGGTCAAGGACCGTGTCCCGCGGGAATTCCGCTTGCTGATCTATGCCGGAACGCGTACCACGGATTTTTCGACAACTTGCCAGAGGGAACGTGTCAGCTTGGAAGGAAACGCTGGATGATCGAGAAGATCGAGAAGAGAAAGAGAAGAAAAGGAAGATCAAAGTTTCGTGGTCCTTTCGTGATCCTTTCGTGGATTTCGGTTTTATCTCGGAGAATTCGACGATCGATCGGTCGTATATTCGGTGATCTTGTGCCTGGCAGATTTCGTTCCTACGTCGTTCCGTTTCGCCAGAAACCTACGATAATACGTTTTCGTTTTGTTATTGCTTGTCGGGCCTGTTCTCGCCCTTTGCTCGGTGCTGCGCCGCGTGACAGGTGAAGTCTGTACAAGTGATCTGGATAATTCATCGTCAAGAGAAACGGACCAACGGGTGAACAGTGTCTCGTTCTCTGGATAGATTTACACGAGCAGGTGGTCCCGAGGACATAAACAATTCCACTCTGGATACCACGCTGCTCATATGTAAGTGTACGCGTATTTTATCCTTGTTCCATCCTTTCCATCTGTTCCGAATCTTAATTGTTTCTTTTGTAGAAGAAACAGTTTTTCCGCAGAACGGCTACTTTCACAGAAACAAATCACGTGAATTTGGTATTTACGTATTTGTAAAATGGAGGAAAAAGGCGGGAAACGGCGTTACACGTGTAAATATCTTTGTTCGAAACGGTTATACGATTAACTGACCGAATCACGGCACAAACTGATAAACTGACACAGTTGCACAATATGGCTGCTCTGTTTGCACAAATCTCGCGCGTATCGTGCCATTCGTAACAAATGATAAATTCGATCGTGGTTTTTCCGCGACAAATTTGAGGAAGCGGGTCGTGAACGTTTTGCGAACGGCGTTGCATTTTTATGAATCGATTCCTGCACAGAATTTCTTGTACCACATACGTCATTCGAGTTACCACGCTTTCTAACGATAGAACCCGTGTCTCGTATTCACGATCGAAGTTGCGAATTCCGGCCGACTTTTTTTTCCCTCCGCTGCGAAGAAATTCAACGAGTCTCGTTTAACGACCCCGCCGCGTACGAACGATCGCGTAGGAAATGAAATGGTCGCGAGCTGGTTATCCTTGGACTTTCGCAACGTGGTGAACGATATCGTAAGGAAGGTCAGGTCTACTTGTTTGAATGGACTAGAATTGTTCCGGAACAGCAGGAAGTTGTATAGAGAGTGCTACCGATGCGACCCAGTAAAAAGTCGAAGACACTGGAAATTGAGAAATCGAGCAGTCACGATGCAATGGATCGTCGATTTTATCGCCAGTATACAGTGGAATCTAAGGTGGTTTGAAAACATCGTAATTGAAAAATTGTGCATAATGCCAAGTGGCCAAGTTGACGTGAATATGTTGATTTAAATAACGAGTACTTTTTATTCGCGGTAGCATAATTGTATAACAATTTATCGATATAAGCGAATAATGGGAAATATCGTTATCCTTTGGTTGGTTTCGAGAGGTCGCTCGCAACGTGTCAGTGGGACCTGGCACTAAAACCTAACAGTTAGTAACGGGTACTGGTAACCGTGTCATAAAGGAGGATTCTCCGCGGCGTGAAAACATTTCGGTATTTCCGCGGTGGACCGCGCGTAACCCGCTATATTAACCCGATATATTAAAAATGGGCAAATTTGCAACGAAGTCGCATCTGCTTGCGCAAAGATGGCGAAGAAAGGTGGCTCTTTCTTAAAATATCGTTTCCATATATTTTTTTCATCCACATTTGCCGACTATATCCGATCTGCGTTCCCACCGTCATAAAAACGACTTTCTATCTACGGCGAGGGGGAAACGTCCTACGGCAATGGCGACTCGTAGACGCAATTTCAGGTATATGAAATTGCAGCTGAATGAATGCCACCGTATATTTAGTTGGGAAGTTGTCAAAGCACGCGAAGGGTGTCAAAGTCGTTAGCCGTTGAATAATAACGGGTCGAATGGTAAACCGTTTCTGGGAGAAATTTATTTCGCGAGTATCATTGTTGGCGCGGTCTTACGGAGGTGTTGCGATCGCCGCTACACTTTCGAGAACTTCGAGTTTCTCGCTCTTTCGAGAACGACGAATCGTATAGCAGAGCCACGTTCGATCCAGTAGATTCCAGTCTTTGCTACCGGATCTACACTATAAATTTACGCGACAGTTGCAACGGAATTACGTTCCTCCGAGCAAAGTCTCGCTATATCAGGAAGACAGGAACGTCGTCGAGCTATCTCGAGCCTTGGAAGAGTGTCTCTGGCTGTGTTTTGGGAACAACGAGCCTGTGTCCTTGACCGAGACCACGAATTTCGACGACCGATTCGAGGAACGCGCGCGTCCATTTTCCAAGTATAGAAGATATCTGAATCGTGGCATAATAATAATATAATAGACGGACGAAAGTGTAGGACAAGTAGGCCTAGGGGGATAAGGAAGCATAGGAAAGCAGCACCTATACGTCTTGCTGGTGGTTGTTTGACATTTAGAAGCCGACACGGCCATTAGGTATTCGGGTACCGACAACCAGGAGGACGTCGGATAGGAAGAAGACTATAGAGACGACGGAGACGGAGGCTGCTCGGTTCGCGGTGAAATTTCTCCGCAGTGACTTGCTTAGTTCTGGCGAGTGGGGGATCGACGTGTTGGCGCGAGGTTGTAGACATCTCGCAAGGCGGTTCGTTGCTCCATGCCGATTCACGATTGGCTCGAGCCAGTGTCAGTGTCAGCACGCCGATTTCTCGCGGTATGCTCGTTTTTCGAGCCGAGATCGACCGAAAGTATTTGGAAAATTCGTTGCAGGCAGTCGTGTGCGAAGGAAAAGATTCGGCCAAGGGCCTGATTTGTTGCTAAGTATCTCGCGATCTTTCATCTTCTTCCTATATGTCGATGTACATGCAATGGCAATTACGTTAACGCGATGGTGCTCGTCTCGTTTTCTTCCCCCTTTTCGATCGCCGCGATATCGAAGAAACTGTCAAGACGATTAAAACCCTGTTCGCGTTAATAATTTTCCACCTACGAAACTGGTATTCCACCTGTTCGATTCACGGTTACACCGAGCCGCCGCAACCTTCGTCTCTTCGTGGATATAAACGATCGTAACCTATCGTAAGTCGGCTTGGAAACTTTCAATGCTGCGCGCCGAGCCTTCCCAGAAGAGGAATCGAGGACGAAGAAAGAGGAAGCGCGTGAAAGAGCAAGCATCGGGAAACACGTCAGAGGCTGTTTTTTTTTTTTACGAAGGACCAGAAAAACACGAGCGAGTTTGTCGGCGAGAGAGCAGGTCTATTCGGTGTGAGAGAAAAGTGGCGATCGGTGAGAAAAGAGAGAGAGAGAGAGAATTACGGAGGCGCAGAAAGGGAATGCCGTGGAGCGACGAGGAAGGAGGAAAGAGGGTCGGGCGAGGAGCGAGGAACGAGGAGCGAGAAGAAATACTGACGGAGAGAAGGACGAGAGAATAACAGCGTGGTGGGGTATTGAGCCGGTCGGTGGTACCGCCGTGGCTGGAGAGTAGGTCAGTGTACCACGTTAACCGGTATTCCAACGAGGTAGGGGGGCTTCCGACTCGTCAGTTCCGCAAGGCTCTATAGATACTCGCAGCTCCGTCCACGGTCGCGTCCATGCTGGCCGCTTCGCTCTTCTCATCGGCGAACGTAACTGCTTTGTTCGCTCGGATGTTCGAGTACCGGTACTTTGCCGGGCCTGTTTCGTCGTCCAGGCAACTGCCCCCAAAGAATCGGCCTGGCTTTCTTTATAGTACAATAGTAAACAGTTTTTCGTCGATTCGACAGAGAACTTGATGGTGGTCGGAATTCCGATCGCTCGTTGTGTCCATTTTGACACGTCTCCCGTCAGCCGTCTCCTATACCTCGAGCCCGTCTTCTTTAACCTTTACCTTAATGGTTACCGCACTTTCTCCGTTGGCAGCACGGTGCCAGGTTGCCTCGTGTACGTTCGTACGCGCCTATCTGCTACCACGCATTTTGATGTCGACGTACGGCCAAATACCGGAGCAACGTTGAATCGGTCAACGCGGTTCTCTGCAAGAGAACTTGCTTTCAACCTTGAAAATCCTGTTCGATTACATGGTCGATAATTTCAAAATTATCCAGTTGCTGAAGTTGGGACCAGACTTTTGTCATTGCCGTAGGCACGTGCATACGTACGTGGAAATTAATAACAGCTAGATTTTCTGTGAAACTGACTTGCTCAATTATCGATTTCTCGATCGTTGTCGCGTTATTCGCGAATCAACTAAAAATGCTAAATTAATTATCTCCAGACCTAGTAATTATACCTATGGCATATCGAACTCTAATCTCTAGTACGTAATCTCGCACTTTGTTGTATCGGTGATACGCGTCCGCTTTCGTGCAATCAAAAGTCGTCTGGTGGCTCACGTACGATTGCAGAATCAATCGTATTTAACGGAATACTAACGATTCGTTACGAGATCCGTGAGTCAAAGATAAGGTATTTGCGCGAAGTATGCGAAGCGCTACAGGGGCAGGCGTTACGCTTTTGCCGGCGTTCAAGTCTCCAATTCCGATGCGCGTACAGCCGGGTTTCCGTACATCTATCGCCACGAACGAAAGCGATTGACGTTGCACAGGGATTTTACGATAGTTAGTGCTTTTCTCAAACCCACATAGTCGACGCTAATCAGCCAGAGTGCTAACGAACGTTCTAAATATAACCGTGTTTGAATATACCGCTATGATAGATAAAAGATAATACCCTCATTTGTATCTACTTTTAAAACGTATTAACGCGAAAGTCATCGACGAACAGACACGTTATCTTGCATTCCTGCATTCCTCCTGCATGCCAATCCAATTTACCTCTAATGCGACTTCCGCTCTTAGAAACGTACTCTCTTTTTTTCTTCCTGTATAATTTATCCACGATCGATATCTTTTATCGTAATTTTATCGTAAGGATTTCGCGAACCTGTTAAAGGTCCATACTTTTAAATTACTTTAGAATTGTTACTTTTATCGTCAAGACCGATGGTGATCGGCAAGGAATTTCCGTGCGCGTCCAAAAGCGAAAGAACAACGGGGCTTTTACAAGCCGAGCTTGTAATTTCGACCGAATTGAAAAACGCGTACGATCCCTGGTTCGTGGGTTGCACGCGAAAACGTGGAAGCGAGTTTCACGTTTACTGATTTCTGGTTTTCCGTGTTACGAGAAGCGGTATGTCCAACAGTGTGCAGCAGCAGCACGGTACCACGGGAGACAGGAGACGCGTGCACGAGTACGAGTGTGGCACGTTTCCCGTATGTAGGTCATCGTGGGGAGCTGCGATTCGCACGCGCCATTTTTCGCAACGAAAAGGAAAGCCATGGCTCACGCGCCTAGCAAAATCTGACTGGTTTTGCGTAGGCCTCCTCTCCGTCGAGCGCAACGCGTAACGGTGCTTCGACCTACTTCCGTTCCCCACTATACACACGCGCTCGGATATAGTTTAACCGCGTATAGTAGCGCGAACAAGTGCGCCCCTGTCACGTGACCACGCGCGCGCCTCTCGTTCAACCATCGAGAAATTCGAATTCCGAGTGTAAAAATACTTCTAACCTCGGTTATTTTAATCGTGGACAGCCAGGCGATCGATCGTACAATTGCTGCAACGACCGTTGAACGCCAATTTACGATTATAGGATTTGCGTTTACAACGTTGTCCACATTATAAAAGGCATAACATAAAAGAGGCACGATTGTTTTTCATGGGATGTTGGCAAGTTAACGGCGTCGTTACGTTCGAAAGAAAATCGGCGGGTTGTCTGGCAAAGAGGATAGCGCATCGACCGGCAAAAGTGGGTCAGCACGGAAACCGCGGCTCGCACGCGCCATTTTTCACGATGAAAAGGAAAGCCATCTGGACAAAATCTAGCCGATTTGCGTAGGCTCGAATCGTGCAGCGGGTTGTAACGGTGCTCCGGCCTACTTCGCTTCGGGCCCCCACTATACGCGAGCGCGAGCGCGAGCGCGGTATAGTTTCGGCGTATAGCGACGGGCACGAGTGGCGGCGGATCAATGTTGCAGCTTCTTCTCGCTTACACGTGAACGGCCATTTAATTCCGATATGTTTGCATCGGCAACGTTTGTTACGAACGGTCCCATTCGTTATGATACAGAGCCGTGGAATTTATATTTTTAAAGGTAACCTAGAAAATTCGTATCGACGATGCTTTAAACCCGTTCAAACTTTTCTCCGTGCGGCTGCATCGTGCCATCGAATAGATTCCGTCGAAATATCCGACGAATAAGTAAATATCCGATGCGTGAATATATGAAATATACGAAACGACGATTATATACGGAAATATACGATCGATCGACGGTTTAAAACTCGATATAAAATATATCCGGGGTGGACGTACGTATAAAGCTGTAGGAGTCGGAAAGTTGGATGGGTCCGCGTAAATCGATAAGGCCGAATTGGTCGCGCTGCGCGAATACCCGGTGATCCCATTGATAAGTGGCTCACCGAGAGACATTGTCGTAGGGTCGAAAAAGTGGGACCGTAGTGCGAGCTGTTTTCTCGTGGTTGATCGACGAGCGGGTCGAGCGGCCTGTTCGCCGGTCCACGCCATTGGATAACGGTACCCGGTGAACACGTCACAGCTCCATGAGAGCCCCTGTCCCCTCTGTCGGTCCCCGAAGCGGGCAACTCCAACGCTTGTCTACCGTCGGTTGGCAATCGACAAGGACGGGCTCCAACCGACGCGACGACAAGGACGGACGCGGCATGCTGGAGGGAGCTTGGCTGGGGCAGAAAGCACGGTAGAAGGGATGTCGAACCTCGTGGTGGGCAGCCGGACTATACGTATGCGCCGACCATTTGCATGATTCCCATGACGTGCTTCTACGGCCACGCGGATGTGTCAATCGGAACGGAGAGAGAGAGAGAGAGAGAGAGAGAGAGAGAGAGAGAGAGAGAGAGAGAGAGAGAGAGAGAGAGAGAGAGAGAGAGAGAGAGAGAGAGCCGATTCGCGTTTTTCGTGGCAGGATACGGGGATCGTGAACTCCTCCGATAAAATGCAAATAAATCTTCCTTTGTGCAATCATCTCACGACCAGATTTATATGTCATTCACAACCGGATACTAGATTACTTAGACTTTTCTATTTGAAGCGAAACCTTGACATTTTTCCGTCTGTTCTCTTGATTGCAGGATACTTTTTGAAATTAAAGTTAAAAAAGGACAATTTTGTATCTTCTATTCTTAGGAGTCGCGTGATTCGCAAACCTACTTTGCATTGTTTCATTTGTTTGCGTTGAAATTTTCTACCAACGTCGTCTACCTTTTCGTGAATGAACGGTTTTTGCGTTCGTTTTTGCGTTTCTCTTCTCTATTTCTCACTCGTGTGGTAGCTAGTTATTCGCAAGACGAAAATGTATTTTTAAACGCGGCAATTTGGTTGGTCGAGTGTACCCAGCCGTGGCTGGCTAGCGTGCCACTAACCTAGTTAACAGGAGCAAGTCTTTCTTCTCGAGAGAAGTGGTATCTGCCTACTTAACTTAGCGATACATGCTGCTATGCTGTACATGTGTATTTATACGCACCAGTATTGCCTACGTTTTACCTGTGGATATTCATGCTACATAGGAATAGTATTGTTCGTAGGATATACACGCGCGCGGAAATGAAACACAAAGTAATTGGTTCACCAAACTATTTCTTCCGTTTACCGTATAATCATTGCATTTTGAATCCCTCTTTCTCATATTTCTTAAGTCAAGAACAGAACCTGACGTAACGTTAATTTAAAACTTTAATTTCAAAAGTATTCGACGACTGCGCGAACTTGATCAAACTTTCGTTTTTATAGAAATTATTTCGAATATAAGGTAAAATAGAAACGAGCGATGTTTCGCTGCACGGTGAAATTCTTCTTCCTCTTCTTCTTCTTCTTCTTCTTCTTCTCGTTATTATTATTATTATTATTATTATTATTATTATTACAACTACTACTACTACTACTACTACTACTACTACTACCATCACCACTATTATTATTATTATTATTATTACTATTAATTCATATCTTTATAAAGCCAAGTAAAGGAATAGATTTGTTTTATCTTCAAAATGTTGTAATAGGTGTTAAATGATATTAGGCGGATTCTGTGGATTTCTGCAGCCTTTCTTTGAAATTTTCCATAAATGCATAAAAATCCGCAGCCTAACTATCACGTATACGATTCCGATAAGTATCACAATTCCTTTTGAAAACTGAAATCCGTGTTACAGGTCCCCGCGGCGCCGTTGGCGGTTGCAACACCCCCGGCAGTAGAGTGGATCCCTGGTGGAATCCTGGTTCCCTCTTCCCCTCGACCCCTGGGCCCCCAAGGATCGACGAGGGGGCACCGGATAACGGTAGTGGTGGTTTTCAGTTCTATAGTCCATCGAATCGTAACGCGAATAGTCCATCGCAACAGTCACAACAACAACAACAACAACAGCAGCAGCAGCAACAACAACAGCAGCAACAACAACAACAGCAACAACAGCAGCAGCAACAACAACAGCAGCAACAGCAGCAGCAACAACAACAGCAGCAACAGCACCAGCACCAGCAACAACAACAGCAGCAACAACAGCAACCGAATCAAAGACACCACCAGTCGTCGCAACATCAACGGAATCAGTCGAACGCGAACAGAAGCATCTGTACGAGCTACGGTATCGCCTCGACGTCGTCCTCTTCGTGCTCGTCGTCGAGCCTCGGTCACGTGGATTCGGTAGCGCGAGGTGCCGATGCCGTAGGTTCGCCTGGCAGCGTGTACGGCATCGCCTCGTCGTCACCGGAACCCTCATCGGCCAACAATCTGATCCTTTCCGCGCTCTTGACCACCACGTCCTCCACGGAGACCCATAATCGAACATTGAGAGCCGGGGTCCCAACTACGACCACGGGTCAGAGCAACGTGCTACCGTCCACGTCCACGATATCGCACGGTCCGACCAACGCTAGGAACAACGTCGGCAACAGCAGCGTCGCGTCGCCAGATTCCTTAAACGGAATCCTGTCGTCTCTAAACGTTAGGATCAAGACGGAGGAATATCCGAAAGTACGCACGGAGGAACGAAGAACGACAAACGCGACACTTTCATCAGCGTCATCGTCGTTGTCTTCGTCCTCGACGTCCACCTTTAACGCATCCCTGCTCAGCTCCCTGTTGTCCACGTCGCGAATCTCGACGGCCTCCTGTAGGAACGACAGCGACGAGGACATTCTGTCGAGATCGTGCATCAAGCTCGAGTATCCGTCCACGGATACGCAACGGCCAAGTCAAGACCAGCAACAGGAGGAACAAAGTACGGTGCGCGGCATCAAAGTAGAATATCCTCTCAGTCATTCGTCGCAGGACGTTCTGGACACCGGTGAAGAGGAGGAACTGGCTACCACGTCGCCGTACGACATTATCCCAGCCGGGAATCCCAGGTGTCTGACGAAGCAGACCGTTTGCACCGGCAAGAGCCAAACAAGTGGCTTGGTTAAAGACGTGATCGTGCCCGCCTGTCCGGGCGGTGTGTCGCCAACCTCGGATATTGTGATCGAGATGAAGTACGAAACGCAGTCTGGTCCGCCAACAGCGCCGCCGCATCTGACATCCTCTGGGGTTGAGCCGCCTCACAGCAGTCAAGGGACAGGCATCGTCGTCGGTGGTTCGCCCGCGGAGGTTGTCGGAGTGGACAGTTTACTGCTGTCGCCATGGGGAGCGACTGGTCCGGACTTCCTGGAACCTCCCGACGTCAAGCAAACGGCAGCTGGTCTGCAGGATACGTGGGACACCATTCTTCTCAATTCGTCGGTCGGCGTTACCTCGGCCCAATCGTTGGCTGAATTGAAACCTCTTCCACCCTTCACCGGCTATACCGGACATTTGAGCATCAACGGTATACCTGGTCATCACTATCACACGATAGCGTCGTCCGCGCAGAGGCCGTCGCTACCATCTTCATCGCCAACGTCTTCATCGAATCAAGAGTATTACGAGTCACCGGTCGTATCCTCCAGCACGCCGTGCCCGCAGGGTAGTCAAAAGCAGCAACAACAGCATCATCAACATCAACAGCAGCATCAGCAGCAGCAGCAGCAGCAGCAACAGCAGCAGCAGCAGCAGCAACAACAACAACAACAGCAGCAGCAGCAGCAGCAGCAGCAGCAACAACAACAACAGCAGCATCATCATCATCATCACCATCATCACCAACAGCAACAGCTGCCACAGTCGACGCAACAAGTGGACTACGATATCGAAGATATAGCAGAGATCATTGGTTCGGCGATAGCGGACACGACGGTTCCTGGTGGTGGAAACGGGGCAGGTTCGGAGCACGACCCGGACGCGTCGCGCGATTGGATCGACATTGCCGAGTGGATCGATACAGCGTGTTCGCCGAAAGCTCAAGAAACTACGTCGCCAAGCCCGTATTCGCAGATATACGGGACGGCGACACCTTCGACGCAAGCACAGCAGCACGGCTCGACCTTGCAGAGTTTGCTGACGCATGGTTACGCGCCGCTGATCAACGCCAGGTTGCAATCCGCGAATGCTGGCCTACAAAATGCATCCTGCGGCGAGACTCCGTCGTCGACGAGCCCCTACCCACCTGTTAGTCCGCCTGGCAGAGTCTCAACCTCATGCAGTCCCGATCATTTGCTACACTCGTCTTTCGCGGCACCTTCGCATCCAAGAAAGAGGTCACGGCCTGCTCCAGGCTCGCAGAATCCGTCGAAGAAGAGTCCAGGCACGGGTGCGACGGCACTACCATACGGAACGGAATCTAGCCTGATAGGCGGCAAGGAGAAGCCGGTACATAGGTGTTCCATCTGCAACAGAGGATTTCTAAACAAGAGCAATATCAAGGTGCACTTGAGAACGCATACGGGCGAGAAGCCGTTTAGGTGTGAAGTATGCGGCAAAGCCTTCAGGCAGAAGGCGCACCTCATTAAACACCAACAGATTCACAAAAGGATCGGCAGGGATTAGATTCATGGAGCGGTTTGTCTCTATTGTGGGGAGAACGTATCGAGCGTACCTAAATTACTGTAAGTACCTACGGCGAAATGGCGTTGATCGAAGTTGAGACGTGGAAACGTTGATCAATCGATCGTTATCTAACGCGTTTAATACGATTCGTTCAAGGAAAATCAACCTGAAGCTGATGCGTTGTTAAACGGGGACCTAAACGAGGAATCTGTTTTTATCCGGCATACGTAAGTGAGCAAACTTACGCCGAACCGAACGAAACCGTGCCGAATGATAATTCTCGATCTCGAGAAAAGATAGGTGGCAGTGCGTAATTCCCAGGTGCAATATCGAGCAAGATCGAGAATCTCGTAGATGGGTATGAAGCCTTTGTTCGGGACTCGACCAACGATTCTTCTGCGGGGGTGAATTCAGGAGAAGTGAGATGATCTCTTGTGCTGTGTTATATTGACGACGTTAAATTGTGCGTGCAAACCACTGTCGCGAGGTGTGTACATATACGTGTCGATAACAGAGCACACGTACGCGGGTACGTGCGTATACATACGTAGAAAGAAGCGAACATTAAAGAAAAAGGAAAATCTCGGGCAAAACATATTGAGCAGAGAGAGTATGTATATATATATACATACATATATGAGTGTATACATATACATAGCTAGGTGTAACATATACGTAATAGACGTAAAAGGAAGTGACGAAAACTACGCGAGGCGCGGCCACGCGTATGGCCTCGCTACGGATGTACCTAATCTCTTCCAAATACGTTTTATTTTTATTCTCCTTTTTTTTTTTTTTTTTATCAAGTAAGTCCTACGGCTTGTTCTCTTATTTATATTGCTTTTATATTATATAGTCTCACAGTCATATCTTCCGCAGTCCTTTTCTGTTTCTTTGTTATTTAATTTCATTCGTCTCTCTCTCTCTCTCTCTCTCTCTCTCTTATCTATTCCCACTTCTATCGGTTTATCTTTGTAAGATAACTTCTCATCCTTTTCCGTTGTCTGTTCTCCCGCTCTGTAAGTTCCTTTCATCCTTTAGCTTTTGATCCTCGCGCACCGTCTGTAACACGTGTATGACGACAGTTTCAGGACAGTTTAAGAACATCCTTTTCGAGACCGACGTTTCGAAGATAGGACATTACGCTCTTCTTCGTATTTTAATGTTAGTATCTGTCGAAGCTTCTTTACGGGTTCTTTTCGTTCTTTTGATTCCTTTCTTTTTCCCTTTTTCTTCTTTTTTCCCCTTTTTTTCTGTCTTTTTTCTTTCTTTTTTCTTTTTGTCCGAAGAAAACGTAGTACTTGGGAAAGAGAATTATACGTACTTGCTCGATCGTTGTTTCGATTCGTCGTCGAAGAACGAGCGCCACGAGCCTTCGATGGATCGACCGACGGAGGGCGATATCTTTCTTTTAAAAATACGCGACGTTTTCAAAAAAATACTCATTAGTTTTCGACAGGCTGATACTTTCGATCTTGGTATTAATTTATTCCGATCGTCCTTCCTTACTCGATCCACGAATTCTCGTTGAAATTGTATCGTGTGTTGCAATGGTAGATGACTGCGGAACTGTAATTTTTAATTTGTATAAAGTCGGAAGATGTGGATTATTTATAAAACTCATGTTCGATTAAATGATTGTTACCGTAATACAAAGTTGCCAGTTCGTTTTACCTTCCACGATTCCTACTCGTTTCATCCTCCGTAGGTGTGCCTTTTGCTATTCATCGTTTTGTTCGTCTTTCATCTGGTACGGATGTTTAATTAAATAATCCTACGAATTAACGAAATATAATGTTTCTTTTGGAATTTTCAGGTATCGTAGATTAACGCGGTGTACTTAATTTACCGTATAAGAGTAGATCACGCGAAATGACCATCTTTAGTAACAAAATTTGCCATGTTCGTGGAAGTTTAATCGAAGCGGAACGTATCGACATTCGTAAGGTGAAAGTTGGCAAGTTTTCATCCGAAATAATCAGGCTGTAATACTTGACGACGAAATGTACCCTCCGTGTATTTATGGGGCTAGCCAATCAGGAACCACACGCAGATCTCGGCTGCTCGTTGCGTGTTCCGTGTATCCGGATGTCCTCTCACGTGTACGTGCCCGTTTTGTTACTTTTATTTCACTTTAAGTGTGGCACTGACTCAAAGAGGAGAGCCCACGTCCGGATTCTGCGTTTACTTCGTATAATGGCCCCGTTGCGTGTTTCGATCTTTCGGAAACAGATTTTTCTTCTTATCGTACATTAGGCGGTGGATAAAAGCTCGATATCCCTTTAATATAAAATGCAAATTTTATTTGCAAATTTGCACAATTTTATTGCACAAATTTTATTTAAATTTGATTTTACAGGAATTTTCGTTTTACGATAGAAATTTGTTTTATATTATATATCAATCAATGTTATATCAATGTTATATTAAATATCAATTAATATTTCAACGAAAATTTAGTTTCATCCAGGATTTTAGTGCAGAGTAGGAGTCGAGATATTTAGGTAGGCTTCGTGTTATAAATGGTCGATATGTGATATTTCATTTTTCAATAAATCGGAACGCAGTCGCGTGGAGCCGCGACGACACGTTCGATAACTAACATTCTCCTCCCTGTTCTCTTTCCTTACTTCGTTACACGTACTTGTAAAAATGTACTTACTCCATAACAATAATTGATTTCTCTTTTGCTTAAGATTAACCTGTCTTTTCTTCGCAATTTATTATCGTTTTCTCCCCGTTCCGTTTCCCCAATTAAATAGTGAGTAGAAAGTTTTTCTTTCGATTGCTATATTATTATTACGTTGTCTTGTATAATTTAATTCCCGCTGCATTGGTAAAACGGGTTTCCTCAACAGGGAATTCCCCGGTTTCTCAATGAATACGCGTATTACTCGAACACGCATACGCGTCATAGATCTGATTTTCTCAGCTCGCATCTTTGTCTCACGCAGTAGATCACTAGCAAGTCAGTCGATTACCAGGTTCGCTCCGTTTCGGAAGTATCGGCACACGTACGTAAACTTAAGTAAACGTTAAAAGTTGTTAGAAAATTATGACGACGTTTCGAAGCGTTCAACTATTCCGTATTTATCTTATTTTCAAGGGATATTTACAACGTTAATTCATATTTACAAAGTTCTTGAGTATCGAAAGAAACTATGTAAAGTGAAATTTCAGTTTGCGTGAATTTAGCCTAGTTATAACAGTTTCATAATAACTTGTAACCATTGCAAACAATGACCTTGCTACTTTTCATTTAACGTTAAATATATTAACAATAAATATCGTATTTATTTCGTTTTATCGATGTGTAAAATCAAAAAGATCTGCTAATGACGTTACATAATACAATATGAGAATTATACGATATAAAAGTATAATACGTTGGCAATTTTTCTGGAACATTAAGTTTTTAATTTTAAAACTTAAAATTAAAATTAAATTAAAATTAAAGCGTATGCATATATGGAAATAAAAGAGGAGCGTCGATTCGAGTCGACGACTCGTGTCAAATTACACGATGAAGATCGGTCAAAGGTGGTGAGCGTTCAGGAAGAAAGGAAAGAAAAGAAGGATCGGAGACAGCTTCCGCGACAGGTTGTAGGAACGGTGCATTGGTTGGAATAAAGACCGCGGGCCATTGTTAAATGTAATAATATAACGGGGTTACGGTCCCAAAGGTTACACGGTCTCTCGTGACGTTGTCTTGGCAGGGAGACTAGGGGGACAGAGGTAGAACGGGTGCAGCCGGACGAAAGAGGAGGCGAGATCGGCAGGCCGATCTTCTTATTTTGGTCCGACTATGGAGATCCGTTAAAGCGAATAGCAGGTACAAACAAATACCTTGCAATTTATGTTGTAGACATCGCGATAGACGCGGTCTGCTACCGCGGATCCGTTTATCCGCCGTCGTCATTTATCACCATTTGTAACCATTTGCAACCATTTATCGATGAATTTGCCTGGGACAGAGGCCGAGAGACTGGACGAATTAGGCTAATTCCGGCACCTCGGCACCAGAGATGCACCTCGTTTTTCAACCTGGATAATGTATCAGCTTGCATATGTATGTACAATATATAAAACATCCAGAGTAAATTGCTCGTAAAGTATCGACCAGTCTGATCGGATAACAAGAGACGTACCATTGATCGTATCCGGTTGAAATGGAAAGAAGAAGAAGATGATGATGATGATGATGATAGAAACCGATGGATTGAGAGAAGGAACCGATCCGAAGGAAGAGTGATTAAGAAAGGCGAGAAACAGACGAGATACGAGGAGTTAGAGGCTAAACGGCTAAACGTTAAGACGGCGCGGTGAAAGAAAGGGATCGTGGCATCACGAATCCAATCGCGGCCTACGTAGCCAGTCAGGCCAATGACCTAGATTTTTCGGGCCCGTTGGGCCAGGCAGGGCTTTTTACCAAAGATCGCTGGGTCAGGTTGGGTACACCTTTTCTAGGAGACTGGTTCCTGGACTCCCGTAGCGCGGCAACGTAAGATGGTTCCCGACGTTCCAGCAAATCGAAGGTTCCGAATTAACAGGATGCTCGGTGTCGATACTACGTTTTCCACTATCCACTCGGTATCGGCGGACTCGTCTGCTGCTCTTAAATAACGATTAACGTTGAAAAACGACGTTTCTACGATGTTTCGAAACATCATAATTATAAATGTATAAATATATATATATATATATATAATGAATAAATAGACACGTATTTTTGAATATAGGTTTATCAGATGTGAACGATCCATTGCATCGTAGCTGTATCTTATCTTATCCGGAGAGTGCTCCCACCCGCCTTCGAATTCCAGGCAAACATCCGCGTTCCTGGCGAGCGTTTTCACGTTTCCGTTTCGACCGCCAACCTAGTAATTTATAAATTGCCCTTTGTAGCGGTCAACGTTAAGTCGGACAATAGAGGCACGCGGAAGTGGAGGAAGATCGGTATTTTCGGAGGTGGTTGGAGCGTGCAGGAAAGAAGAGCCTCGGAAAACGGATGTGCGGAATATTGGGCTCGATTATGGGCTCTTGTCGAGAGAGAGAGAGACAATGGACATCCTTCTGTGGTTTGATGCACGGGTTCTACCGTTGGGTAAAGCGTGACAGACGGTAGCGTGCTGGCAGCGACTGTAGGAACGGCATAGGCCGGTCGAAGAAAGTCTTTCACCGTGTACACGACTCGACAGGGGGGAGTACCTTCCGAGGAGTACGAGGAGTACGAGGAGTACGAGGAGAAGGAGCAGCAACGGATAGTGGTGGAACAGGGCAAAGAGGAACGACGAGGGAGGAGAACGATGTTATACTACGTTGTTACGTTGGTATACTTGGTCGTCGGTACCAGGCAGCGATGTTCCACTTACACGGCACACTTAGCAACCCGCCTCGGTTCAGGATCCTGAAGAGTGGGTCTATTCCACGGCTCCGACCGCGTCATGTACTACTCGGTCGTGTATACGACGGCTGTTCCGACGTGAAATTCCTGATAGAGCAGTGTCGACCGTCGATACTTCCTTAGGAAATGACTCGATGCTAGAAAATTAGGGGAGAACTCCGATCGATGCTTATCATTCGCGCCGAATTTCCACTTAAACCGCTGACAAATTCAGATTCAAAAAGATTATTAGTATTAACAAATTGTATCGCGTAGCAGTAAGGAGGATCGTAACTTTGGCAATGTATGGTGGAAAATTAGAGAAAATTAGAGTGCGACAAGTAACAAAAGTCGAGTAAATTAATCTCATGTGTTCGCGAAATTATTTTATCGTTAAGAAAAACAAACTCTTTGTTTGTGTAATTGGTAATTTACGTCTTTGTAATACTTTGATTTTCTAATCGTTTGCAGAAAAATGACGAGAGCATTGCTGACAAAACTTGGCGCGGTTATTCCAAGAGAAATGATTTCGTTATAAACTAAACGTAATCTAACGAACTAGTTCTCACAGGTTGAAGGTTCTAGGGCAACGGAGTGTTTCGATACGTGAAACGCGCCAGATAATTAACATAACAATTGCGCGTCGCGGAATGACGGTAACGCGTTCCTGCTCCAGTGTTTGCCTTTCAGTACTGGCGTCTTTCGAAATAATTTACCTACCTATATCGACGTAATAAATATAAATAGGAAAGTATATCGAAATTAACGATTAATATATAACAATAGTTGGATAAACTTGCGCGAAAATAGAGGAAAAGAATGAAATTTTCATTCGTTGTTGTATAAATATGTCCAAATAAATGTGTCTGTATTTCAAACTTGTCAAACATTACGAAATCGTAAAGTCGATATAAAGTTTATAAAGTTTATAAAATCGTAGGCGGAAAGAGAGACATATCATGGAAAAAAAGACCTTGAACAAATCGTTGGAACTTTTCTTAATTAATGGATTAACAACGTTGAAAAATAAGATTCAGTCGTGAAAACTAACTTAACTGAGTAAAGAACATTTGTAAATAGAGTGTCGAGTTAATCGGAAAAATAATAATAATTACCAGACTGTTTATTTTTAAGCAAGTGCATATTTTGTGTTACTTGGGTCAATATTATAAGTAGCAGCTACGTTACGGGTACCTCGAATATATTTGTCGAGTATCAGACATTCGCAGTCGTAGGAAGGTAGCGAAGTAGGTAGCGAATCGTACGTAATTTGATATATCTGAGGCTAAATCGACAATACCTTTTCTAGTCACTGTAATAGCGACGTGGCCACGAAAACATCGCGAATCGTTCGTGCTCGTGGTGCGAGGGATAGAAGACCGGTGGCGTCTGCGGGTGTCGTTGTCCTAGCGATTCTGCGGAGGATATGACCGACTCGATGGCGGGATGAAACAGCAAGATGTTCCGAATTCCCGTTGAGAAATCGAAATTACGTCGAATCCGCTCGTTCCAAGTTCGACACGCTTTCCACCATTTAAAGAAAGTTCCGTCGCGCAAAATTCTGCGTCACACTCGCGAAATCCTCGAAATTGCACTTGCAAGCACGGTCGTCGATGTCGCCGATGTAAATGTTATAGATATATACTTGTACAGGCTGTTGGAAAATGGTTTGTCAGGAACATCGAAAGGTAGCCGCCGAATTGATCTTGATATTGAAGAAAGATGGACATTCTCAAATACACGTGGTATATCTTTTAACGCGTTTGATTGAACCTACAAAAACATACGTAAAATTCGAAGAACTGGAAAAAATGTATCGTTTAATGGCGGTGAAAGTTTAAAATCTAAAAATAAATGCGTAATATGTTTGGATGGAAAATAGACAGTTGTCCCGGCGGTTGCTGACGAACCGATTGCGCGGCGGTGGGGCCGCGGGGCAGGAAAAAGAATTTCGTAAATGGACGAATAATTAAAGGCGATTCGAATCATGTGAGTGGTATGGTTCACACAATTACGTGTTCTGAGCTGCTTCTCAATGGACGATGGTGGGTATGCTTTGTAGACAAGAAGACGAGCATCTTACACACGCGTACACACTGTACACGCATAGAGCCGCGTCATACTTCCAACTTGTGACTCCGTAATAGGATTCTCCATTCCCGTGGTAAAGTTCCCATCGTCTGGTCTATCGTTCTTCGGTCTTTTCAACGCAACCTCAGCGGGAGATCGTGTCAAAAGATTCGCGACACATTAGGTCGCAGTCCGACGAAAATAAGAAAACAAAACGATTCGAAGAATATGCTTCTCGTTTCGCTTCTTTCTTCCACTCGATTCGCACTCGATACAATTTCATTCTCTTTTCTTTCCTTTTACTTCGTAGGGTTGCACGTGCGATTTTATATCTCGTAGCGATATTATGAAACAACGTCTTAAAACGTCTAAAAAAAGTTATAAGAAAAACATTGGAACACTTTTTTTTTTACACAGAAGGTAAAAAGGGGCAATTAAAACAGAAAAAAATACATTATTTTATCATTAGATTGGCAAAAAGATTCGATTCGTTTGGTCAACACTCTACGTCTGTATCGGTCGAGATAATGAGAATCTTACTATACCCTGAAGCTTAAATGCGGAACACTTGTCGATCTATCAAAGAAAGCAGAACACAACGAGTAGTACGTAAAGCATAGAAAGCCTTTCACCATTAAGATACTATCGGCAAAATAAGCGTGTACATAGGAGGCGCTAAAGAAGTAAGTTCACAAAGGTGAAGGAAGATTTTTTGAAACCAGGCGGCAATTGTTTCCTCGGAAGGAGGTTTGACTTTCCGTAATTATTCTCGACCCGCGTGGCAGACCGTGGCCTGTTAACTTTTAGTCAAATTGCTCGTTCCGTCATCGTTTAAAAATCTCGATCGTTAGCGTACGAGTAGCGTCAGTCCGTGATTAAGGGGCCATTAAGCGTTACCTCTCGCCCTCTTGAAATTTGCGGCGAATAAGTCGCGTTGCCAAATAAAGCTCGCTTTACAACGGGACGGGTTCGTAGTATTATCATCGAACGAGGATGGATAACGAGGCAAGAAGATATCGCTGTACCGTTGAGAGAACGAGGAAATTCTTCGAAAAACATTTTTCCCGATATTTTCAAAAGCTATACGATTTTCGTGTTGGTTTTTCGATAGAACCGAGAGAATCCGAACAGTAGTACTTGATCGGGCAGAGGAATTTTTACCCGAATGGAACCGTGTGGATAATATAAGTGAACCTCGGTGTTAATATATCGGCTATTGAGGCTTCTAGTTGGGAATGCTTTTGAAAACGAGGAAGAAATGGCGCAGTAAGACACGGAGAAATACAGTTAAGAATTCGTCGCACGTGGAATCGCTATATCTAGCTGTTCTTGCCCTTATCTGATGCTCCATTTAAATAAGAATTCCTAATTACCATTGTACACTCCCTTCCAGTCACGATTTACGATTTGCCGTCGAACCATGTACACGTGGAATGACAACGATCGCTGCTTGTCATCGGCGTTAAGGGCACCTGCCGTCGTTCTTTTTACTTCGGCGCCACCATCTTTTTTCTCTCTTCTATCGGTTCTAGCGGTACCGTGATTACATTAGCATATTTTTAATGCGCGCGCAACGACTAAATTGTAACATATAATATATATCTATTGTATATATATGTATAGAACCCAACAATCAACGATCGATCAACGGATAGATTGAAAACCTTGATTGGTCCGGGCTAACGAGGTAAGTGCTTATGGGCTAACGTTACTCGTAATTCAGTAACTCGTAATTACTCGTATCGTAGAACGAAGCCAATATACAAAGTATAAAATATTTCAGTCGTTTGGTCATAGAAAAGATCGTAAAAATCATAAAAAAAATTAATCGCAGTCTAGTTATTACATAGTTACACGTTACGTAGTTAATAGAATATATTAAGAATTCAGTTGTTTGATAATTATCGATTAAATTAAATAATTATTATATTATCAAATTGTATTATTAAAATAAATAATTATCGATTAAACAACATTTCGATATATCGTATCTTTTTACGTTATTTCTCTCTAAGCATGTATAGATATACGATAGATGTAAAGATTCCTATTTGGTGTGCAGCATTTTGCATAGAAGTTTAAAGATTAAACGTAAATACAGAGTATTTCGATAGAACGAGTAAAATTTGCCAAGATTGTTGAATTAAAATTTTAACGGAACTAATGATTTTTAAATATTTACAACATTCCTTTCTCGTTGTTTATAACTTGTAGCTTAAAACCAAGTAATTTTTAGAACGTGTATTTGTTAAGACTTCCTACTTACATACATGTACATTATATGCTCTAAAAGTTTTCGACCTTCTTTTCAAAACACTCTATATATTTCGCTTTCTCCTAGACGTTCTGAAAGACAAGTATCTTGGCAAAAGCGTAATCCTTTGTATACATGCAGAAATAGAAGGAATATCTCGTCGACGCCAATACCATTGAGTAAACTGATTGATAAAGCTATGATCGATCGTATAGACGTACAAACGTACAAACGTATATTCATAAAAATCTATATTTAGAATAATCGATTGACAACGCTGAATGTTCGATTAGATGTACTTTAAATTAAAATATCGAATAAATACTGAAAATAAATACTGTTGCTGAACAAACGTTATTTCCGGCAAAAAGAAAGAAATGGAAGAAATCGATTGTTATCTTATGACCTTTCAAAGTAATAATGTGACTGGTGTGGCTGCTGTAATGTCCCGTTGTGACATCTTAATGATCGATGAGACTAATTTACGACGTTTGTCGCGAACGCCATATACATCCATACATGTACGTAGGTATATTCGTATATTGGAAAAATTGACCGTTCCTTTCTGGCTGTTGTACGACAAGTAAGTGCTCGACATTTCATCCGTATCTAATTATTTGACGATAATAGAATCTTCTTTGCGTATTTTTCTTATAAGAAATGTTGCGATAGATGCGAAAAAAATGAATGTGAATGAAAAAAAAGGCAATGCACGAAATTCATCAAATTTCATAGAATAATAGACGTCGATTGTAGCCGAGCGATTGTTGATTTTTCACACAGATTTCATTAAAATTGATATTCTTCTGGTATCGTGTATGAATACCAAGTGGCGTTTGTTTTCATTGCCTCATTTTTTTTTCGAGAATGGATACATTTCGTACTCGTACGTGGTATTAATGATACTTGTATCGCGTATCCGTAGATTTCACCGTTAGTATCGTTATAATGATTCCGCACAGTAGTTTCTACAGCGACGTACAATCTGTATATCGATCGAATGCGAATCCGAAAGTGTATTCCGTTTCAGTTCGTACGATATTAGAGAGACGATCGATTGGTTGCTGTATTTTACAAAGATTTAAACGTGTACGAAAAATGTAAGCTGTTGGTTAGATTTTACCTTAACGATATCAAGCTATTGTTTAGCTACGTTAAGATAACGTCGCGACCAGAATAGCGTGCATTCTGGGAAATTTCAGCGTAATTGTATTTAGACACGCAGGAATAGCTTGAAATGCGTTAATGTAAAATAATTATAATTTAATAAGATGTACCATAGAATAAAGTTTCTGATATACTATTCTTCGATCGAGCGTAAACCGAAATACCGAATACCGAATACCGAATACCCATATAATAAATATGTTTTACTTGTCGCGGTTTATTTTGGAAGAATGATATTTGAAAGAGAAAATGGTATTCCAAGTTCGACCATCCTCCTCTGTTATTACAGATTGTTCGATTTTGCTCGATGAAAGTTTTTTCCCGTCTTCTGTCGTTTCAGAGCAGTAGCTCGTCCTAGCTACGCGAGACCCACTCTATATTGCAAGGAAGAAGTGCGTTTTTCTTTAATTTTTCAGATCACTGAATGGAATCAAATGGAAGTAAGTAGACCAGTGTTTACGAACGATACGACACATGGTATGATACGCATTTATCGGTTAGGCCAGAACTGATCCGCGACTTACTTTGGTGTATTACGTTTCGACATATTCATTTTAAATATTAACGAGATCCAATTAATAAAATAAGGCAAAATGAATATTAGTAATATTACCACTACTATTTATATTTGTTTACATGTGATACATGCTCATGCGAAATAATCACGGTCTTGGAATCGCTATTAACACGAGTTTCCCAACAGTATTCACAACGTAAACAATAGAACATCGGGTTCGAAAGTTCAGAATTAATTTTCTTTATTGAAATACTAATATATATCTAATTATTTTAAAAAAGCGTTATATATATATAATTAATAGAATTTACATTTACGAGTTACAACGAGTTTTATATCGGAGTAATTCTATCGACAAAAGGAAGTAGTTGACCTACCTATTTCACTATGTTCACCTTGCCTGTGTATTACTTGCCTCTTTATAAACGGAGCTCCATATCTAACTAACGATAACTGAAAAAATGCGCAGAGTAAGGCAGCATGATGATAAAACGTGCGCAGTCTTGTGTTGTGTTCGGATGCAACCAGGTCATTTTGAACATCTCTCTCGTGGACGCACGCACAGATACAGTTTGTTTCGGAAGAAACTCGCTATAACTCGGAAACAAGGTCGAACAGGGCACACGTTTATACGAACTTGTTTTATTGTTTCCGTGTGCGGAATTTGCCACCGAAGCGGTCGGATCAAGCAAAATGTTCGTATATCTACTGTATCTACTACGAGCGGCACTGTCTGTTATTTGGTACAAAACACAGCGGTGCGATGGCTCTTTTGCGCAATAATATTGTATTTACCTGCTACGTAAATGTAACAACGAGTTGCGAAATACTAGAAGTAATATATGTCAATGAATATTTTACACATTTTACCTTCAATATTTTTACAAATATATCATTACAATTCCTCACAAATATATTATTGATTAATTAAATCTAATAGATGTCGTACGTCGTTCGTATATTGTTAATACGAATTAACTAAAGCGTCCACATGCTTGCATGTATATCGATGGCAACGTATTCTAACCATTTTGTCCATTTTTGTGCAAAATGTCCAACGTGTATTTTTATTTCGAGCGTTTAGTGTGTAGAATTTTGTATAGATCGTAATTTCGTTAGAAAATTAAAAATGAGAGTCACCGAAGATCGAAGCGACAGACCGATTTTGTACTCGGTCGAAGCAACTCGTAGATCGTTGCCGGATTAAAGTACGCTTTCGGGCTTCGTCCGATCGTTCCTCGTCCTCGGTCTTCGCAGGCTGTTCTTGCACGCGGCAAAACAACCTCGAACGCGGCTAATGGGCCGAGCTGACGTCGCGGCTCGCTTAGCGATCAAGTTCGATTTCTCTTGGCATCGTAGCTACCGCGTGTGCAGCACGCGCGGTGAAAACTATATGGGGTGCCATCGAAAATTCCCATCGAACATTATCGTCGTTCAGTTCGATACGCGAACGAAGAACCACCTTCCGCGAGTTGGTAGCTACTGGCCAACGGTGCGGCGTGACGATGATCCATCTCGATACGATTTGAACTATAATCACCGAACCTCGTGGCCGATGGAGGCGAAACCTTTCTTTCTATTAGTCGCAGAATTATCTTATAATACTGGATTTTTCATTTTCACGTTGATTAAGATTTCAAGTTGAAAGAAATTTCTTTTTCACGTCTGCCCTGGAGAGGCAAACTGGGATATGTTCGCTCATGGAGCTCGAAACAAAGCGCAACGTATTAACCAGCCGATCGATGTACGAATTTTAACCAGATCTTACAACTTTCAATTCGATTATTAACAATTAATGTTTTGTTTTTATTATGATTGCCAATCGTTCATTTTCTTTCGATAATAGATCTTTCAATTAGAGGATCTTAATTGGAGTTGTTTCAGATTCTAACAACGGTATTTATACGAATACGTATTAAGCAAATTTTATGCCAATCTTTATATCGTGTTGCATTAGTTTCTAATTTTCCGAGGAAAAGACGTTTCTGTAACAATAATTTCTCCTACTTTAAAAACGTTTTAGATATATTCGAAACGCCTGCAAGTATATAACCCGCATTACGCGATCTATTTCAACCGCAGTGAAAGTGCCACACTTTGTAGTATGGTTGTTTCCAAAGATCGTGACTTCAACTAAAATTTACTCGGTTGATCATTGCTAGCATAATTATACTATCAAATTACGAGTCAACTGTTCATTTGCATCGTTATACATGATTTGAAAGTGGAAAAGTAGCTGTTACTAAAAGGGCGGAGATATATCTTCGATAGAACTCTTCGACCATATTATTTTATAAATTCTTCGGAAGTCAAACTATGTGTTAGGGGGATATTCAAATAATGTCATCAAATTAAATAAGGCAGTCGTTGAATGAGAAGATTTCTCGTTGTTGGCGTAATATCGGCGTTAGGATCGATGTAACCATATCATTGCACGTTTAACTTTATTACTATAATCCGTACAATAACTGTACCGTTGGTACTGTTACTACTATTCCAATATATCTAGCGCGTCTATTGCCATCATTATCGAGCCTGCTATTCGAATAATCCACAAAATCAAGGATCACTCGACGTCGACACTTTGTTAACATTGCATCTTCGTTTACGCGTTTTGCAATCACGAATCCTCGAACGATCATCCAACGATAATCCGCTGGTTACGACGAATAAATCCGGCTGATTGAAAACGCGATGTATCGACACGCGCTTACGTAGAGTCGATCGGTTCTTTTGCCAATGTTGCACCAGGAAGAGAAGGTACACTGTGCTTGGAGCACATTGTAGAAAGCACCGATTGCGTTGGTGGCTCTCTCTCTCTCTCTGCTTCTCCCTGCTTCAATGTACAGATACGCCAGCACGAAAGCGTTCATCCGTTGCGTTGCAAGCGTGGAGTTGATCGAATAGCTTGATCGCAAATCAAACGAAACAACAACTCGGAAGAGATAGCGATTTCAAACCTTTGATATATAATAGCGGTGCATTTAAAAGTTTGTATGTAGACTGTTGGAAAGGGATAATTTAGGAAGATGCAATATGCCGAATTAACTTTTCGTATGACAAAGTATCTTGCAACGCTGGTTCTGCAGTCATCAAATAGGCATAATCTAGCTTTTTGGCGTTTTCTTTTTTTGTCGTCTTCTTTGATCGATCGTATTAATCCGGTGCTTTCTCGAGGGGCAGAGGTAAAACTGTTACGATTTCAAACGTTGCACAGCCGTTATTTCGAGACAGGTGTCGTTCGAAACAATTGGTGACAAGTACGTGAAGATACAATACGATATTCTCTCGTCATTTCGCATAAATTAAAGTTGGATCTGTAAAAGTCTATACAGTTTGGTTTATTATCGATAATTTAACCGCTTTGGACAAAGCGTAATTCTCCGAGAGAAAATAAATCGCAAATCTAGAGTAAAATTTTATTTTCCAGAAAGACGATTCGTAAACCTCGATAAGAATTTCAAATATCTACAGGAAATGACTGTTCTGACATTGAAAAAATGAAGAGAGTCAAGTGCGACGCGCGCGGTATCTGAAATTCTCTAGTTTCTAAAACAGAGTTGTACGTGCAACAGCACAGAATTCAGTCTACGCTAGTAAATAAAACAGAATGCTTCGCACGTGCAGTCGACAAATTTTTAACCCATCGTTGTTCTCTCGACGACAAATACACCTCTTTACAAATATTTTATTTCAGACTTTCGACCGTATATCAACATATAAAATTATCCTCGATCGGTTTCGAAATTTCGTGAAAGTATTCCAACACTTACCACGGAAGATTTTTATGAATATGATTGTACGCGTTATACGAAACGTTTAGAAATTTCGTTAGCGCTGTAACGAGACGCGACTATAGTAATTACGATGATAAAATTAAAAAGTTATTCCGAAAATGTATAGAGAAGTTACAGGACGTTTATTACAAACATACGCCGAGCGAAACATTAGTATAGAACATAAATAACGGTCTTGAACGTACAACTGGTGGCAAAGATGGTCTCGCTAAATATCCTGGCTTATTGATACAACGAATAATTGACTGTTCAAATAGTTTTGCGAATAGTTTGCAAAGTGTATGCTTCCAATAAATATCTCGTATCTCGTTATAACGCTAACGAGATTTCGAAATGTTTTGCAGAATATCTGTATACGTACGTAAAAAGTTAAAAGGGACGCTCGAATACTTTTCCGAGCCATTGTAATCTTTACCTGTGACAAGCTAACCGCTTTATGCAATGTTTACCATAGGTATTCAGCGCTGAAGAAAAGAGAAGAAGAGAAAAACTACGTATTTAAGGACATAATATACATAAATAACAACAATTCTGCCTGGTGCACGTGTGCTGTGTGCAATCGCGTTCACGAGAGAGCAGCGCGTGTGCGCGTGTAAGTCTATGGAAGTATGAAACGGTGCTCGAGTGGAGCGCGCCGTGCCGCTGCGTTCTCTGCTTCTCTCGTGCTCGTCGTGTTCGTCGTGCTCCTCGTGCTCGTCGTGCTCCTCGTGCTCCTCGTGCTAGTGGGACCTTGTTTCATGACCCACATAAAGCAAGGCCGTTAACACTACTCGCGGCTCGTGCGCGTATGGGTGCGGGCCCCAACCAGCTAACACGCCGCTCTATGGGACCCCACGGACCCCCTCCAACGTCCGTCAGGGGGCCTGACGTGCCTCCGATATACGCTACCTGCATATATGTACCTGCATGTATCTGTATGTAACGTCGTGTTACCATACATCACGCGTACGTATGAGTGTAAGATGAACCGGAGAAGATGGACTTGTTGGTATGGGTGAAACAAGTGGACCTGTATGCCGAAATCTGTATGCGTGTGTACGCGTGTGCAACGAGACAGCTCGAAGGTCTATGTAAAGGTTAGTCGTTAAAATCGTAGCTAGTAGATAACTATAGGATGGTAGATTTTCTATAGGTCGTGCGCTGATTTATCTACACTTATGTAGACTGCAATCTACGTTAATCGAGTAGTCGTTGATAGAAGAATGATGGAAAAGTTTTGTTATGAATTATCTGAACGCTG
The DNA here is from genome assembly GCA_014737535.1 of Bombus cullumanus. Lineage (NCBI taxonomy): Eukaryota > Metazoa > Arthropoda > Insecta > Hymenoptera > Apidae > Bombus > Bombus cullumanus. Next base: position 82,335 of record JACXIX010000044.1, read on the forward strand.
CAACCGCGGATACGGATCAATGTACAGAGTATAAAGATGTCTGCTAATCGAATTTAGCGTTTTGAATTACTTGAAGATCACTTGAAATTAATGCTCTCTAAATATTAAATTCCTTAATCTAATAACTATTGTTATAATAGCGATTAATGTAGGCGATCGGTCTGCGGATATGTCTGTTGCATGTAAGAAACGTTCGTGATGCTAAAACTTTGTCGAAGAAATATTTGCTTCGAAGCGAGGAGAAAAACAGCGTCGCTGTTACGTTTAAGGAAAATTAAAACAACGAAGGATAGGTAAATCGAAAGTTAAGCGGGGAAAAAGGACAGATCCTGGGTCCTGTTGGTGCGTTTATGTAGGATTTGTAACGTGCACGCTGAATGCACATCCGTGTGCAAGTGTGCGCGCGGCTCGATAAGTTAGTAGGTCGCATGAACGAGAGATGTAGGTGTGCGTGAGCAGCGCAAACCAACGCGCTATCGTATCCATGGAGAACTGTGACTCGAAACGAGACTTGACGAGATATGTACCTTGATCTTGACTGGATGCAAGGACCGTTTCGCTGTCGTCGTACATTCGATATCGCATTGCCCCTATTTGCTTTCGCATTGTTCGCATTGCTGCCGCGTATTAAACCGACTTTGTACGTACTAGTAGACCGTGAATGGGAAAAGTTCTACGTGTTTGCAAATTTTCCGTGAAACGCGTTCGTGCGATATACAATATTTTATATAATAATTGCGAAATATCGCAACAACTATAGTTTATTTGGCTGTATGTATACAGAAACGAACGTAGATTTGTACATTTTGATTAAAGAACATGCAGCAAAGTAAAATACAGTTATACGATATAAATCGATACAGCGTAAAAGAAAATATGTAGGTTTAAGATCAAGTTTAGGCTATATGTAAACTTTTCTTCGCCCGTCGTTGTATATTTCAAATTGGAAAGAACGATTTATTCGTGCCGATCGATACAACGAAATAAGCGACTAATTTTCCCCGTAAATATAAATGTATTTATTTCGGATCGAATCGTAAACGATTTTTGAATATCGGGTACGCGGTTATAAGCACATTTGCTGCCATCTGGCGGGGACGTTCCGCATCGCACGTTGTTACAAGGGAATGCTGAAAGATGTCCGGTGATCATATATGCGGTAAATTTGCATGAATCGCTGTGCAATGAAATCGATGATCCTCGTCTTACGTCTGGTTTTTGCATTCGTGCAGATGATATCGCGAACTAGAAATCTCTGTGTTTTTACTAACGGCAAGTAACGCCGACACATGGTTCAAAGGATGTTTTATTATTATTCTTGCAACGAATTAGTATAGAAATACAGGATAGATGACATAAATATGTGTGTGTTGTCTTTATCGAATCAACTTATCGTAATTTGATAAAATAGCAGCAGCCTATATTCTGTACTATTAGCTTTCGATAGAAATTTTATACAAAGATATTTTCGTAAAATAGCATCTCGTAGAAATGATGTTTTGATAGAGGAAGATAGTAAAAAATTTCATAAAACGATGAAAAAAAAGTTTGCAAATTTTTGATAGAAATAATACGATCGTTATCGTTTCGTAAGAAATAATAATAATAAACAATTTCCGTGTAACGTTTGAAAAATTTGACCCTGTGGAGGAATTTGCGATACCTATGGAGACGCCTGCGTCTCTGCCCTATTGATCGACCTGAATCCACGGTAGATGTGTATACCGTGAAGCGCCGTGATTCGCGTTTTCTGCCGGTTTTGCACGCGATCTGTAATTATCGAGCGACTCGTAGCTTGGCCGAATGCGAGTCTCTGCAAGTTTAAGCAGGTTCCCGCAGTTATCCGGGCGATGAAACGAAGAAAAGTACAAGAGCTTTAAACTTTCAGGAATTCTTGTCTATTTTATTGGTCTTCGAATCTTTCTTGTACAGCAATGGTGACAATATATTTGGGATTCTTTCGCATCGTTAGTAGCATGGTACACGAGCGGTTTAACTTCCATCTAGGATACATGCGCAATTATCAAAGTGTTCGGTCCAAATTATTCTTAACAGTTTATCGATAACAGAGTAAAGTATCGGGTATACGTATGGCAGGTTCCTATTTAAGAACCGTGTATTATAAATTTAAATGTGACAGTTCGAATTATTATGTACGACTAGCACCAAATACGATTCGAATCTCATTTTCGGCAAGCACAAAGCTCGTGGATTTCAATTTAGCGTTGCATAGTTTATCGGAACAAAATTTTTTTAAATGCGTGTAAAGACGAATTTTTAGCATTCTTAGCGTTTCTTAAGTGTATTTATAAAACGGATTTTTTTTTTCAAAGTATTTATTTTGTGCGAATCTTTGTTATCTTGCGACGATCAATTCTATCAAGATATTTGACGAAAGCTTGGCTCTTTTAACGAATGATATACGTTTAGAAAAATATCGCTTCTATAGCACGCGCCGAACCCGTTTTACGTTTTCTGTGCTGCGAGTACACGCTCGTAAATCGATATAATCGTAAATAATTGTACCATGCTCCGCAAGAGTAGCCCGCTTAACGTTCAATTTGTCCATACTATAGCGGTGCAACTAACGATCCTTCGCGTCAACCTGAACTTGATAATCACGGATCCGGTAGTGTACCCAACTCGACGGTTGATTCCGATTAAACTTACTTCTTATTAGACCGATTTCTTGAAAAAATCGTTTAATCGTCAACAATTCGATAGAGCAACGTACGTGTATCCTCGCAAGCTCTAACGTTACATATTCTCACGATACTCGAAGCCGCATTTCGTTTCTGTTAAATCAATAACACGGATACGACGGTTTACTAAAGACCTTTATCGATCGAACGAAACCAACTCCTCGATTATTATTATCTCTTGGTAAAGTTTTCTATCGTTTAAAAATTGTCTAACGAATGCGGCAACGTTACGAGTTTGTAATACGCGATGTACAGATTGGCCTGTCGTTAATCGATAGGTCGATGATCGCGCAAGGACGAACCTATATTTAAGAATTTTCGGGCTTTCGTCTTTCGTTCGTGTGTTTCTTATTTTTTATTTGGACCAGCTTTTAAACGATAACGCCTTGTTGGGCGAGCAATTGTTTCCTTTGATGAAGGCTCGGCGACTCTCCTTCCATCTCTGCCGGCTTAACACCGTCCAACGACTTCGACGTCTTTAAATTATTCAAAGCTTTCAAACAGTTGTTCGTTGTCATTTCTAAGGACTTGGAGCTTTTCAGCGACGCGTTCGCCAGTTTCTTTATAGTCTCTGAAATAGGACACTTGATGAAATCGGCTCTCTCCCTTTCCTTCTCTTTGATCCTCTGATTATTCTCCATGGTCAGCATAGAATCTTTCGATTCGACTTGCTCTTCCATTTCCACTTCTTCTTGCGTGTCTTTCGCGTCTATCGCGTCTTTCGCGTCTTTCGTTTCTTTGGAATCGTCGTTTTTCGTTTTTGCACTTTCTTCCACGTTCGATCCTCTCAGGACATCCGGTGACCCGGTCTGGTCTTGACCCGATTCCACGCGACCGTTATTGGTCTCTTCGTCCTCCTTGCGGTCGTCTTGGCCCAATAAAGACTTTGGCGGTGCCTCGACGTAGCCGCTTTCGTCGCTGTCCACTTCCTCGTCCAAGGAGTCCAAAGTCAAGAAAGGGGAGTCGTCGTTTTGCAGCAAGTCATTGTGACTCATTCTGCCGGGGTACTTTTCCATCGCTCGTCTCTCTCTATCCTGCGGGTCGTCCAACCTGCATAATATCTCGCCTCTTGGTCTATAATCCACCACGTCGTCAAAGTCCTCGACGTACTCGAAATCGAACACATGCGACGCAGGATCCTCTATCTCTTCCTCCTCCTCCTCCATCGATTCGTCCTCTTCGTTCCGATGTGGAAACCTTTCGCGGCTGGTGTGCACCGTGTTTCGACGATGAAAACGCGGACTTCCGGCACAGGTCATGAAGTTTGGCGAACCTTCGGAATTTCTTCGGGGACCTGCACCCCTTACGACCGCGTCATCCGAGAACATCACTCTTCTGTCTATTCGCTGTTCCGTTGTCTCACCTGTAATGTATTACGTGTTACGTTATAATAATAATACGCTATAATAATTCATATCTCGAACAATCTCAAGTAATTTAGTTTCGATTATTTAGCCGAGTTGTTTCGCTTCCAGTTGTTCGAGTTCGAGTAACTCGACTTTGTATTTGTACTCGCTATATTTGCGTTACATTAATTTTAACGTATTTAAATCGTGAAAAAAGGAAAAAGAAATTATCGATCTAGGGACTAGGCAAGTGGATCGTCGGAAGAAGATACCTTGGTACGTCAAAAATATTGAACAATTTGCTCGGTCATTATGCTAATACGTTATATTAGCGATTGTTAGACAAGATAAACTTTATATTAATAAAATAGTTTCAAGCGATTCGAATCGATGTAGGTAATTTTAAAACAATTAATTTGACGATAATTCGCCCGATTCATTATATACATATATACGTATATGTATATACATTTGAGAGAAAAGCGAAAATTGAGAAAATTAATAGATTTAATTTTATTTTTATATACCTGTAGCATGGTGATCTTCCGGACCTGGAGCTCTTTCTTCGCTGGTCGCGGTGCTGGCTGTTTCACACCCGCTCGAAATACTTCCGTTCTCGTCGGAAGATTCGCGATTCAGAGCATCGAGTAATCGAGCCAGCCTCCAGCTATCTTGATCTTGCCAACTGTGCGCCACGTTCTCTAGTGTCCTCAACTCTTCGAGGATCCTCTGCTGCTCTATTTCCTCAGCGACGATATCTTCCTCGATCGCTGATAATTTCGGCGCGCTTTTCGATCTCTCAAGGGGAGGTCGGTAATTCTGGCCTCCGATACTGAGAAGTAGCTTTCGTCGTGGTAAGGAAGGGTTCTCATACAGAGCGTTTGCTAGCGATAATCTAAAAAAAAAAAAGAGAAAAAACGATTATATATTTTATTATTAATATATAAATTATTTATATAAATTATTCATAGTTAGAAATCGATACAATTATCATTAGCGCATTTTCAATAAAATTATTCGACAGCAACGGGAGATAACAGCACATTATTGTTAATAAATGTCAACAATAAAATGTATACATAGCTTTTTATGCTTTCGTACACACACACACACACACACATTCAACACAGATTTATGTCACTTTTGTAATATCGTACTTTATATTTTTCCACGTCGTTTCTCTTAATAAAAGCGAAACTGAAGTGAAAGAAGATGCGTTACATTTGAACGATATGGGTCTTAACGTGTGAAAAAGCTTTGCAGGCCCATCGTTTTTACTATAATATTCTATATATTAAAGGAGCGTACTGTAATTATCCGCATATTTTGAGACCAACTATATCGAAGCAAATATCGTTCATTTATTTCAATTTAGCGTAGCATAGCTTAGCTTCCCGATATCCGGCTCAAAGTTCTGTCATTCGGAACAAGCATCTGTAGTTTGCAACAATCGATCGGGAGTTTGATCGTGCCAAAACATAAATCTCTGATATTATTTAAGGAAAGCGACTATCGTCGTGATCGTTTCTTTTTAGAAACATTCGGTTAGATACGCGTCGTCGAACGATCGAATTTGACCTGAATCGTGACTCGATTGCTGCGATTGTGTTCTACGAACGCGACCCAAATTGTCTCTTCAGCGAGAGGTTACGGTCTTACGGTAGCTCTTGTCGACTGGCAAATGCCTGGCAATGCTGGCACACACACGAAGTGCATCTGATTTCTCCGCCGTCGAATTCCTACGGGAATCCACTGGCCTCGATTTTCTTACAGTAAATCGTCGAACATTTAAACGACGTATCTACGATTCCCTGATACGGGTTTTATATATAATATTATCATATTATTAACATATTATTAACATCGCGTTATAAATAGACGATGTAAATAGCGACACGAGAGATTATCTTAAACGTTGTTAGAAAACAAAACATTGTTGCAAAGGTCTTAACAGAACGGCATACTCCCAAGTACTTGGCACGAGAAAACGATATCGGATAGCAAAAATCTCAAAGTTGAAAGTGTGAGACGTACGATACAAGCGTCGATCGGCGGAATTAGAATAGGTCAGGCGGCTCTAACTGTACAAAGTTGCCGATGAGCTTCGACGGTGAAGCGACGTTGGAGCGACGTTGATAGCAGAGAAAACAGGAAAGTAAATAAATAAGTTCGTTTGTGACGAGGCAAGGAATAGGAGTAGGAATAAGTGCAGATAACGAGTAACGTGGACCGATCGGTGTGTGATCTCTAAATTTGAATTTGCTCGTTTCGACTACGGCGACATCGATCGATGCCGATTACAAACCGATTCTTTCCAACGATCACGCTGTTCTCTTTCGTACTTACGCATAACACACGATCGATTTGCTTACCTAGCATTTTGTCTGGAGACCTTGTCCCGTCGGAATTCTAGAAGCGCTTGCTGTAACCTGGCGTTCAAGGTGGAGGCCAGCCTCCTGGCGGTGGACTCTTTGCTACAGAGGGCAGCGTGACACCTGAGCTCTGGCCTCAACCTACGTCCTTCGTGCCGGTAGACCCAGACGAAGAGGCGCGGATGAGAAGCAGGTGCCGTGCAATAGGTCACCCTATGCGCCCAGTACTCTGTCAAACCGTGATCCTTGGTAGTGGCGGTCAAACCGCCGTTCGTGACCGTCAACCTCATCGACACGTCCGGCCTGCTGCTGGTAACGTAATTGCGCCATAACGTTGACACTGGTTTCTCTACACAGCCCTCCCCTGCGATTTCAATCAGAGTTTCTTGTCAAATTATGGCGGAATTATTGCAACTGTTGCGTTTTATCAACGAGGTGTTAATAATATAGGGCTTTAAAAAATTTTAGGAAATTTCTCTGTCCTTACAAGACGTTTATCAAACGCAATTTTTCTACGTTTTGCTTTTCTACGTTTTGCTTTTCTACGTTTGCTCTGAAATAACGATACTATTGGTTTCGTTAAAGCATTATCCTATTATGTATACCATTGGCATTGCAAATAGTTTCGAACCAAGATGTCTCTATACGTTGCAGAAGGTTGTTACGTTGTTACGATCAAACAACGTAACAATCGCCTTACTGTTACCGCATGCCATTATTATTCAATGTTTGTATCGCGGTATTATTAAGAGTGGCATCAGCGAGTAACAGTAATCGAGACAAAAGCTGCGCGTACACGAGTTTCACCGCTCGTTTCCGCGTACAATTACACGTAGTACAACTGCACGGTACATAATATCTATTACTTGCATTACAGAGCTCGGAACAAAGTGGTTCTGTTCAGGGTTAAAGCCAAGAGACGCGGTCTATATTCGCACGAATCCGAACGTAAAACTATTCTTTGCTTCTTCTGCATGGGGTCACGATACGTCTCTCTGTTATGGGTTATGGAAAACGACAGGAACGATATTTATAAGCCGATAGCGATTCCGAGTGTAAAGCTATCCGAGTATAAAGCTAATTGAAAAGAAGAGGAGGACAGTTATAAAATGAAAACAACCGCGAAACAAGGAAATAAGAAGCGAATAGAAAGAAAGCGGTCGATGCGAACGGCCGGTATTTCAATTCTCCAAATTTTCCAAATTCTCAGAGCCTCAGAGCCTCAGAGCCTCAGAGCCTCGAAAACGCTGAAAACTGGAAATCGCTGGAAACGCCGCGATATCGTCCGTCCGTGAGCAAAGCGACATGAAACTTCGGAACGATCGATGATATCTTTGAAGAAGTGTAAGAAAGGACGGCGAGCGGTCGTTACCACCGCGAATGCCTCGACGCGTGTACGCCTCGACTAGACAGACATTCCAGCTTCTAGACGCGTACGGAATACACAGCGAGGGAACTAAATCGAGGAACAGGCACATCCTGACCTTCGATACAGTTCGATTGGCCGTTCTTCGTTCGTTGCTCGGATCGCGTTACCAATTTAGAGATACAGGAAACGCCAGTAGTAGTACAGTTACTTAGAGTAAAGAAAGCGATGGAAGGGAGGGAGCGCGTGAGTCGCCAACGAACGAACAGGACAACGACAGGGTGCGACAACGGACGAGCAACAGCGGGTAAACCTCGCCACGAAGTAACCTGCTCTCTTCTAACAGAGTAGAGATGGCTAATTGCGAGCCATCGGGTCATCGCACGAGTAACTAAACCTGACCCGCATTCTCTATAATATTTTCCTACGCCGTTTCCTTTTTCTGGTTCGCCGTATACGAAATTCAATTCGCGCCGCACTTGCTCCGTACGAGTTTTATTTGTTCCAATGGAATTTCCGATAACGCTCGATCAAATTAATTATCGCCAATCACGTATATTCCAATCCTATCACGTATATTCCAATTGAACGAAACGTGAATTCCTGTTAGCGCGTTAAAGTAAGAAGAAGAGTTCGTATTTATACTTATACTTATTTAACGCTGTTTCTTTATTTCTTCACTCGTCGGTCCTCCTGCCTACGCTTAAATTTTGAAACTTCTAGATTGCTTGTTATTTCAAACAGTTTTTAAATTCCTTCTTAGTGACTAATAATGGACAGAGCTCGAGAGAATTGATACCTCGATCGAACGAATAAAATCTATTTTTAAGATATTTTATCGATTACGCTTATGATAAAGAAAAATATCCGAGACAATGAGACCCGTTATTCGCTAATTCGTTATTTCCTTGGATTATAATCACGATAGAAACGTATTATCGAAAAACAGGTGCGACGTATTTGAAACTAGGGAACAACAACGGCGAAAGAATAGCCCCATCCTCGATACACGATAATGCATAGAATGTATGGAAGATGACTATAGAAGTCTAAAGCAACGGAATTAGTTAATCGGTATAAAAGGTATATAGAATCGGATGGAAGTTATTTTCATAATACACGATGTTTCGAAGAAAGTACGTGTCACCGATGTTCTCAATCTCGGAATTCTTCTTCGAGCTTCGCAAACTTGTATACCTTAGGTCAGTGAACTCGTCTGGGACCGGCTAGGCTGAACGTCTAATTAAAAAAGGATACGTAGATCCGTTTAAAAAAAGTAGCATTTGCCTTAAGAATTTTGGTGGTGTATCCGCTTACGAAAGATTTAGAAATAATGCTGCATTTTAGCAATACTTGCATGTAATGATTAAAACGCGATAGCCTATAATATCGCGTGTAACTACGTTCATCCGTATTTGCTAATTCAATTAATTGCATCTACCTACGTGTATCGATTAAATTGCCAATTAAATTGCTCGTTACGTAGATTATTTCGTGTTGTTATAATTAGATTCTTCGATCCTATACAACTGAATTTCATATATCGATTTCATATAACGAATTCGTAAGTAAGATGTAAGTAAGACGTACGTAATATAAAGTATAGAAATTATCACGCAGCTCTATCTTCGTTCGACGATAATAAAGCGATCATGTTTTAACATACGTTGAACCAATCGATGGAACGTCAGTCGATAGAATGCTATCGCAGAGTATTATAAATCGTAACAGGCGTGTGAATTTTATCCATTTAAATGAAATATGTATGATTCTGCGTTACAAAAAAAAATGGCAAACAAAGTAAAATAATTAAGTGATACTACTATTTCAACAAGGAAATGACTTTAATTATCTTGACATGAATTTTGATCGATAAATATTATTAGCACCTATATAAAAGCCGACTTTCACCTTACGTAAAGCACTCCGCTTTCTCGTTGATTTAATAAATTCACCGAAAATTTCGTTTTCACTTTCCGCGAGGAAAAAAAAAAGAATTAATTGGAAATGAAAAGGGAAGACAATCGGAGAATAACGTTTCTAACGAGAACAAAATACATTAATGTTCTACCGGATAAGTTAGAATTGTAATCATTTACCATTTTGATCGAGCAAGTATGCGACTTTTGAGTAAATTCATCCACTGATCTCAAGAGCCAATGTTGCATCAACGCAACGTTTCATTTACGGCATTCTTTTCGGTAAAATTACATCGATGAATCGTATTTCTGAACGCTACGATCGACGCGGAGAGAAATTTCATGAATCTCTTTCGTACTTTTTCGTTCGATTTTCTATTTTCGCTGGTTTCTCGGTGTTAGATCCACGCGAGTCTTTCGTCTAGATGCATATCGAGATAAACATTTAACGATGTTCTTTCCGATTAGATCTTCGCTGCTCGGATCTTGGCCATGTTACGCGTCTTGTGGTGAAAGTAGCGTGAACCGACTTTCAGTGGGCCAAGAAGTGGAAAACTCGAATTAATACCAACGTAAACGAGTAATAATAGTACGAATAACCGTATTTTCTTTCATCTATACGTTGCATCTTTATAAATTTTGAAGAGACGAAAGCGCCCGGCTTTTCGTGGCGCTCGTACCATTCGTTCCGCCGTATGATTTTTAATAGGTTCATTTATTTCGTAACGTATAAGGTGATGCTCATAAATATTCATGCAGTAAGATAGAAGTACGTGTTATACAGAACGAAGCGTAGCAACTAGATATTCTCAAGACATAAGATATAAAGAAACGGATGATTGTTCGATAGATAAGGTTGATCTCGTTTTAGAGAGCCTAGTCTCCGATCGGATTGGATCAGTTTTGACTATGGTGGTTATAACTTTCGTGTTACAAGTGGTTGACGATCGAGGGGTTCGGTGGAAAAATCGTTCGGCTGCCGGATAATTAATTAAACGAAACTATACCACGATTATATTTGAAATAATTAGAATCGACTTGTTTAAGATTGATTCGCCTTTGTATAGCTTCTAGTGTTATAGTTATTGAAATTTTTCATTAGAAAATTACTCGGTTAGAATCACAAACGAGTCGATCCTTGAATAAGGATGAAATTTATGCAAATTCAGAAACCTGTTGCCTTTGAAACGAAAAATCGGTAACGTTGAGTTTAATCTCTCTTATGCCTCTTTGTATGCGCACTTTGTACGTAGCCTTGTACGAGAAGCAAATGAAATCAAAGATAGACGTTAATCCGTGAGATGGTGAGAAAATAATCAAAGCTTTTAAAATAATCGATATCTCGTTTGAAACTTTGTAACGTAAATTATTCGTATATTCGGTCATCAAATTCATTCATTAGTCACGTTTTACGCGCTTCATTCGCCAGCTACTTTTATGCAAATACGAAGGACAAACTATCCTGTCGTTAATACAAAACCACTCTGTGCCGACTAAAAATACCGTTCTTCTTTCTGAAAGAAGACTAAAAAGAGTTTTGTTTTTCCTAGTAGCGGAGAATAATCAATTGCGTGTTCTGCTATTATACGAGAAAATTATCCCAACTACGAAACTAACGAAAGTCTAGGAGAAAATGTTTCCACGATATCTTTATCCGTTGCACGATATTTTTACGATCGCAACATTGTAACTGTATCGATGTTTTTGTCACCAACGAAACGATCATATCCTTCGTTGTACGACTCTTTGAATGTTGTACAGTTGCAAACAAAGTGGTTCCAATGTAAATAACAGACGAGTTGTTAATTATTTAGAAAACAATGCGATAAATATTTCATGATTCGTAATTAAGCAACGTTTAGTTTCTCGTTGCTTTCGTTACATCGAGCGGTTAACCGTATAACGTTAAATTCTTGATTTACGTCAATACATATTCTCGCGCTATGAAATTCAAATTTTTCTCAGGCGCAACAGGCAACAGAATCCAATTAACTTGGACGTTTTATCCGACATTCCGCGCATATTTCGTCCGTTTCGAAAATTGCGCACTTGAAACAAGTACGAATCTTAGGTTTCGTAATTAAATTCAACGCGGTTTCTACCGCGTCGTTTACAGTTTTACTAAAACCGGTGATCTTTGAAAGTTTCAAGTAACGAAAATATTTTGTTATTCTTTTGTAAAATAACCTCTGTTTCTTTGCCATTTATGGCAAGCGCCGGTAAACAAATATCTCGATAGTTTCTTTACACGTTGTTTACAACGATTCCAGCCACGTGCGGCGTTTAAGCTCGTACAAGTTTTACCTGAGAAAACAACATTTCGTATGCATCGATGGCAACAGAAATGGCGAGCGATTACGAAACAGGTTGCCATTCGGGCAAATCGAATCCCGGTTGAATACAATCGATAAAAGTGAAGAACCGTGCGAGCAAAGGATCGTAAAAAACCAAGCCATTAGTCTATTCTCGGTTCTCACAAACGGATCAGCGGGTTTTCTTACACGTTCTCGTTTATGCTGGTTTCTTACGCCTCTATCATTGGTCACTTCTTCGTCTTTTCCACACCGCCGATAACATTCGTCATTGTCATTTTTATGCTCCGGTGGAAATTTTCGTTTGCTCGAGTATCGCGATATACATACTATGCATGTATGCGAGTGCAAAGTCTTGGATCTTTATCGCAAAGTCTTTATCGCGTTCCGCTTATCGCCTAACTGTTATGTCAATAGCCATCCCAGGATAGCCTGGTGCCCACCCGAATACATTCGGCGGACATTTCTTTCATTTATCGTTACTTATTAATTTAAAACTGCCTAAATATTTCGTCTCTTTTCGAGCGAATAAAAGGGTTTACGGTGCTGCTTACTCGCCGGTGATCATAGAACAGATCGAGTCTTTCCAGTCCAGTGTTGGCGCGAAAAGCGTTTATTACGAACTCGATATCCGATTAAAACGATTAAAACGATTAAAACGTACGTGTATAAATTTTGTAAGATTCACGATCGATGGAACAACGTTATACATCTGGGTATCATCGGCGCAAGGGTTGGTTTTATTTAATTTTAATTAGAATAATAAAAAATGATAAGTATGTAAGAAAACACAAAGATCACTTATAAACTGCTGTCAAAGTAAAATCGCAAGACGACAGATTGCTCCATCGTTCTCCGTTTGTTGTCACGTACAAGCTTTGTATTCGCTCCATTCTTCGCATTCCGTACGATCGCGTATAATAGCGTACGTGATTATTACAGCCTGTACAATTCGTACGAAATTTTGCAACGAACTTATTTAAAATTTCCAGCGATACCCGCCGTTAGCCGTTTGCTCTACGACACCCGTTTCAGTTTCACCCGTTTTTACAAGCACGATGTCGTCGCAAGAATGAAAGGCATATACGTAACAACGTACACTGCAGGCGTAAATTCGTAGCACGAGTGAAATCAGGTAGATTTTACGGCTTAAAAGAGGTCGAAAATCAAGAATATGGAAAGAGTTTTTCAAACTCTGTAGGATGACAGAAATTTTATCGTAGTACTCGCTTATAACATCTAATACGTAAAACGATTTCTCGTCTCTTCTTTCAAAATTTCGTTCTTTCAACTACTTTCAACGAGACACGCCTATCGCGATAGTATTGGTAAAATTTCAAACAGATCTGAAAATGTACACGCAAGTAACAGGGTATTTATTTGAAGTTTGCAAAGATCGGCAAAGTATTATTTGAACGATCGATTATTCACTATGTTATAGAGGGCGTCCCGCATTGGCAGTGGATTCTGCATGTGAAAAGTACAGACAGATGCCCTGTTTCACGTAGTTGACCTAGTTTTCTTCCTTGACAAACTGTATCTGCATACCTGCGCAAGAGGTGTTCAAAATGACCTCTTTACGTCCGAACTGTCTTACTCTGTCCGTTTCTCGGGCTAGCGTCTTGAATTTTCGCGAGTCTCGGTCGATTCTCTCGCAAAGCATCTCGATGCTGTCATTACACTTTGACGCAAAGCTTGCCGGAGAACTTGAGAACAAGGTGGAGATTTTTCTCGTTTTCGTTAGTTTCGTTTCGCAGGCTCCCCGATGCGTATATACGATAATAGAATAGAGGAGATACCGGGCACCCGACATACGGCGAGATCACTGATCGTAATTAGATTTAAGATCGCTATTTATACTGTATACTACTAATTTTTCATCGAGCGTATGTTTCCATAAAACATACAAACGCGTTGCAACTTATTTCCGATATTGCTTCAAATTCTACTGTTGTAATCGTGATAGTCGTGTCTCTCGTTACAGTGCTAACGAAATTAAGATGCGTACGATAGGTGGATAAAAAAATGGATAAAAAAATTCTGTGGTAAGCGTTGGAACACTTTCGTCGACTGCTATACACCGTGGGTATAGCGATTTTCTGCCGAACGTGTATCGTACGATTCTCGACACGTCGAGAGAAAGCAGCAGCAGCGTCGTTGACAATGATCGTCACGATCGAACGAACCAACGACGCGAGGTATCGCGCTGTTGGTATCGAATCGCAAGCGGAAAAACGGACGATCTGGAACGACGCGGAACAGGAAGCGTCGCTACGGGAGAGCCAGTCGGTTGCAGAACGAGTGGCATAGCAAAAGTATATACGACCGCTAGGCCGTAACACTCTGTTCGGTATTATCCAATTAAAGGTAATGCTAGCAACCCGTTAATTTTTCTTCCGTTAGACGTCGGCCATTTTGCCGACCGGCCTCGAGTTCATCGTGTTTTCGAGAAAATGAGAGCTACGGCCCGGTACCGGCCGACTCGACGCGCGACAGGACGGTGCCATGCAACTGCTCCCGCGTTTCCCTTCCTAATGACATCGTACAGCAGATGAAAAATCAAAAATCCGTGTTTGCTTGGTCACTTGTTGCGGACCTGGATGTCAATCCATCGTTCGAATCAGCGGAGCTAACCAACTGCCACGATCCAACGATCCAACGATCCAAATGACGCAGATACGGATCCACGTAACGAGACTTACGTTGTAATTCGGCTATTTCGATGACCATAAAGATATCGGTGTTCGATTGGTTCCCGTTTCCTTGATTTACGTTTTTCCTTTTTCTTTTCTTTCTTCTTTTACCATTTTTTTACGATTATTCGGATTATTCGGCGCTCCGAGTTCCGAGAAATCGTATTCTCTTCCGACTGATCGACGTGATAAGAAGAACGGAACACTGGAACTTTGGAACCTCTCGAAATTCCTGTAAACTTTGTGCCATCTCTGTGACTGCAAACTCTCAAAGTCCGAATAGATAATAGGCAATTTGTATCGATAAGTTGCAAGAATCTTGCATCGACGCGAGCTTTCCTTTGTGTTTTATATTTGTTTAATAACGATTACGAGAGTTTACAAAGTTCCGTACTTGGGCGTCGTGAATCTAAAGGTCAGGTTTCCAACAATAATCGAAACAATATTTCTGTACAATAATCGGAACAATAATAGGAAATGAAAACGCGAAGAACCGTAGGTCGTCGTATCTCGAGTGTTTGAGACTTTTCGTTCATGACGCACTTTTCGTCGTATATATTTTCCATTACCTGTTCGCGGTATCTTTAATGGAAAGTTAATGTTTTACGATCTACCGTAATCACGAGCGTTAAATCAAGTATCGAGCGCGTGGATTTGAAAGATAAGCTGATAAGTAACTCTGTCAAAAATGTTTTACTCGACAGAAGGTAGATGATAGACGGAATCGTGTGGCGATAAGCGAATGTACGATTCGAACGTTTAAAAATAGATAAAAGATACCGACCGACGCTGGACGAACAAGCTTGAATCACCTTTGATAACATCACGGAGATATATATAACGGAACAATAGTAGGAGAAACGGTATAACAACGATGGCATCGATAAAGGTTGGCTTAAAGAAATAACTAGAAGAAATTGTGTTATGAATTTTACGTTACGACAGGTACACTGGTGTTCGACGTTAAAAGGCAATAATTTTGAAAACTGATGGATGATTCGCTAAAATGTATCCATGTAAAATGTGTGATATAGAAAGCAATTTGTTTCTGTTTCGGTCGTTCCGCGAGCGCTGTCGTAGGTCATGTTGTTCGCTCGGCTTTCGCGTTTCGTATCGTAGATTCCTCCTAGCAGGCAGCCGAGCGGTCAATCGGGTGTTTAACCGAACCCGTTCAGCTCTTGTCGCTCTACGCCTTTTATATCGAAGAATTGGGAGAATGTGCTACGTGGCATTTTCGTGGAAAAGATTCTTGCATCGTATCGGTCTCGAGCCTTTCGGAGCGTCCAAGCCGAGCAGCGTACAACCGCGCGAATAAGGGAATTCACGCGAACGTAACAGAAGCAAGTAGACTAAACAGCGAGTAACTAGACTGCTAGCTACTAGCGCGTTTACGGATTCGTGGGAAATTGAGAGGCGCAGAAATGAGCAGAATACTCGTGATATGGAAAAGTACGCAAAGTACGTAGAATTCGAACTCAAGTACAGTGTAAAATCTACGAGTAGTGTAAGTACGTGCAAAGATCTAATTAAACCAACGTTCTACCGTTCGAACATTTCACTGAACATTTCGCCGAACGTTCTACGAAATCGAACGATATTTTCCGCTCGTGTCCTTTTCGCTATTCCATAGCTCTACTCCTTCGCTGTTCCTTCCCGGGATCTTATATCTTTCCGTATCTCTGAAAACATGGGAACATCAACATCTGCAAAATTTCGTAATTTTCCAATACCATCATCGATATTCTTATAGGTTACGCCGTGAAATGTTAAATATATCGTATTTGGCCAGAAGCTAAAGTTGACCAGGTTTATGTTAAGCTTAAGGAAGTTTAACTCGAGTTGACTTTGTCCTCTAAGCGGAGAAGCAACGTGACTTTGTGGTTATTGAATTTTTCCATTATTTCTCGGTTGCGTCGAGCTGCCTCGAGTTTTTCATTGTCTCCGGCACATTTGTTTCGAAACACGTGCTGTTGCGAAACAAAATTAATGCATTTCTCCTGCACTCGTTGCACTCGCGGATAGATAACGATTTCCAGGTAAAAGTAGACAGAAATACCTTTCGATGGTCCGTGGTATAACAGTTTCGCGTCGATTTGTCCACGTTGTGCAACTTTGCTAATTCTCGCAAGAATCTCTGAATAAGAAGAAAGGACCGTTGATGATAAAATCTAATTCTCACGATATTTTCAATTATCGTTATCCTCGCTTCTATTCATATATGCGTAGTTATTAACGTAACCACGATAAAACCTATTAAACAGATTATATAGGTATATACATTTGAAAGGCAGAGGGAGCAAGGTCTATTTTCAATGTTTTTATCGGTTCTCGTCGGATAAGATTAAAGATTCGCACGTTGATTAAAAAGAGGTTATGTCTACGTTTCGTTGGAACGAAGCAACGTATGATTTCACTTTTGTCACAGCTAAAAATACACGGTTTCTTTCTACTGTATACGAGTGCATAGAACAAACAAGGTATCTGGGTAGCGATAATGTTCGAACATTTCTCGTTTTGATAATAATTGAAACGGATACTTTCCAATATTCCAATATTCCAATATTCCAATATTCTACGGTTGCCCGACTCGGGACAAACGAATGCAGCGATACGTATAAAACGATGATTTTTTTCCCCTGTCATCTTGCTTATACCCAACAAAAGGACAGACTTCGTATTATATAGGATATTTTATTTATCTATTGCCGTGTGCAGATCATTTCCAATTTGTTCGATTCGAACGAGCCGTTCTAATACCGGATGATAGATGATAAACCAATGTAACAAGGTTCGATGTATCTTTCTCTTTTAACATTATATTGACAAAGTTAAATACCCCGACAGCCTATCTAACGCAGTCGAATTTACCGAATTTTATTTCTTCGCTGGTGAACGAATACCGATTTTTTCTGTCTCCCTCTGTAGCGTCGTACGACTTGAGATCTACGCAAGTGCATAGTCATTTTATCAAATCTGTCCATTACTCTGTCATCGTATTTTACTACCGTGCCATATTGACATTAAGTTATCTCTACTTGTATCGCAACTTATTGGTATCTAGTTTACAAATCAAAGTAACGTATTTTATTCGAGATTCGATCGCAATTTTGTTCCTTATATAGAACAAACTTCTTAGGTCCTAGAGCCTAGATCCCAGATCCTAGATCCTAGATTCTAGATTGATAAGCAGGATAAAAATAGAGTTAAAAAAAGATATTTGATGGAAGAGAAAGTCAGTCGTCAGTTTGTGCAATATCTTACCAACCACATATCGTGACTTTTCCAAAATTCGGCTATCGTAAGAGTAGTTATTTAAAGAACAACTGACGATTGCGCAATTGCGCTTGTACGAGCGTAGCGACTTGTTGTACTTTAATGAAACGAGTAAGTAAACCAAAGAGAATTTTCCTCTTTCGTCGCTTTGCCGCACCTATTATCGCGACTTGTCTAGAGTTGCTGCTTACGGTAGACGAAGAACCGTGTTTCGAACGAGATTGCAGAAAGCCAAAAACGATGATATTCGATTGGATCTATTTGCATTCTTCTCGAAACTGGCGCGAAGGTCAGCGAGAACGAGTTGGAGGCAAAACTGGAAGTTGTTAAATCGAATAAATTGAACGACGGACCTGTGCTACAAGCATCGTTCTATAAACTCGGATTTTACGGTATCCGTTGAGAAAAGTAAAAACAAATTTGATCGACGTAGCTGTTAAAATTAATGTTAACGCTACAAAGGACGATAATTTATCGGCATATTTGCAGGAAACGTCGAATACGTGTTCCTTTCGCTTTAATATTATATCGGCATTCACGGATAATAGATCGATGTGTTCGAACGTCTTTGCCGTGTTTCTACGAAGAACATTTTCGTTCAAGTTGTAAAACGCAGTTGTCATTTTATTTTTGATCGATAAGCGTGAGATATTTTTCTGATCGAAACTAAAGAGATATTATATATTATATATATATATATATATATATATAGAGAGAGAGAGAGAGAGAGAGAGGAACTTTAGATATTATAACGAGTTAATATTTGCATTTTTGCAACTTCGAATATGACAGAAACACAGGAGAATCCGCAGTCTAGTAACGAAAGAGCGCGATATGCCAATGCAGAGTCAATTTCGTAGCTATTAATACACCGGTAAAACCTCCTTCCACGCTATCAACACGTTAATCACATCGCATGATCTCTAACGGGTGAAAGTATCGGCGATCGTTTTACAGTCGATTGCTCGAATAATTTTCTTTCCGAGTTTCTGGGAATCGCGACAGACGGTGGATTTCGTGAAAAGCAACTCGGGGAGAACGACGGGGCTTTTACTACCTTCCGTAAAAGGGATCGAAGGAGGTTACGAGTGTCTGCTAGCCAGAGTCAGCCGAGAATTAATTAATCGCGACGAAATAAGCGGTTGCGAATAAACGTACCGTAATAATGGTGTTCCCGATGATTAAGGCCGACCCAGTCCGAAGCAAAGGTATGTAGAGAAAGTAGGAGTCCCCTCCTATCGAGATTGCAGATTGTACTCCGTATACGCCTGTCGTTGTACCGCGTGATATCCAACTACTCATTTCTTTCTCTCTTCTTAATCTCTGTCTACAGCCGACACGATTCTTTTTCTCATTGATAGACCATTTGGATGCCAAATGCATATTTGTACTATACGAATTTTTTCCATGGGAAATTTTTATCTCAAATTGCGCGCAGCGAACGAACCAGCGTGCACAGTCTGCTAATAACGATAAATGCATATATACGTCGCTTCGTACGTAGACGCGAACAGAGCGGAAAACTTCTTCGTTGTACATAATAATAAATGTTGGATAGAAAACTCGCATCTACTTGTTTACGTTCAACGAAGAAAATCATGTTTTATAAGACAAGAATCGTCAATGGTATTTATCAGGCAAGGTGTGAAGCTTATGTACATCGATATTAGACAGAAAATTACGTAATTTAATCGAAGCTGCCACGCGCTGCGGTGACATATTTCAAAACGAATAAAATGGCATGTTGATTACGATAACAGTAATTTTTTATACCAAGGTTAATTAGTTGTCAGACGTTATTAGACGAATTCGTATCTATCTATATTCGTATCTATATTTAGATAGGAGGACCGCTCGAACTAATCGGTATGTAATCTTCCTATCAGTTTCCAAGAACTTTTTTATCACGCCATTCATATAACTTACGACATTCTTATATCTCTTTTGTTAAATGTTTCATTTCGGCACGTTCGACGATCGACGATCGACGATTTATCGTCGCGTTATCTCAGTGGAGCGTGAGTAAATCGGTCGGCTGTTTTCTTTCGAAAATTAAATTACATCCTACGAAAGATACTAAGCGGGTATCCGGGTACTTTCAAGTGGCATTTGAAATACTTAAAATATTAAAAAATTGTAGACGTCTGGTTAATCCGGAAACGCGATTCCTCGTTAATTATGCAAACTGGTTTTCATTAA
Source organism: Bombus cullumanus (assembly GCA_014737535.1). NCBI lineage: Eukaryota > Metazoa > Arthropoda > Insecta > Hymenoptera > Apidae > Bombus > Bombus cullumanus. The sequence continues at coordinate 102,517 of JACXIX010000044.1, forward strand.
GTTTCGTTGGCCGCCCAAGCTACCAACGTTGCGAAAGATTTGTTACACTGTCGTCGCTGACACCGACGATAATAGGCATTAGCATCGAGTTGAGTAAACGCGTACGTAATTTCGAACCTAATAAATTTCAAGTGTCCACTTGAATATCGTTTTCGTATTAATAGGAAATGCGTATACACGCGTATATACATGGAGCGTGCTAAGAACACGGATTCGTTTAACGTCGAAGGAACAAGGAAAGGAAAAAAGATGGTCGTTAATGCGTTCAAATTACGTATTACGTGTATCGGGGCAAATATACGCGGCTTTCACGCACGAAGAAACCACGTATTAATTACAGTCGTAAAAGACCGCGTATTGGTATTTCCAGCCAGTCGATAAGTTGTTGCTTGACCTGGTCGTAGGAAATTGCGGGACGAAAAGCGAGAAACCATAGAAATGTTAAGGTAAACGTAAACGTTAACGTAAACCTAGGCCACTCTCTCGCTGTGTGGATAGAAGCTCGTCTGGCAGACGTATCGTATCGAGCGATACCAGTGTCTCTGCGATGTTTCGTTTTACGTGCATCGATCGATTGCAAAACGGTTAAAACTCGGTGGTTATTTCGAAAGAAGTGGCCGTCGAATAAGAAGAAATGGCCCGGTGGTCGGCGGGAAAGCGCGTGCAAACCTTGACGATCGGTGGCCGTAAAGACAAAGAAAATCAGATAGTTGGCTTACCCTTGGCCCATCCGGTGAGAACGTTCCCAAGATAAGCGACCTTGTAGCAAGGGTCGTATTCGGTGATGGAGGCGTTGCCACGATGCCTCCTCCAAAGTCTGCCGAGGCCCCTCTTCAAGGACTTGAGGGTCTTGTGGCCGAATTCTTTGCCGGCAGTGGGGTTCTGTGCCGAGGCGCAAGTGCCGTTCTGTTCGTCGACGGAATTCGGGGCCACGTCGCCCATCGTTTTCATGGTTGGCGCGCGACCGCGGCCACGCTGCTGCCGTCCGGTTGTATCGTCCGAAAATATTCCAACGTCTTGTTTCTGTTTCTTCTCGTCAAGGGACACGGACGCGTACAACGCGTAACACGCGCAGAACACAGTTTCAATCAGATACAATGTTATCGCGCGATGGAATCGCCGGCAAAAGTCGCTACATCGTGCGACTTCCGGTGGTGGTGCGGTGGTGGTGCGTTAGTGGTCCGGTGGTGGTACCGAGAAGCAGGAGTAGGCTGGCGAAAGAGCGAGGCTATCAAGCGGCTCGACCTTTCAGGGTTCTGTGGCGGCTGCTCGAATCGAGAGTCGAGTTATCCAACCAGGTGGATGAGCTCTATCGAGGTCACGACCGCGACCACCGGTGCCGCTGATCGAGAGAGGTTGTGAAACTCGAATAAATCTCTCTCTTGATACCGAGTTCTGCAGCCTGCTCCGCCACTATTACCACGCGACGCCGCGTATTTCCACGCTTCAAGGCCGACCTCTCCTACTTATTCTCAAGTAAAATGGAAGGTCGTTGGTTCTCACGAAAACCCGCAAATATCTTCCGGAACCTCCTTTCCAGTGCGTCCCTTCTTGCCAGTGCGAACGACGTTCCCTCGGTTGCTCCTGCAACAGAATCGGACATTGAAATTCATCGCGGAATTGCTTTCGTCGCGCCAGTCGCGAGAAAAGAAAATTCGATTGTTTGTTATCGGTGGGCATTGGTGGAATACAGAGGTATATGTTTCTTAAAATATCTAATAGTTTCTGGACTATCTATCTACATCTACACTGCCCACTGTTCAAGTTTTCGACAAACTTTCGAATTTTACTTTTTAATTTCTTATAATACACTGTCTATCGCTTTGGTTTTCTAATTGTAAGCCGTTTTATCGACGAATCCACGAATAAAACCTCGATAACTGGCTATAATAGAAATATATAATAGCTATAATAGAAAATGTGCCAACAAGTGTGATAAGAAAAAACAAATTTTTAGGGGGACGATCCAATTCTGAATGGAAACAAAACTACGCTTGTATAACTTATATCTTGTATAAGTTCTTGCAAGATTAAATTCGTCCCACAACTTCGAAAGAGGGACAAAACAAGTTTGATATCGATATACTCTTCCTTTGATTAAGCTCCTTTTCTTTCTTTTCTTTCTTTTCTTTCTTTTCTTTTTTGATTAAACTTTTGCACGCGCTTTGCTTCACAATGAATTTTTCTTAAATGACAGCGGTATTTCCGAAATTACGACATATTTCTTTTATAGCTCGTTATCGTTCCAAATATAAACGCATTTATTCTAATATGTAATTATCTTGTAAAACGCGGATGGCTATTTCTTTTGCCTATATAAAGACATCTCAGAAAGGAGAAAGCGATATTATATAAATCAAGATGTAAATATGAATATTTCATTTCACGATACTAACAGCGTGTGTCTTTTAATTGCTCTCTTAGTTACTACGGTATGTAAAAATCTGCAATCCCAAGAGAAAAGAAGTTGACGGGAAGAACGCGTAGACTGTAAAATAGAAATGGTACTGTCGCGAGAAATCAAAGTGGGAGGTGAAGCATCGTTTCGAAACTGTGAAAATGGAAATGCTATTTTTGACATTTTTTTCCATCTCCCAAAGCGTAAGTAGGCTGAGTAGAAATTCTCGTACGCGTGTATATATATCTTTTTTTACACGTGTATCCAATCTTTCTTTTCTTTTTCTTGTTTCTTGTTTCTTGTTTCTACAAAAACGCTTTGTCTCGAATACCAGGATTTGGCGAATACATTCACGATGATTATCCGAAAGCGAATCTTTATCGCTGTATTATAGAAGCAACGTGCAAATAAAGAAATGTGCGCTCTTAATTGGTGCAACTGAACATTAATACGTGCTATATTCTCGTTAATGTCGATCGATTAGTGTCATTGTTATGAAATTTCTGTCCGTGTGATCTTCGTTCGTATTATAGAATTATAGAAGAATAGGCTGTTCGTAGCCTTGTCAATCGCAGATGCGAGTACGTAGCAACAGTAGGATAAAGACACGTAACGTAATTTCCTGGACGACCTTCTACTAGGTTTTGCGTGGAAAGTTCGATAAAAGCGCGTTAGTCTTCCATTTGCAAGCACATGGAACCCGGACGATAAGCACGTGTCAGGAAAACGGCTACACATTGTTTTCTATGCGTATACGTATAAAAGTGTATATATTTTCAGATAACTGCGTCCACCAGCCGTCCACCACTTTGGCAAAAATTGAAAAATAAGCATTACCTGCGTCGATGAACATTTTCCACGGTACGATAGGTATACGGAAGCTGCGTGCGATTAGAAAGGTTCGTCTCGAACCATTAGCGATGCTTCGAACTTTAAAAGATCGTAACGCGCATAAAATGTCACTATAAAGCTAATCGTTTTATCAGTGTCGCTACATTCTCGTTACATAATTTAACACGCGATCTTTCTACACATTTACATATTTGCACGAATATCTAGCGATCGTTGTCATCTGTCTATTACTAGATATTACGGAGTAACAAGTACGTGTACGCAAAGTCATATTTTTCTGAATACAACTAAAGAAACGGAATCTCGGTCTCGGCAGTGATTTCTTTGATTTACTAGGTATCATTAAATGGTATCATAAAACTCTGCGGTTAATCGTCACTTTTACAAACGAGATCGTCGATATGGCGTGCCATTCCTCCAATTTCACAAACTGCAAAATCACACGAATGTTTATCATTTTCGTGGAATGGAAAACATACAAAACATTGTATCCGACCGTAAACGAACTGTTAGGTCGTGCAAAACCTCCGCACGCCATCCGGCGCTGCTTGACCGCCGACGGTCTACGCATCGTCCTTCCGAACCTTAATAAATCTTAATAGACCCACCGTAAAATATGTTTGAACTGAAGCAATTAGGCAGTCTAGAAATATTTTCGGATTATAGCCGATTTTAGAAAGGCCCTTGGATTTATTATACGCTATTCGGAATTACGGAGAAAATTTAACTAACGGATAATCCGGGTTTTTCTCTTAAACAAGGATATCAACTAGCAACATTGGTATCGCCCTTATTAACATTGACTTAAACCAAAGTACATGGCAGATCGTTGCCCTCACTCTACTCACAAAAGTATGAACAACAAATCCACGTCCTTAGTTCAAAAGACACACCGAGCTTTCCTCCGTAATCACACAAGAACGAACCTTACTTGTTCTCAACGTGCGAGAGAAGTCACTGCTCTCCCATCTCTGTCTCAAGCTCTCGAACTTTCATCGTTCATCTTTCGGAGTCTACATATCGGTGTAACTCATCAGTGTATTAAGTGTTACGACTGCCGTTTCAACGCGCGTTGACCGCGTCTCCCCGCGATAGGTCGATAAAACACGAACGTACTAGGAAAGGAAACGTGTACGAAGTAGGAATTTCCAACATCGTTTTAAGAGGAAGAAAAAACGTCTCTAGTATTGCATTATATTTAAACGATTTAAGATTTTAAACGTGTAATGTAGAAAAATTCTACAACCAGGTATATATAGTGTCGTTATTTGTAGTTGAACAGGCCGGTAAAGAATATCGTATGAGACAATGTTTCTGTTACCGGTGTTCGTAACTAAAACGACAAAGTACGCGAATCGAAATATCAAACGTGGATTAACCACGCAGCACGGGACGTGTCGAGAGAGTTTACGAAATTTCACTCACTGCGAACTACGCTAAATAAAAGGATCGCAAGGATGTACGGGGATAAGCGTAAAAGTCGGTACACGGTTTGTTGAATTTCGAGCCCAAGGCTCCTGTCTTGCGCTTCGGCGCGGACTGAACAGTACAAATCGTCTATGTTTTTGCCCGCTTAACTTATCTTAGCGGAAATTACGGCTTTCAACGGAAGCGTTGCGGTCAGTCCAGTAGGAAACGTTGCCCAAGAATCGAGCTACCGTGTTCGAGAAGACGAACAAATTTCTTTCTTCTTGAAATTTCTTTTATCGAGCGTTTCTTTGCCTGTACGCACACACGCCTACACTGCGTCCAAGGTATTCTTTTCTCGATATATCGCATAAATTAATAGAATAGAATAGATTAATATATAGAAGAAATGGGAAGAAAAAGTAGAGCCTCGCGTCCTTCTCCCTCTTTTTTACAAAATAAATGTTAAAATATCTGCCAAGTGAATGACTTTGATATAGATGATATAGATGATATAGATGATATAGATAGGTTTTATACAGATAGGTTGATAAGTTGTTTTCCTTTAGTAAAAGTTCCTTTGTAGTGAAAAAATTCATCCATTAGGTTAACCTACGAGACATGCGAACTTATAAAAAGAAAACTGATAAACGATCGTGTGTTTTAAAACTGTCAGGTGATTATCGGACGAGTGTTGGAACATTTCGATAATAACTCGTTACTCGCGATTAACCGTAATTGCGCGCGGTAAGCGTCAAATAAAACGCAACGCCGATGTAAGAAATTGCTGTCTGTCCGGCTTGAAAATAAAAACGTAAGATAGCTAAAGGCAAAGTGCAAGAACAGTGTTCGTTGTTATTTAAAACGGAAGAAACGTCTCCGAGAAAAGGTGTTGATTAAACCATCGTTCTAATCGACCAGTAGATAATCGTTTCCGCGAAGTGCTTCCGATTTACAACGCATCGTATCGAAAACGATCGACTCGCAAGTGCTTTCTTAATCACTGAACGAAGTCAATAACGAAGCTGGTCAATTTTTGAAAGCGTATCGAGTCGCGTGGAAATTACTTTCTTAGTAGTAGGTGTACACGTGTATAGCGTATTGAAAATATTATTATAATAATACATAATCGACGTTACTCTCGTCGTTACGTTAGAGCAAATGTAGAAAAATGCCACGTGTCGAGCCTAATAAATCAAATATATCAAATATATACGATAAAGTCGTTTCTTTAACGCTAATACATCTCCGAATACATGTCGTGAAAATTTCTTTCAGCGACGATTTCTTCAACACTGCCCGAATCGTCTGGTTCCAATACTTTTGGAAGGGAAATGTCATTTTTCCGTTCTCATCTTTGAAGCAAACAAATTTCTCAATAAAAATCCACATAGTCGCCCTGAATACCAGGCGTAGCCGACTTCTTGAATAAATAAAAGCATTTACGGTGCTGCGTAATTACCAGTGATCATATAATAGATCGAGTTTTTCCAATTCTTATCGCTCGGGCGAGAATTTGTTTTTGTCCAGAGTTTGCGCGAAAAGCGTTTATTACGAAATCGATATCCGATTAAGATCAACGATCGTTCGTACGATATATCTGGAAAAGAAGTTTCAGGCTTTCTGCCAGTTCGATTCAACGATCAACGTGCGTGCATAAATTTGTAAGATCCACGTGTGGATCGAAATGGGCAGCCGGGTATCGAACATCTCGACTATTATTATACGTTGATCGACCGTATGTTGTTAAACAGGACATAATCGCGGTTACTTGAGTCAATGTCATGCGCAAAGATGACGGTTCTAACTATCACAATGGGCTAAAAATAGAATACTTGAATCGCTATGTATATATGTATAGCTTTATTGTTCAACGATTGCATAAGACTGTTTCGCCAAGTGTCGTTATATCAACAAACCTAACGTGTAACAAAATAATGGAATTATACGGTATTATACGGTAGATAATTTCGAAACATAATTACGGTAGATAATTTAGAACGTTATCTAATATATTATAAATTTAAAGACTAGCGAATAAAAAATGTCTAAAATAAGAAAAGTGAAGTTTAACACGTATAATATAAATATTGAGAGTCAAAGTTACAACCGAATTACGCGGTAAGGACGTATGTGGTGTATAAAAAATTGCATATGAAAAAAGCTTTCGAACTCACCGAAACACGCTGTTGAGATCGAATATCGTTTAAAACAAGGTTTAATCGAGAAACGAACCTTCGAAGTCGAACGAACCTTAGAAGAGTACAGTCCGTTGTATCTTTGCAGTAAGTTGTAAATACGAGAAGAAGCTGTACGTTTGGTGTGGATCGTTTAAACGCCTTTTTACTTCTAACGTATCGCTAACCACCGTAGTCGCTATAATAATTAGTTATCTTATCACTTGTAATTATCTACCTGTGCTTATCCGTACATGTATAATTTGTATTAAATTGTTAATTGTATTAAATTGTTACAAAAACTATTAATTATCTGTGTTAAACTATCGGTCGTCTGTCGCACAAAGAACAATTCATCGGGATCTTGATTCATCGTGATATTATTAATGAAATCGCTGTCGTTTTGTCCTTCGCGCTATTTATTAGCAGCAACTTCGTGACAGTACTTGTCACGAAAGAATTGCCTCTTTATCCTCTGTAGCCGCTTCGTTTGAAACGTACGCGTCGATATCCCGCCATGTGTCACGACGAATGTATCACCTTGCACACACACACGCGCTTCATCTTCGTTCGATGTTTAACGCTTATTATAGGCGGTTTGTTGTTGGCGGCAAATACGTATCTTGAATGCCCGTTTCCAGATTTTACATGGAAACGTTTTTGCATTAGTTTCAAAGTTGACTTTGAGCAACTTACTCGATGCTGCTAAAATTTCCACATGTTTTTATAACGCGTACGATATAAACATAACAGTTTTACGTAATATATATTTCATCCTACATCTATGGATCGTATATCTATGTACAGTGATGAGAAGGTGCGGATGAATTAGCAGCTCGAACGTTTGCGATTATTCAACTAATTATTTCTTATGTACGTTTACGTAATGAAAGGTTGGTTTGTTCGTTAGTATGGGCTAACGATCCGAAGCTTCGAGAAACAGGTGGATATTTTATAAGAAAACAGATGTAATTACTTTATCACGCTTTAATTATACCTTTACGTACCATAGTATGAATTAAATCGTTGAATTTGACGATTAAAAAGTATTATACAAATATATAAGTAGCAAATTACTTTATTAATTGCAAAATTTCATACGTAGCAATTCTTGATAATTAAGATAAATACAGAGTTTCTCGTGGCGAGCGAAGCGAGCTTGCAAGGAGAAACGAATCTAAAATTGAGAATAACGTTTTTCAGACGAGATTGTTTTGCCACGTGTACATGTGCGTACAGTTATTTTTCTGGAAATACCGTTTCTGGAATACCGATAAAAATTACGTTAATTTTCATAGATAGAAATTTACATATATCGTTCTATCGCGATCTGTTAAAGCTGATAATTCATAAATCGATAAATACTCGGAGAATAAGGAACCAATGGTTTGGTATTCTAACAAAAACAGTTACTTTCCTTTTATCGTGATATTAATATTTTTATCGGTCGACAAGTTTTATTCGTTTTGTAAATATAAAATAGACGAATCTTTCAAGTAATTTTTAATCGTAACCATCAATTGGGACTAAAATAGCTAAAGTGCTAAATGCTGATAACTTGTACTGAAACTTGCGACGCAACTTGCACGATTCGCTTGGTCCTTCGTTCGCAAATCTTCTCGATTAAAAGTACAAACGACCGAGTACTCTGTCAGCGAGTAATATCTAATATAATCGACCGTAATTTTCTCTTTTTCTCTCGTTTTCTCTCGTTTTCTCGGTTTTGGGTGGAAAACCCGGTTACGAGTAGCTGTTTTCCACGCGAACGAATTATCACGGTCTTCCTGGCCATGACTGTTGTTGCCGCGTAACAATCAACTGACACAACTATCATCGAGACGAATTATAAGAACAATTATAAGCACGCACCATGGCCTCCGACTTTGTCGGATTTTCGCATTTTACGAAACGAAACGCGTAGATGTAAGATTCAGGTGACCTCGAACGTGCCTTGAATCTGCAAACATGCTTGACATTGTGAGAAATGTGCCAGCAGAAGGAGACAACACAGGTAAAATTTCCGACTAGGCATCTGCCACTAGGATTGTATTGCTGCGTATATGAGAAATTTGTAATTCCAGTTCGCGAGAACTTCTTTCTAGTTCTTAAACTGTATTTGTAGGTCGTACGATCGTGTTATCGCCAGAAATCTACCCGTGCGTGTAATACGTATTTCTTCCAATTTTTATTACTTTCAACTATTTGCGGTAAATCTAATTTTTCCCCGCCAACCACCGATCAGTCGTTGACAAATCGATATAAAATGTTTATTTTCAAAGCAAGTGTTTCTTTTCCGTACGTTCCATTTCTATCGCGCCTATCTATCAAATCGTTGCGTTCATTCGTGTATGTACACTTTGATCGCGCTATATTTTCTCCGCGCTATATGTTCGCTGTTTCACTAAATCGTTCCATTGACTAGCCACGTGATTTGCTTAATTCTCACGTTGGCCTTTTTGCTCGATTTTCGACGAAGGTCGGTAGAAAGCGTTTGCATTCCTAGTAGCAACGTGAAAGAATGTGTTTATGCACCGTATTCGTGTAAATAGCATCGCAGAGGTCGTTTAACCAACGGATCTCGTAAATAGTGAAAGGATTTAGTGGAATTAACGACCTAGAGTCGGGCAGAAAAAGAATCTTATATCTGGTGTAAACTTTCTCCGAATAAATTGCCCGATAGTCTTCTATACGACAAGATTTTTTTTAAAAATATGTCTTAGCTATTTCTATCTGAAGATCAAATTATTCGTTTCGATAGCGATGCGCAAGATACTAAACTTGAAAACACGATCTATATCCCAAGAACTACGTACATTCGTACGTATTATATCGTAATTATATCGTATATTCTTCCGAAATGCAAAGCGAACGAATCTAGACGAAATACATACGTAACAATGAAAATGAGATTCGCGTACATTGTCGCTTGTACCATAATGATTTTTAGGCTCGCGAGGTACGAGAGGCTCGGTCTGTTATTAACCGAGCATCGAGAGAAAAAAGAAACGAGTTATTTGCAAACCGCAGAGTGGAGAACGGACAATGGAGAGTGGAGCTTATGTGTCCTACATCGTTTTCAAAGGCGATTACGTAGCACGTAGTTATCGCTTGATGTTTGTCAACACGAGTTTATCGAATAAATTCCGAATTTGATGAAAGATTAGTTTAGAGTTTACAGGTATAAATAATTATAAAGTACAGCTCACGGATAAATTAAACCAGACAATAGTATATAATACTATACGAACATATATCGTTACTTAGCGATAATACCGCGTATTAACTTTTAAAAGCTATCATCGAGGGGAATCGCGTTTTGTAATGAGATCGAGCGATACTATCTTATCTTATTTTATGTACGGATAAAGCGAAACAAACGCAATTACATTAAATTCTATTATCGTTTAATACTAAATAAAAGGCAGTTACACTAAGGAGCAACGATACTAAATAAATAGTTGTTGTTTACGATAGTTACAAGTAACATGGATTGTAAAAACGATTTTCAAATAAAATTGGCAGCGCGATAGCTTTTAAGAAGCAATACTTACACGATATCAACGCTGACACCCACGTTCCGTTTTTACACGAGTTCGTTCGAACGCTTTCCAGAAAAAGTATCAAGTTCTTGTTTTTACCGCCTAACACGATACCAACTACTTCATTTTATAAATATCCGTTTCAATTCGTCTCTTCGCGTTCGCAGCTTTCTTGCTATCGCGTTGTTCTCCGTTGCGATCTGATCTAAATTTATGTTTCCAATTCTTATGCGATATAATTACTTGCTGTCTCGTTTTTTCTACAGGGAGCTATGCAAGTTACATCGGAAATACCGTGACGGATAGAAAACTGTTCGATTATAAGATCCTAGAGATCGTATTTGTCATTCAAGGTTCCAGAGACCAGCCCCATTGATCTTTTTATCGGGACTGTAACAAACTGAATAACCGAATCTTCCGTAATTGAGATTGTGCTAAACCGAGCGAACCTTACTACACAACCCTGTGACTTGGCTAAATTGAATAATTAAATTGAACCACGGTTGAATCTATGACTCATCCTCGTTCTCTTCCGATCCAAGAGTTGGTCAATTTCTTTCCAAGCTGTTCTTAGTTGAGAATTTCTCACGGTTTCCAATCGATTTCTTTCCATCAAAACAGATTTTTCTTTTTCTTTTTTTTTTTTTTTTACTGGATGACATTTCTATCGCCGATCGTTTCTTCAGTGTCTCCAAACAGCGTAAAGTTATCCGGTAATATCTCGAAAAAGAAAAAGAAAGTAAATATTTAAATGCATAAAAATATTCTCGTACGTAACATATGCCTCGGATGGTCGTGGACTAGTTTAAACAGACACCAAAAACAAACGCGTCACGAAGAAGTACTCTCTTTTGTCGCGAAATATACTCGTCCGCGCGAAATAAGGATAGAAAAAGAGATAAAGAAGTGGTAATTATCTCGGTGGTTGGAAAAAGAAGAAAAAAAAAGACGTTAGCAAAGGAAGACGAGACGAAGGGAAATGGAGCATAGCCCTGCACCGGAACCTCCCACGATTGTATGCTAAGGCAACGATTGCGAGAGCACTGTCTGCAAATTCACCTTTTATCCGCTACACGAAACTCAGTCGTACTTTCGTCGTTTCGTCGTTTCGTCGTTTCGTGATTTATAGATATGATAGCGAACATGAGTTCGTCGGTGCGTCGAGAGTTCTACGAAAGTGGAAAGAACAAAGTCAAAAGTACGGAACTTGTTGTATCGGTTGCACGCCGGTTAGAAGGAAATCGACGGAAACGAGAAAGGGGATGACGTGCGGGAAAATGCGTCATTGAATTGCGTACGCGACTTGCACGTGCGTACGTATGTATACGTGTAAGAATTACGTAAATAAGATGGATGGTATACAGTCATGAAAATCTACATACACCTATTTTAATTACGTGTATTTGACTTAGGAACGAAACGAAGAACGCATTTTGCTACGGGATTTACCCTACTAATTTAATACTTATATCCGTAAAAGTAGTTCTTTCGTCCCCATTGGAACAAAACGTACATATATGATAGGTTTACAGCTCTTGAAGCACCACGTTATTTAGATAGCTGTGATATAAAATAAAAGGGAAAGAGACGTGAACAAGGATGAAAATAAAAAAGCGAATAACCACATCTCTGATACGTAGATAGACGTAATAAGAAAAAGTGACAAGTAAATATAGTCGTGTAACGAGCGTCGTTGTGCTGCGCTGACTCAAAGGCCGTTGGACTCTGTGAAACTTTCGCTCGACGCTTTCATGCGGTGGTGCAGGAAAAAAAAATTGTCTCAAACACACCAGAGAAAAAACAAAGAAAAAACAGAGAAAAAACAGAGAAAAAAACAGAGAAAAAACAACCGACGTTCGAATTACGTAGCAAACTTCATCTCGACGAAATTCAATTTTCTTACTAATTAGTAATCTTAAATATACGATTAGCGGCAGAGATGCTCTTGACCAAGTATCGTAGCGCGTATGAACGTACGTACATACGTATCGTTAGTGACAAGTTTTGGTCGATATTTATTAAGAACCTTCGACTAACAAACTACGATTATCGCCAAGAGTGTATGAATTAATGGCAGACCAACGATCGAAAGATGTTTCGTGTGTCGTTCGTAATCTAAATCCTTTATTTACAACCTTATCGATGATGTATTAAAATTAGATACACGATCTATAGAAATATGAAATATCGTTTAAGCATTATCGCTGCAATCAGTATCGATAGTCAGAAATTTCCTCGTGTCTGTGATCGATCTAATAAGGGATAAAATCGTTCCGAGTCTAATTCTAATTTTGTAGTTAATTTATATTCTGTGAGAAATAAGCGAGCGTCCATACATTTTCTAACAGTGTTTGTGATACTTTCGTGAGTCACTATACAGGTAGAGATAAGAAAGTCATAATTTCGTCATTCGGACGAAGAAGCGTCTTTGTACCAATTTATACCGTTGGTTTCGCAAGAAGGGGCTGCCAACAGCGGTGATTCCCATCCCGATCGAGTAATTCGTAGTTGCGGCGTTGAACGTTCGTGGCCGATAGCTCGAAAGTTTGATCGAGTGCTATCGGGGATGAAATTGGCGATCGTGTTAGGAAATAAACTGTGGCGCGTGAAGAAGAAAAGAAAAGAAAGAAAAAGAAAAAGAAAAAGAAAAGATTCGTCGGAGAAGCCGGCGAACCTTCTCAAGGAAGGAAGTAAGGAAACCGAGATTCGTGCCGGGACTTTCTCACGACGGTGGCATCGTAATCGCTATCGCGAATCTCTCGTTGGATCCTAATTGCAATCTCTTACGGCCGCCTACGAGTAACCGCAGTCGTTTAAATTTGTGTCATTATATTTCTTCGTGTGCACGATGCAAGCTTCTACTTTCGTCGATACGGAACGAGAGGAGAAACGAAAGGTGAAACGAGGGGCTCTCGGTGCGTAAAACCATCAGCCATGTCGTTGGAGGAAAGTCGAGTTTTCGAATAGATTTTTTAATGCCTAGTAGCGACGTATCGTATTTGTTCGACGCCTTGAATCGACAATGACCCTTTGCGCGTAACAATTTAGTAATAATTGTATACTTTGTATCATTGTATATAATATATGTATAATAGTAATATTCGTATAACGAATGTATATTCCGTTAATAATTTTCAAATTTCTAATCTAATTTATCGATAATAACCTACCTATACGGTAATTAACGAGAGTTCAAGAGCAGACGTGCGAATTCGATCGATTGGTCTATCGTATTATGAAATTTCGTTTAAAGTTGTAGAAATCAAAGGGAATCGTGTTTTCGTGGCCGCAACGGCCAAGTGCGTACAAAGTACGACCTCGTATCCTGTATGTACACGCGTTATTACATATTTTCTCGAAGCCAGTGATTACCGACGATCTGGTGGCTGGCGACCGAGTACGTAACGGCTCTTATACGGAGCTATTAAAACGTCGAAATAAGCTTTGCACGAGAACATTCCTAAGGCGGAATTTTCGCGTCTTGACGACGCTCGCGCGACAATTCACCTAACGGGTTCCTATTAATAACTAGCTTTCTTAGTTAAACACGGACCTTGGCGTAGCTCGATTTACGGCACGTAATACACAGATTAGGATTCCGGCATTGTTCGACACGATCGAAACTCGGTTATTAGCTAAATTACGCGATACGTGCGAGTAACGTTTACCACGTAAGGGAATTAATTGTTTCGAGCGTTACGCACAGACTGCAAACTTTAAAGTGTTTCGCTTTGATTTACGTAGACGCGTAATTATTTCTTGGATGATAGTATAATAAATATCGATATCTTCGAATTGAAAAATCTTTGAGTTAGGTTATCAAAGGGATAATATATGCATACAAGTTGCCGAGCTTTCCGACTCGAAGGAATATCGCGATCTTTCCGGAAGGTCCTTTCCCCGACACCTCGCGACCGTAAGACTCTATCGTATTTAAACAATTTTCCAAGCATCTCAACTTTCCGTAACGCTAAATTACGCTTAATTACGCTAAATTCAAAATAAATTAGGAATCGCATATCCATTTGTCCATCTTCCTTAATACTACCGGTATTTTATTCGTTTATCGTTGTACCATAAATACCACTATGATCGCTAGTGACTTTACGACAGTGACCTATCGTAATATCGAGTAACTCGGAACGCTAACAGACTAGCAAACTAATATCGCAAGCAAATGAGAATGAAAATTTCTATGTTGGGTAACTTGGAGCATCTACGCGAGATCGAAACTGGTCGAGGTCGAGCCGAAAGCAATTACGATACCGTATTGGCAATATTATCGTATTCGGGCCCATTAACAAACGTTTCCGACGATATTCCGCGGACGTAAAAGTCGATCGCGGTGATCCGGACGTCCTCGATTCAAAAAACCGCGCCACGAGCGACGTATAAAAGAGCGACTTGGGTCGGGAGGATAAAAAATCAAGACCACTTTCTACAGCGTCTGTGCTCCAGTTACGATCGAGTTATATACTACAGAGTGTATGTTTGTGCGGTTATAAAGCGATCGAGGTGCAAGATCATGGACCGTTTGAAAAAAGATTGAACGATCAGCCTGCTGGCGGCGTTTCTGGCTTCGCTCTGCCATATTATTCGCACATTCCTTAAGGACGTCGATCAGCTTAATGCAAAAGGTTTATTTGTATTTTATTTATATTTAGAAAGGATACTTGGAGAACGTAAATCGGTTTCAGTCACGCAAGGAATTGGTCGTTACCGATGATTTAGTCAATTTTAGTTTCAAAAATTCTGCGCCGAACGTGGTTGAACGCTGAACGCTGAACGCGGTGAAACCGCTTCACCTCGAACGGATATTCAAGATCGCTTCCTGCAGGATTTCTTTTCGTCTGCAACGTGCATTTCGTGCCTTGGCAAGGTGATCAACAACATCCACCAACGAGGTCAACGATTCCGAGTTTTTGCGTTCTTTTCTTTGGCACGGACAACCAATCGATAAGATAAAATTTGATTTCTATTCATTTTTCCGTCCTAAACGTTCAAACGTTCTCACCCGAATCCTGCGACTATACCGATAATATAACACTGTATGTAGCCATAAGAAAGAAAGAAAGAAAGAAAGAATGTTCAAGAAATATTTCCAAATCATAGCGCGTATCCTCGCTGCCGCGACAGAAAGAATTTCTCCTCGAAAATTATAATCCAGCGACGAATTAAAAGCCAGAGGTTGGTTTTCAACTGCTGAAATTTTAATAAGTCGGCGTTCTGTCTAACGTCCGGCGAGAGAAAGGGAAATACGCGTTCGAGCGTCTCTTCCACAGGATGATAGAGAAACAGGTGAATCGGGCATCTACCACGTTTATTCCATTTATCATCGTGCAATCGTACGTCAATCGCTGTCTCGCATCAACTTTTATCGATATTAATTTAGCGATGAGCTCGAGTACGTGCGAACGAAGTATGTAGCTACATTTAAACGCGACATATTCGATGCCTGTACGCGTAGCTTGGCAAACAAAAGGACTCGCAATTGAAATCCGACACTAGTCGAACGAGTTCGAAACTTTATTACTCTTCGAATCATTTTTCTCGATCATATCAATGAAATTTGCTATCGCGAAATTTTCACGCCTAATCTAATCGCCCGCTAATAACCGGCCATTTCCCTTTTTTTGTGAAGGCATAGAGTATACAGAGTATAGGAGAGCGTGCGGTTTAAATGGATGTTTACGAATGTCCCCGAAACTATTCGTAACAGCGGAGAATATTTGGAAAATAGGTTAAACGATTTCCAGACTGATGCAATTTCACGTCGATAATTAACAATGAACAATTATGATAATACAAAGGATCGATAACATGTCCAAAGAAAGATACTGTGCCACAGGAACGTATCACATTATGGTAAAAAAATCCGTGTTTCCAGGACGGAACACGTACGTTTCTTAGCTTTCTTTTCGTTAACGATGCAAGTTTCTCTAATAGCGAATGCGTGCTTTTGGCGATTCCTATAAGCCGATGCACAACGCAAATGCAACAAGGGACAGGGAAATGCATTAGAAAACGCATAGATGCGAGCTCGTGACTAAACTCTCTTAATCTCTTTCCGGTTGGCGCACGCACCTGCAGCAAAGTTCGTTCCTTTCTTTTGCGTGTTTAGCGTTTTCACACCTGACAGGAAGCTATCGTTAAAAGTTTTGTCGCCTAAGCTCCAACCACTCGGCATTCGATCTGCTTCCTTCCAGTCTGTGCCAGTCAGAGCCAGTCGGTGAAATTTCTCAAGTCCGACATACAAATACGTGACGCAGATGACGATAGAACCGTCCAACTTTTACTATCGACCTTTAATTAACTCTTGATAACGCACAACGACTACGAATTTCATGCGTGACAAACGATATTTAAAAGGACAAAGCAATAGTAACTTGGAATCGATAGATAATAATAGAATCGTCGAGTTCGATGCTTATTTTCAAATTTTAAGTTTTAAGAAATATTAAAACGCAATAGTAACAACGTGATATTAAAGCGTCGACGGATAAGTAAGATACATGCATTTTTATAAAAGTAAAATGTCTAACTACGCGCAAAAGCAAAGCTGCGATCGAAATCAATTCCTTTCTAGCCACAATTTCCTATTTTTACCGTGGATGCGAATGACGTTCTTTTTTCAAAGGTTAACCTTCGTTCGTTCCGTTTAATTGAAATATCAGTCACGACTGTTTTCGCCGGCAGTGAAAAATCTACGCCGTGTTAGAAAGTTGCGCGGCAGGAATGAAAAATTTCTTATAAAACCGTGACGATCGCGTAAATCGTTTTTACGGACTTTTAAACGAGACTCGATGCCAAGAAATCTGTTCGATTCGAAGAAACCGTTGGTTTCGAAATGCGAGAAGCTCCTACGCGGAACGTCGATAGATTTTCCTCGACAATATCATTTGTAACTATACCGGTCGCTAAATACCGGACACGCATCAAATTGTCGTCATATCTGCATTAGAAACAGAGCCAGGAACGTTCACTTCTCCAATGCGATCGAGAAATTAACGGAAAATACAATCGATCGATTTTACTTTCATTAAAAGGGGGAATACTCGAATATTCTACGTAATTTGTATTTAATAATCGGCAATTTACGAGAGTGGAATAGAAGCCGCGGTCGAAACGAAACTTTCCTACAAATATAATCTACGTTGGTCGAGTGGAAGCCACGATTCAGACACGATTATGGTTCGACGTGATAAAGAAAAGTAAAGCACGGTAAAGCACGATTGTCTCGTTTTAAATCACTCGCTGCCTTTTCTTTCTATTTCTATAGTATTTGTACTTTTCCGTGCCTGTTCGCAGCGTACCTTGTGCAAATCGTACAAAATCGGCAAGAGCAACCGCAAGGTGCGAGATACGCGATAAGGTCGAAGAAAAGATCCAACCAAGCTAACCGCAAGAAATCACGCGATATTTATCCTTTACGGTCGTACCGAAACACATTTTTGTTTCCGTTTCAAAAAGCAATTAGCAACTAGTATATCAATGTTTTAACATCGGCTGTGCCTACAGCTAACGACTGCTTCTAAATCGAAATTTTCATCCATACGATATCGAGTTAGATTCCGCCGACGTTTCTCATTTTTTTATCCATTTCTCGAGAACTAGACGAATTTCGCGACAATAGAATTATTCTACTTTCAAGATGATAAAATCATTGACCCACTTTCGAATCGCTGCTCTATTTTCCACGTATTCGCTGAATAGGCTATGTTTTATCGACCATGTTAATACTTGTTACGTAAAAGATAATTTCGAAAAAGAAAGCAATCGTTCATTTCGATGATTTCAACTTTGCTAATAAGATATTAGCGACAGGAATTAACGCGATCGTAAAGAACGAAATGAAAATAGATGAAAGATAGACGCGCACAACTGAGCGTGGAAGAAGGACAAGTGGATGAGTTACTAGTAATATTTTCCAATCTATTTCCAATACCGTGGAATATGAACGAAGAAATACGAACGATGTCAGCGCATTGTGTAAGAAACAAGGTAAAGATAGAAAAAGGAGAACAGACTGGTTTTTCATTCGACGCGATATTTAAACGAGAGTTAACCTCGATGAAGGACGGAAGAATCGATCTTTGGCTTGTAAGATCGCCGCGTATTGCGCCGCTGGATTTTCCTCGCGAAGAACGTTGAAGCAAACAATTTACCAGGTAAGATGAACGCGTATCGGCAAATAATACGACAAATTCGTAATGCATTCGATATCATCATTCGATCCGATATTTTATTTATTAGATATTTCGCACTGTTGTTCGCAGCGTGTCGTTGATGCAGAACATTATCCACAATTTACCAACAACTTATTTTCTAATTCTCGTAATATTTGATAATTAAATTTATCAGAGATATTTAGATTCACTCGTTCCACGAGATTATGTAAGTTATGAATTGCACAAGAAACTTTTCTCATATTTTATTCTACTTTTATTTTTTTCTACTTCTTGCAACTGTCCTGCACCTGCTCGATGAATCTTTAATTCGAATCATTCCAATTGGCTAATCTTTTTTACATCATATATCATGAATCTCTGTTTAACGATACCAATTTAATTTTCCTGCACACCTAATCATTTACTTCTGACAGTGTAATTTAGGTAATCTATAAAATAAAAGTAACGAGTTTTAATTAACATATTTTATGTAAAACGTACGTTTCGATAGCAAACTGTATACAATGCTGGAGCGTTTCTATGGAAAAATTATAAATTAATAGATGCACAAGTCGGTTGCTAGTAGAGCTTGGCAAACTTCATTTGGAATTTAAATAAAATGTATAACAGTTTCACGTAGTTTCGATCTTTTAATTGCAATTAATAATTGCAACTTATAATTGAACGAAATATCGGTTTGTGTATCTCCGCTTTTTAAGCGTAAATAAAAGAAATAATAGTTAAAATAATTATATCCACGTTTGAAATAGTAAACATTCAAGCGCGTTTACTGCCATTTAAATTATATAAAAAGAGAACTTTCTGAGATAAAAGACAAGAATGTGAAAGCCTGCCGTAAGAAACGTTGCAAACAAACGAAAAGAGAGAAGTAGCGTGGGTGGTTGGAAAACGTCGCAAGAAAAAATTTTTTCGCAAATAGCTAATTATACGTGTAATGAAACTAAGAAACTAAAAAACTGCACGATTAACAAGTTGGAAGGACATTGGAACTAGCTTAACGAAAGTGTAGACACACCTGGTCGAATCAACCAACTATGTATTACTATATTAATCGATGCGTGTTCGATTAACTTTGAGGCTTACGGTATAAAATATATACGCAGAAGTAATTTGCTTAAGAGAGGTGCTTGAAATTTTGCTCGCACCTATTTCCAAGGCGGAACGATCAAACGTATGCGATTAAAAGCACTGGATAGTTGGCGTAACATGGCACGTTGCGCTTCGAACGAAAACGTTGGAACATATTGAACGAAATAAAGAGAGGCAAATGGTAGCGAGGCGCATCTTTCCATAAAATAGCGGATATCTTTCATTTGTTCCGGCAACTGAGCCCGGGTTCCAGCAACGGACAGTGGATTTCAATCCGTTTGAAAATTCTATTTCGCCGATTACGAAATGCCGACAGCGTACGGCTGGTATCTGTGTCGAGGCGAATTCCAACATCAATTTTCCCCAAGCTAATTTGGATTTCATGGAGGAGCATAAAAGATATAGAGGAAGAGGTCGACGGCATTCAGCTGCGGCACACCAGAGTTACGCGGCGGTTAACCGATGAAAATTCAGGATTAACGTTCCTTGAAAACCGTGAGAACATTTCCCGCTGGCCAGCGCGTCGCGACTCAGGCCCGATAACAATCCCAATTTTAATTTCCCCGAGGATGCTTTCGATTTTCATTCGATACATGGAGACACATGGTGGAGACACGTACATACGCTCTTCTATGTATATATATATATATCAATATAAAATATCAGTATATATATGTCGGATTCGCGTTATGATTAGGGTTGGGGTTAGGGCGTGAAACGAGTCTTCGCTGTGACTAGACGTGGACGTTAGGCAATAGAGAAGATATTGACTAGTGCAGATATGATTATCGTAGATTTCGACAAGTAACCGTGCGGATTAAATACTCGAGACGCTAATGATAATGATCCTAGGTTCAATAACGAANTCGACCGCGGCCACGTCTGGCGACAGATTGTCACCTCGAGCCCAAGCTCACTATCACAAATCTCGAACAACTACACTCGGATTGAATTACAACAATTGCTTAATTACGGCTAAGGTAGAATCTAGATTAAAGTGTTAAAGGGTTTTCTAAAATTCCAAAGGGAAGGCCCCGGTGTTCTATCATCTCCGACATATATATAATCAATATAAATATAAAATCAATATACGCCATGTATAGCCGTATAATGAAACATACCATTGTTTAAATATTTTGGCGATGTATAGGCGATGACGAAGAGTATAGCTTCCGCTGAATATCAAAATTTAGCAATGCAGTCGCGGTAGTCGTGTCTCGTTACGGTGCTGATCAAATTTCAAAATGCTTCGATAATTTGTAATGTAATAAAAAGCTCGTACGAGTATTCAAATACTTTCGTGAGCTAATGAATATAAACTTTCTGTACCCCGACTTTTTCTGACTTTTGTGCCGTCTATATTAACGACGATAAATCCCCTCTTATTTCGACACCTGCAACTTATATCTAAATTTTTGTCCCAGCTTTTTCGAACACCCCGTATATGTACGTGTATATACACAGATGTCCGTTACGTATGTCCACGTGTACGTGCGTGTACATCTTTAAAGACGGGACTAACTAACGTCTAATCGACTGGCCTAACGACCCAACTAACTATACGGGATACGCAACAGCACTGCCAGCAGCAGCGGCAGCAACAACATCTTCGCATAACGATCCCCGGCTTACTGCCTGTTAGTCATCGCTGAATCATGATCCAGTGATACACGACCCGCCATCCGAGGCAAAAAGATACGTGCAGGACTTACGATACACGTGGTAGATACACCCTACAGTTTGTCCTTTCAAGCTACTTCCGTACGTGTACCGGTCACTTATCTTTCGTCGGGGCCAACGATCACGATCACCAACATTTGTAGCCTGTCTCTCATCGGCCGAACAACTTGGCCACCGATTACCGCCACATATTTCTTATCGTTTCTATCTCTCCTTCTCTCTTCCTCTCCCCCGAGTACTCGTAATTTTTTAATAATTCGACGTACCTTCAATTTTTTAAACCCTTACTGCACTCCGTTACAAATCTTCTTAAAATACCGATTTCAAGAAGACGTGAATTAAGATTGCCTTTGAGACAATGCGGTCGTTTAAAGCGAAAAGGCGCGCAAGTCCGTACGAGGAAAAACTCGCAACGCTTAGCAATTTCAATTTACGCGAAGACGCAGTACGGTAGCAAGGGTAGATGGAAATTGTTATCAGCGACGAGAGCCCCTAGTGAAATAAATTAACGCGTACGAGGTCGATGGCAAACAGCTTCATCGTGTAATCGAGAAAAATACGTGATACAACGTGCCGTGGTGCTACGGCCTGTCATCCGTTGGTGGGTCGGTCGTTAATGCATAATGCACCAAGCGCACCGTGCGTGTACCAGCTACCAGACACGATCGTTTTCCCAATCGTTGATCGAAAAAAATTCTCGCAAGTATTAGATCAAAGGACGGTGGTCGCCGCGGCAACGCAAATTATGTCTCGCGGCATCCGACGATTCACCGAGTCCAGTGATTTTCACCCTACGATATATCCGATTTTTTCTCGCTTCTCCGCCACAGGAAAAAGACTTTAAGAGTTCCGTGACTTTGCTGCTCGTTTTTTCGAGAAAACTGGTAGAACTTGAACTTGCGCACAGTCGTTACGTACGCGTACCGTGAAAAGTGGAACATGCGTGTGTATGAGTAAAGAAAGATCGAAAGGTTTGCACGCGATAGAAGAAAAAGGTAGTATCGCGGCGAGCCAGTCGAACGGTAACCTCTTTTCTTCCTATTTATCCTTCCTCCGCCTTTTCTTTTCTCCCCTTTTCTTTCTTTTTTTTCTTTTCTTTTTTTTCTTTTCTTTCTTTTTTTTTTTTTTTGACACCGCAGATCTCGTTAACCTACTCCATCCGAAAAACGAGCCACGCCTGCGATGAAATCGCGTTAGAATAACGTTTCCTATCCTGAAAGGGTAACGTGTATCCTATCGTAATTACGCTCTAAACGCTCGGCACCTGATCGGTGGACGGAAACGCGCCGTTTCTCAAGTCCGCCTTACGAGCTACATGGAATACATAAACGGAGATTGATCAGAGTATGCGTGCACGTAGTCTGCGATATTTATCGTGATACTGAAAAACCGTGTATGAAAAAATACAACCGATTAAACGTGTTTTTTGATCAAAGACGCGTAATTTTTATCGGTGTAACAAACAATTGTCTACTCTCGTTATTGAGACACGATTCGAACCGTAAATTGTGAATTGTGAGATGGATAACTGTTCTAGGAAATTGTGATTCGTCTCTTTGCAAAGAGCATACCACGTATATACATGTATGTGTGTATGTGTACGTATAGGAGGCGTCTATCGCCTTGTACTTGCACGAAAGAATTCGATCGCTTTGAGAAGGAAATTTTCAAGATCGATTCGTATCCGGTGGAACAGCAAAAATCGTCGTCCAATGGATGAAACAGAGTCGATTGATCCTAAAAGTACTGAAACATTTAAAGATAATGGGAATCGCATAGAAATTGGAAAATTAAAAATAACGGGGTAATAAGCGGAACGAGCTTATCGGACGACCTAATAGCGATTTGTAGTGTAGTTTCTTGTTTCGTATAAAAGATCGTACATGGAAATCGACGAAATCTCGTATAAAAACATTAGGAAGGGAACGATGTGGCGGCATGATTTGTACAACTCGTCGTTATATGCGAGCATGTATGAATATATCTAATAGATTTAAAAACTCGTCAAATTCTGTAATAAAAATCTCAGAACGTGAAATATATTTAAAAACTATATTATTTTAAACGTATGGAGAAAAGCGCAACGTTCTTTCCATTAAAATTTTCACGTAGCATTTTACTACTTTTTCTACTCGGATAATTTAGTCGGAAGTCTAGATACGGATACGAGCGTGCAATGCGAAATAAGATAATAGTTTAAAATATAATAGCTTTGGTATCTACCGGTTCTTTTACGTTATTCCATTTGCCAAGGTTCCTGGGCACCTGTATTTCATACTCGTATTACGAGTGCACGTTACGAATGGGTCAAAGCCACGATAAAGGAGCGGAGAACGGTCTCGTGACGTCGAAATATTGAAATTACAACGTAACGAGTATCGATGTCTCCGCGTCCGATGTTAACATCGCGCGTTATATTTACATATTTCATTTATCGATTTAAAATCGCTGTTTTTTCTCGTTTCCTTCGCTTGGTTAAGACGTGGCGCGCCGAAAATATAAATTTGGACAAGTTGGTAACCGAAGCACAGCTGTAGGAAAGCTACGTGTTCTAATAAAAATTGTTCTATCGGTCTTGCAGTAAAATTCTTTCTGCTAGCAGATTAGTAGCGAGCAAGTGGCACGCCGGATTAATAAGCAGCAATCGGATACGTCAGAGCATACGATTGTCGACAAAGTCACGCTGTACCGGTTTAACGTTAAAATATTCATTAAGCGTAACGATTGGCCCGATACTTTCTGCGTGGTTCTACGTGGTTCTGCGTGGTTCCACGTGTGCTCGATACACGTGTGCGTGGCGTAATATAACCGGCGCGTAGAACGATGATAACGAGCAAGATTCGTGCTGTACTACAATCGGAAATGCCATTTTTCTGCACTAGTACACGCCATTTTACGACCATGTGTGTATCACCGTTGTCTCGCGATTGTCTTTACAGCATGTTCGCGATATTTACGATCGCAATTTCTTATTTGACAGCGAGGCACGACGAAATCAATTTCATTATTTCGTAGAATTATAAGAAATTAAGATTCTACGCTGATAACCGATATTATTTTTCAAATATTTTCTTTCGATAGTGTCCGATCTTGGTCAAGCTGTTTAAACGGGCGGATCGGGTATTATTCTTACAAATCGACGAAACGGACGTTTCAGGCTTTGATGAAAGGGCAGGCGAGATATCTCGTCTATAGATGTGAAAGAGAGTCGATCCAAACTAATATCATTACGCCGGTTATATCGCGCAGAACGGATAATCGACGCTTTCTTCCCTCGGTTCGGACCAGACAACGAACAGGAGAATCGAGAGACCGTGACGGAAAAGCTTGGCGTGAAAAACCTCGATAAAAGAGAAAGCCATTGAACCTACGCCAGCTACCTGGCGTTCGTAATCCCGTGGAACGTAGATTCGCGTAGCTCGCAGCAATTACCAAGATCGTCTTATTAATTTGGCGCGGCTGAGGAAAGAAGCGATCCGGGCTACGATTAATCGCTAATGGGTCTGGACGATGATGTCGGCGACGAAACCAAGTCCATTCCGTTGCGCATAGTAGGGAGAACCATCAGATTGGGGGGGGGGCGGCAAAGAGGCGAAAGAGTCGTGGGATTAAACGGTCGATAATTGAATCTATCGTTACAAGAGTATGAGGTTTTCTCGCCGGTCGTAATGACCGAGCTTAATGACTCGTGTGATCCAGCGAGAGAATCGAGAGACCTTCTTCCGTCCTCACGTTCTTTCGTGTCACTGCAGAAAGTTGAAAACCCGCAACGCGGCTTAGCGTGCAGAAGGAGGATTTTTCCTTCGGGGAAAATAAATTATCATATTCATTCTGCTAAAACGATTTGGTTAATCGCTCTACTACAGTCGTTTAATCCTAGGTGATGTAAATTTTAATTACACTCTTTTTCTCGTAAAAGTTAATCGTCGTATTAGAAGCATCGAATCGTATGCGTTCAACTGGGATAGTAGTCACGCGACCACACATGTTCGCAGAACTATCTCCGCTATATTATTCACCAATTCTTCATATACGGAAGAATTTTAATTGCCAGCCGCGTAATTGTCTCGCATAGATGCTTCGTGGCGCTCTACAGGCGGTCAATTTTAAATAGAAAATTCCTAATTGCTTCTATTATAGCAACTAATGCACGCGATTTACCATGTTTTACTCGATTTACGGGATTATGCGTTAAGCTTGAAAAATTGGCAAAACCGTGGCGATTGCAACTTTGTGTCAACAAAATCTTCCACCTTCTCGCAGAGACTGTACGTATGGAAAATTTAGGCGAGCATCGTCGAGTGTTTTTACACGAAGGAAAAAGCGAAGAAAACTTGCGTTTCGTGCTCGGCTATGTCATTAACTTGGTATAAATTACGCTTCGTTAACGCGAACGATAGATTATACGCGCTATCTGGGATTGACAGTATCGACAGTCGATGAACAGTTTCTTTCTTATACTTAAATAACGAATCATCGCTGTTAAAACGTACGCACTATATAAAAATATGAAATTCTTATATAAAAAGCGGAAGACTCTGCGAAAGAAGGTTTCAAAAAAACCCATCGTTTTAGAAGAAAACATTTTTTCTCGAAAAAGGAATCGAATAAAGAACTAAGAAGAAAATGTTTGGAAATGTACGTAAGATCGGAGAAGGAAACGTTGCCTGTGACCATATACCTTTCTTCGAGATAAGAAACTTTGTATAGAAAGCGGTGACGATGGAATCGGTGGAAGTTGATCGGGCCGTTTCTTTGCACGTCGAGCCGACGATATTTTTCTCTAGCATTTCGCGGCACGCGAGAAATAGCGAGCATAACTGTTGCGCAAAGTCCTTGTCTCGTTGTCAGTCTACCGTAAACTTGACTTTACGAGCATCGCACGGCCACGAGTCAGCTTCGACGCGTAGCTTTTTCGCGGTTTCCTCTGCATTTTGCTTCGTCTCGCCAGCGTAACGGTTCCCCGTTGTAACCTGTCGAGCTTGTTGCAGCGGCCGGAAGTCGAATCCCTGCCGACCTACTGGCTATATTTTTTTTTTTCTTTTTTTTTATTCTCGAGGAAGTATGCCACGGAAAAGAGCCACCAATTTCTTCGCGGCGCTATAACATAGCAGCGTCGGAAATTCCAGCCGAACACCAGGTCCACTAAGAGCTACGTTATAATGCCACGGTACGACAATACGGTACAACAATACGGTATGACGATACGATACAATACGATACAGTATACGATTCAGGCTACGATGAAAACGAAACGACAGAACCCTTTGGCGCTTTGTGTCTCAGCGAAAATTATCGCCGATGCCTCGATACGTCGAATTCCATGGATTCTATCGGAGATGTACGAATGTCAGCGGCGATTCATCCACGAGACCGACTATCCGAGAATGTTTCTGTCCTTCGGATTCCGCGAATCGCGGATCGGTATCGGCCCATTCCCTTTTACAAATTCGCAGAAGAGAGCGCAAAGTAAATCTGAAACGTTTCTAGCCAGACTTTGTTTGCCAGCGGCTGATAAATATTTTTGGATGCTAGATACGTTCTGCGCGTTTCTACTCCAATTTTATTGTTTACGAGTATACGAACTAATTAGAAATAGACACGCGTTTCACGCTTGTACCGATCGATATGTACGTGTACATAGAGCGAGAACTTCATCGTGGCAAAGATAATCATTGGATCGAGCGATCCTAACGATCAGCGGCCTCTACATACTTACGTATCTACATACGTATAAGTATCTTGATATTTGTGCGAACGAAACGAGGTGTCGTTTTTTATTCCTATGTAAATATCACGCGCGTATCACGTACGACGTATTATATCATTTCCTATCGTTCGACGCACCAACAGATTTCGCGTTTATAGAGATTCCTATATTCATATTATGTATCGATTCGATCTTTGTTAGGTTACGTTTGCGTGGTCGAGGCTTAGTAATCCATTCGCCTGCGTTGCTCCAGCTGATAATACTCGCATTTGTATTCAAGCGAAACAAATGCATTAAAGATGTTGCGTATATTCTATTGTTTTCGGTTAATATGGTTCGTTTGTATTTATCGTTCGATGAATTAAAATTCTCCTTGGTTTTGTATCGCGTTCGGTCTTTGTATGTACTCGTATTACTTAAAAGTAATTATTTGCAGATTAACGTTGTTTCTATTATTAGAGACGGTAGTAAGAGAATACGAGTGAGCGTCATGTACGCAGGTAGTCAACTCGGAGGCTTCGAGAAACTTTGAATATAGAAACCATGTCGTAGCACATACCATATTTATTTAAATGGTAGATTGGATGCAAAAGGTACTGTCTTGTTCACGAATAATCATAGTATAGAATACGAGAATAAAATCAGGTTTATTCGTATCTGTATATAGTTATTCTGCCAGCTTTATAAACGAAATATATTGACATTTTTACTAATCTAAACGATCAAAAGCTAACTTCGACAAGATATATTACCGTAAAGGAAGGAATTTCGAAATTTAGAAAAGAACGCACCTAATTGTATCGCAGTCGCGTTAGATGGATTAAGAATTGGTGAAGAATTGAAAACGATGGAGAGAATTTTGTTTGCTATTTTATTATCGTTGCCGTCGCTATTATTCGATCTGTGCGAGAAAAGCAGAATACCGCGGCATTCCGCGTGAATTTCGATCAACACCGCACCACCCTGTACCGTGTATACCGTGTGTACCGTGTGTACCGTGCACGCTGCAGCTCGATGATCGCCGCTCGTTAACTTGCGCGGTTAATTACATCACGGCCAATGACGTAAAGCAGGAATCATCTGCACGAAGCACGGTAGGTATGTGCGAAATTATCCCCGGAATATCTTTCCAGTGGTCATTGCGTACCGATTCTATTGGCTGCACAGCGTTAACAAATTATGCGACCATCTCAGCGTTACGATTAGACGATCTATCATCGTGTTTAGGGCTCGTTATTAACCAACGGGCGAGTGTATCGTCGTGCTCTTTATTTATGAATGTACAGCTGCAGGCATATAACGGCACTTAACAACACTGCGCTGGTACACGGGGCACACGCAACAAATACATCGGGCGTTAGAAAACACTTTGGTTCTCGTTATCCTAAAACGAGACGTCCATCTCCTCGATATCTAGCTGCTCGCAAAATTACGCGTTTACGCGGGAACAAGCACGTGCTATCGAGTACCATTCGATTTCATCTTATACGCATTCAGCGCATCGAAACGATTTGATAATCGGCGCGTCCGTATCCATTTCGATCGGAGAATGTCCTCGCTGCGTACACGATTCAAAGAGATCGTGCATCTCACCAATGGTTATCGATTACCATCCGACATAGCTCATTTTTCATCCTTAATTCCACACATGCTTGTTGCACACGCGATTCTTACTTGCTTCTGTAATTGCTCTTCTGTAATTCGCATCTCGCACGAGGTGCGCATACACCGACAGCTTCGCGAGTCATTCGCAGCAACAACGAGCAGAACGCACCGGTTGTAACGCTGCAAAATAGAGCAAAATCGTCCCTACCACTGGCCCTCTCTAAATTAGACCGATGCAACACCCCACCTGCTAACGCGGATATTTCTCCTTCCCTAAAGACAAATATCCGCGTAACGTCGTTAATCAGAGGACGCCACAGCCATCACAGCCACGATCTAACTTTTTCGTTCGAAACACGCTACTTGTTTATTTACTCGTAAACGCGCGTGCTTTTCCTTTTTTTGATCGCGATAACTGTTACGACACGGAACCCCTTCAATTTCGACTTATTATACCGTAAAATAGAAAGTTGCCTCGGTTACTTCGATACAAACTCTTATCTTGTTAATATTTACAGTGACACGCATTAATATTTCAATATTTTATTTATTCAATAACTTATTTATTTATCTATTATTATTTATTATCAGATTATTTGGCTTATTATCTCCTATTTAGGAAAGGTATGTGCGTTAGAAGAGTAAGATATACGATTCCATCAACTACGATCCAAGAAAAACGCTGCGATTAATTACTAGAGACAAACGTATAGAAGAATAATGTTCCGCATACCGTTAATCCTTTTATACGACATTAAGGCACCTATATTAAGCTTACCAATTCTTCGTATTGTTTATCAGTTTGATCAACGCGTACCTATCATTCCGAAACTTATCTGATCAAGAAAATCTTCGTGCTGCTTAACCGACAACGTAATAATGCTAATCGGTCAAATATCGATAAGGAAAAGAAAATATTTGTTTGACATAAAAGCGATACGACTTTTCTAATAAAGCCAGCGTAAATGAAAAATTCAATGGAAATTACGGCGGATCCGAAATACTTCGGAACAGCTTTTCCTTCCTAAGAGAAAAAATGTTGTTCGTTGACTCGATAGAGGAACAACTCGTGTCGAATGACAATTTCGTTAAAAATAAAAGGTCACGATAAGAGCGAGAAGAATCAAACTTTTATAAAAGTGCTGCACCACGATCTGTTTGTATAATTTAATAATCGACGTAACTATTGGAAAATGAATTTATACCTCTCGAGCCGTAAACAAGGATAATCGTTAAATTGACGAATTTACGATTAAAATTCTTCCTACGACCTACCTAACCCTATTTCTTACGTGCTACCCTGTTTTAGCTACCTGCTACCTGTTAGCTCCCCTGTTTTCATATTTTACGATAATTTATATTTGACGTAATACAAAAGAACAAAAATCAACGTAAACCATGTATACGCGCTACTTTCTCACCGAACAGTTCGATCGATCTCGTCCCGTTTTCTACGTTTATTACGAATGAACGAACGAACGAACAAACGAACGAACGAACGATTCAAAAACAAAAATCATAATATTACTGTTGGCTAATTTTATCTTCAATAGATATTATTATTAGATAGATGATAATAGATATGGTTACGGTTATGGTTATTCAATACTCGCGTCGTTTCTATCTACGTTATTTTCATATCGTTTGTTTATGAGAATTAATTTATGCATTTGTTCGTTAACTTCTTCTTCCTCGTCGTCGTCGTCGTCGTCGTCGTCGTCTTGCATTCTTAAACATCGCATCCCATCGATAACATAAACGACAATTTTCTCGTAAGAACGTTTTTTTAAACGGTATTACACATTTCCTTCCTCTCCACCTGAGACTGATCGCGAGAGTTCGTCGCTCGATATCTTTAATAGAATCCAGTTAGAATTTTGCTTTAAATTAATTCACCAAGTAGAAACATTTGTGAGAAATAAGAAACTTCGATAAGAAACACGTATAAAAGAAAACGCACGTCACGCTTACTTTCCGAAAATAAACACGAGCGCTTTAAATTTCAGCCCCTGTCGATTCACGTATTAACGAACTCTGAGCATTACCAGAGACATTTTGCCGAGCCAATGGACTCGAGGAGTTCGTTCGCTGCAACATTTTGCTCGCAATTACGAAGGAAATCGCCTACCTGATACGATCACTGTTTTTTCCCCACCGACTGTCCGGCCTCCCACGGTTGCTCGTCGTCGGTCACGTTCGATCACAAAACCCAAGGTTTGACAGCACCTCGAAACACGTCCACGGTAAGAAACGAATTGATACAAAATCACGGAAGAGAAGAAAAATCGAGTGACAGAGATGTTACACGCACGACGGTCGTACACGAACTGACACGAGTGTCGAGTGTGCCGCTGGCTGGCGACGTTAGCGTCTGACTACAGACGGCGCCTGACTACTCACCACGCGATTGGTCGACGGCCGATCACCTTGTACGTATACATACGTATACATATACATATGTATGTACGTGCGTGTATACACACCGTACACCTGGCTAAATTGCACGATCGTTCGTGTGCGTTTCTGCGGTCAGGAACAATAGAGGCGGAACTGGTACCGAGCTGCATTTTTTTCGCGACGAATGAATGAGATGCGCTCGCTCGGATCTGCTGGCTCGCGTTCCTACTCCTACTACCTCCTCTACGATAGAGTGGCGCGCACGCCCAATCAACCTAACGCAACACTGCGAAAAATTATCTATGTATATTATATACTATGCACATATATATGTATGTATACTTGTCGCGTTTGAATACCGCTAACCTGCGAGTCCATAAATTCTGATACAGTCTATAGTCCATCTTTTATGTGCGATGCCATGCCGAATCTCGCGTTTACAAACGTTTTGTAAAGTTTTGACAAACATTTGTGCGTATCGTAACGAGAAGAAAATTGGCAGAAGCACGCACTAGCTACTAAGGTATTTATCATTGCATTCGAACGATCGATTAATCGATTAATCGATTAATTAAATCTCAAATATTTTACCGATTTCCCAGTGACTTACGTTTGACTTACGTATCACTGATTCTACTATATAAACTACATTCGTGTTTCATTTATGCATCGATAAAGAACCTTCTTACATTTCCAGGCAATTTTCCGACCAACTTGTTTAAACGGATATAA
The DNA here is from genome assembly GCA_014737535.1 of Bombus cullumanus. Lineage (NCBI taxonomy): Eukaryota > Metazoa > Arthropoda > Insecta > Hymenoptera > Apidae > Bombus > Bombus cullumanus. The sequence continues at coordinate 134,292 of JACXIX010000044.1, forward strand.
TCTGATATCAAATCCGATGTCGATATCGATACAGGACGCAGGATAGAAATGGTAACATTCATACGTAAAACATCGCCTATAATAAAAAATCTCATAGCGATGCAGACAGCGGTAGGACTAATTTTAATTTAGTTATAATAATAGTGTACACGCGTTTAAGAACGAGATACCTATGGTTTCCAGTCGTGCCATATGAAAACGAAAATCACCGTTCCTTCTAGCTAACTTTAAATAATTCCTTCTATCAAGATCCGAGCGATTCTTTTGCGAGTCTGGTAAAAGAAAATAAATTTCAATAGCTGCACGGAGTATGCAAATGAAGAAATGGATTCTTCGAAAGAAAGCTCGTGACGTTATATCATCTCTGGCAGAATTTTGTATGACGACATAAAAGAATAACGACTTTCGCCGTGCGTCGTTTGTAATTTGGTGAAAGTACACGGCGTTTCTTCCATTTGTACTTAGTTCGATTTCAAAGGCGTCTATTGGATGTCGTCGTTGCACAGCAAGATCGTTCCATTTAATTAGGCGTACAGTCGTAAATAGAAATTTTATCGGACCGCGACTATTCCACTCTTTTTTTCATCGATTCGGTCGACCGTCTTCTTTTCTTTCTTATATTTTTATATGTTTTTTAACGTCTGCTGGCGACGTACGGTTTTTCAACATTACTATCCGACCCTAAATTCCATATCCTTAATGTAGAAGTTTGAAAAAAAGCAAGAATTAAATAACAGAAAATTATTTGCAAAGAATTATTTGTTATCAAAGAATTAGAATTATAGAACTAAACGAATTATAGGTATACGTGTATTAACTGCTTCCCACTAAGCCAGCCATCGTCCCCGCCAAACAATCTGCATCGCATAGTGGATGAACATTCGGTCTGAATACTCCAAATATTATTTAAACGAAACGCACGAAAACAGTGAAGCGCGACGCCCGTTTCAGTGATTTGAAACTTCATAGGAAAATAAAAGGCCGCGTCATAAATATTTTTTTAATAATACGATGCTGATATGAACGGTACGACCTTTAGGATAAGTCTTTAGGATATAATTATTTTACGTGCCAATATTTATGCCACATTTTTATAAATAGATAATTTATTACATACGTCTTGCTCTGTGGCTCTATAAAACTTTTATCAAAACTTTTTACGAAAGTACGTTATTTTTAATCTCTCTTTCGGTTCTTCCGTTAAAACTAGTTGTTTTATGAAATTTAAAGTTATTTTAAGGTCGACGCTGCAATCATCCCCTCTACATAGTACGTGTAACACTCAAATCGAAATGTTTACTTATGGAGGATGATTTATTAATTTAAACAGATGCCTGTCCTTAATGGTAATTAGGATCGTATTACACGATAAAACACGTACGAAAATTTTGTTTCTGGCTCGTATCTAATTCGACTCAACCACTCGAATACTGGAATATTGGAATACTGGAATACTGGAATACCGGAAATACTCGACTATGCGACGCGTGACGTTCGATCGCGGCAAAACGATCGTCGCTAATGCTCGTCGAGAACATGGGCCTCGTTCGTCTGCACGCTCGTTTAATACACGTATTATTGCAAAACCACGAAATCGCGAAATGGACGAGCCGCGTGCAGAATATCACGGCGAAGGCACGTAGCGTCGCACGTAGAAACGATAATATCTGCGAGTCGAATGTTAAATAATATAGAAACGGATCGATTTCCACTTGTTTGCAAAATGCCAATTTGTCCACTTTCTGGTAGGCAAACTATTCGAAAAACTATTCGACGATACTTTTGCGAGGAAAGACGAGGAAAGTCGAAGAAATCGAAATGCGGTCGTGCGCGTTCGTTATTGCGCAACCGTGCAGATATTAATTAACAGCTGTTGGTTGCATCGAAAATCCATTACGTTGTCGGAGGAGAAACGTAACTGAATACCTACGTATCGATGATTATGCGATTTAACGGTTTAAAGAATTTTCAACGTTTTGAACAAGTGTAACTACCGATGAAACTCGATTCATTTATAAATATACAAAATACACCATCTCCGTTCACGCATATTAAGTAATACTACGTATTTACAAAAAGCCAAGCGAAACGTGGCAAATCGTTACAAAATCGTTTAAGCTTATTTGCGATCTTAAATTTCGAAACAACCATGTTAGACATCGTAATGAAGATTCCATCAATTTTGGATCGTCGTGTTGTACAGGGTGCGTGGAAGTTATATGCGATTTGCTACGAATTGATGTAAAAAAGCTAACACACAACACTGAGTCTAACTTTGAAATTCAAAGTCAGAAGAACAAATTTGTTCGCTCGTCGCGAGGGAACGATGAAAAAAGTTTCATTGGCTCCTGTATTGGCGTTATTTACAGTACGTTTAGATTTCACAATCGGATACAAAGAGTCGAATGGTGTCAGAAAGGGCAGATCGTTAGTTTCTTTGCAGGTAGGCACGGAAACAACACGAGATTCCGTATTCCCAGCCTCTTCTCCACAATTTTCCAGCACTGTGTAACTCTTCTGTTACACGCCAAAATAATTTACTTATAATTCTCAATGAGAATTGATTGTAAATAGTCTACCAAATAAAGAAAAAAAAAAAGGAAAAAAAATAGCAAATGACAGAATCTCTCTGCAGAAAGGTAAATTAGCCAGACGTTGAGCTAAATTTCCAAAAATATCGCCTGCCAATTATGTTGTATATACATACATATATATACAATATATATATTGTAAAAATTTTAAATTGCTTTAATATCTAATATTTGAATAATTTAATATATGGATGAGAGCAAGAAGAACAACGGCGGAGAAAGGTGAAGACGGACGATCGGGTAATCGAGTTGACCCCATCATGGACGATTAACCAAATTGGAAGGTCGCGGCATGACTGAATCATGACTTATCCTTGAGCTCGTGCCATCCGTTGTATTTGCTGAAAGTTTGTAGATTCGAGTACAAACGTTCGATAAAAGTTAATCGAGCGAAATTTATAAAAGTTCGCGACTATCTGGACGGAGATGAAAAAAGGAAAGTACCAAAACAAGTTGGTAGATTTTAACGATCCTCGACCTACTCCATACATATTCATCGTGAAAGGCGTGGCAGTAACGCTATGTCAAGGTAACAAGGTGTTTGTAACTTTTTAGATAAAGGTTCGAAGAGAGAATGTATATAGCTGAAGGAAGTTATTGCAGCGAACGATATGACTTTACCAGCCATGAGGAAACGAGGCTCGCGTTAATAGTTACTCTACGATTTAAATTTATCGTGTGCTTCGGAATAATCGTTTTTACGTCCAACGGATTAACGTAATATCGATAATCTTATTTAACAGCTAGTTTAACAGCTTGTTGAACAGTCGATATCTCCTATTCAACCTTAAAAAAGATAGATCTAGATAGATCTAGACGGAAGTCCGGGTAAACGTTAACCTTATTATATTCAATTTAGAATAATACCCGCGATATGAAATGTTTTAATTTCGACACGTGTGTATGTATCGTTGCAAGATAAAATAAATATATTATTTTCCATTATCCATAGTGTTCAAGGTACTCGCGTGTTTTCAGATAAAACGGACACACCGTATGTTCATAGAAGGTTTGGACTACTAAGTGTCGGAATACTTTCATTTCATAAGCTACTTTTAACATAACATAATTACATTTCGACAACGGTAATGCCATTTATCTTTCTCGAATTATCTGGCTCTAACAATAGATTGCAGTGTCACAGCGACACTCGTCATCGGTACAATGATCGTTTCAACGTTTCAACGGTGACGGCACCCTTCCCAATGGTCATTAATGTTTATTAATATTTGAAATATCCGATAAACATATGCGTATTCCTTTATATTCTCCGACTTCTCTAGAATTACGTAACTTGGATAAACTTCCGCCACGAATACTAAATCCGATGGAATAATTTAGATAAACGTTGGAATCTCGCCTCGAGTCGCCAGAAGATGTGATCGATGTGTATTTTAGATTCTAAAGCTTTCTTTACACGGTTCACGCCTATAATTAACGACTTGAAAATTAATAAGTAGATATTTATAACTTTTCATTCGTGCACGGTACTATTTATTACTGGAAATTTTATTACGAGCATTAAAAAAACAGCATTAAAATACCGTAAAGCACCGAATATACATGTATATACTTACGTACGTGTATTATATAAGCTCCGATGCTGTTGCTATTCTATAGATCTTTTTTTGGAACGCAAACTACAAATCACTTTACGAATATCAAATAAGACAGAACCTTTTTCTTACGATAATAACATGGTACATAACCTTTGATGTTTTTTAACACCGTACGATTTTTATACAAATTCACATTTTTACCAACACAACTAAAGAAATAGAAATATAAATAAAGATCTAAATCAAGTACTCGATACTTTTATATATATTTTATTTATATATTTTTTATATATTCTGTGCATTTTTGCGTCATTAAAATCTCTCATCGATGATAGTTAGTCTATCGCGCAAAATAATATCGATTATTCGTTCGTTCATCATTTTCGTAATTGTATCGTTATTAGTTCACGCACGGCGGCCGGATTGAAAAATCTCAGCCGAATCCAAGCCCAATCGATTTAACCGAGTTGTAATAGATATTTCTTACTCGCGTTACTTTTTCTCCTTTTATCTCTAGTCTCGGATATACATACAGTTGTGTACGGGGCTTTAAGCTCGCCCGACCTTCCTCTATAAACGGAAGATAAGGCGACTGGCAACCAATACTCACGCGTACGCTGTAATAGACGCACGACTATAGACAGAATTCGCTTACCGCGTGGTACGCACAGTTTTTCACCAACTCGGAAACTAAGCGTGATCGCGCAGGTTATATATATGTATATATAGGAAAAAGTTATTCAAAATATTAATTTCTATAATAGCATATTTCAATCTCATTGAAATCGGATACGAGATAGATTTTCCGCAGTTTCACCAAGTGAACGTTAGAAATGATTCGCGATACGTGTGTGAGAAGCAAAAGATGTAAATAAACGATGGTGGGAACAGCGTTTTTCTGGCGGCAGACAACTATGGACGGCGTTGATGTAAATCACGTTCAAACATTTTTTTCTTTATTCTTCCGGCGCTTATCAACGTACAACCTTTTTGTACGAACGAAAGCTGTTGATTGCTAAAAGTTAACTGCAAGTAGTTTGAACAAATTTTCAACAGAAATTTACGTAGAGATAAAAGAAATGAACTTTTTTAATTTTATTGAAAAATCTTTCGATAAAAGGAAAAAATGCCATAAAATTGTGTGAATTAGTTTAATAAACATACATGAACAGATAAAATGTGTTAAAAGCTACCTTTCGCATAGTACGTACATTCCTTCTTCGAATACTCCGCTTATATATTCAGATACACGCTGACATCCGGAGAATATAAATGGAAACGATCGAAAAAGGTATAACGATCGTAAAGGTGAGTTTACGATAAAGGATTTATCAAGCAACGTACAACGTATAAACGACCTAACAAGACTGCTTACAAGATAACGTCTAGTTTGTGATCCATACTAAATTCGCCGATCGATCGATTCTCAAGATCCACTCTGATCCTCCGAGAATAACGAAAAATGTGCCGATACAACTTTCCATCTCCATCCTTGAAAATTCCCATCTGTTAGCACGACGACACGCCTTAACGACACGTTTTAACGATTTCCACCAAAAGAACAAGTAATTCTAAACAGATTCTGAACAATTTAATTCCTTTGCTTTCTCACATTCTGCAATATGAGAATGTTCAAATACGATAGAGTTTTCTTGTAACAGCGAATGTTTCAAATATGTTAGCTAAATATTAACACGATAATATATGTACGTATCCCTCGAGGGAAAATAAATTTCTTAAATTTCAAGACAAAGTGAATGAATTATTGATGTTATTATTGTCGCATTAATATTACGATGTAACTGATATTCCAATTTCATGTATAAATATCCTTTCAAAACATTAAATGTTTAAAACGCATACGTATATTCTCGTTCTGCTAGAGAGAAGGCTGCTACTAGCAAGCTATTGTGTTTCGGACCATCGCTGTGGTACTCGCGTACCAAGGCTCTAATAGTCTGTGACGCTCACCACCACTGACACTATTGCTAGTCTAACGTGTCAGTACCTGCTACCTCCACGCACAATGAGTAACAATTAAACATGAAAGATAGTTTTGTGTTTTATGCGGATACCGAAGCACCAAAGCTGAGCTGAAATAACCACGATACAACTACGAATAAATCGCGTTGCAGAGAGATGCCGAGCGAAAACCGACCGGGATTCCAACAGCTTTTATTTATTGAAATGAATTGTCACGTAACGATTGAAGGAACGCAGCATGGTTTAATAATTTGCTTAGAACAGCACACTGAAATAGCGTAACGTACTATATAAGATTCCTTATGAATTGCAAAAAGTCATGGAAAGAATCGGTGTGTATGTGTGTATGTGTGTATGTGTGTATGTGTGTATGTGTGTATGTGTGTATGTGTATCGGTGTATAAAATGATAAGTCAACGAAAATTCTATATCGCCTTTAAAATTTCAAATTTCGCCACCAACTTTCTAACCCAGCCAATATTAACTTCGAAATCATTGTAGCCCTAATTAATGAAACGAAGCGTAATATCGTCAAGAATATCAGCAGGATTTTTCGTTTCGAAATTTTCTTACGCATTTGAGGTTGGGTGAAAGTAGTGCACCGAGTGAAAGTCAAAGCTACAACATCGAGCCTTTGGAAGTACATAAAAATGATTGCACGAAACGAAAAGAAGTTTAACGTAATATTTAAAGGGCAGTCGTTTCTAAAAGCCTCGAGATATTTGCGACACTCGGAAAATCGATTTTTCAATTTTCTTACGTACTGTGCAATAATCTTGGTGGATAACGTAATTCACACTTTTTGCGTGTACATTCCGCGGATGAAACAGGTGCCTGTTATGCCATGCTTAGATATTAGCGCATCAGGAATTGCTGTGTACAGTGACCGCGAGAACTCATAAAGCGACCAAGTCAGATGTTGTGTCATTAAGGCCATGTTTGTAATAATCACCTCGAGAATGGTCGAATATTAGATAAATAAATAACGCGTTAGCTGCGTGTATATTAGCGTATATAGGGTGTTTCGTGCGACAGAAGCTGCGTTTCTTTTTTTACAATTAATAGAGATATAAGAAGATTTTAGAAAAGAGAATTAAATCAAGTAGCGATTATTAAATCATCGGCTAAACATATACTTGCTATTACTTTCGTTTTATTATTTTTATTGCTTCCATTGCTTCTGGCATAATGCTATCTTTTACTTTCACTCCCGTATCATGGATAAGAGTTGCTAACTTCTTCACGCACTTCTTTCCTTTGTTACACATTAACGGCCAAAGATTCTCATCACGTTCGCAACTTCGAAACGAATTTTTCCAATTAACGATCATAAGGCTATTGACTAAATGACAGAAAATCACCCGAAGAAACGGTGTATATTCTGTCTACGTAATAGAATTCTAAAATATGATAATTCTACGAAAATATATTAACTTTAAATTTTCCTTAAACTTCGCCGCATAATTTTTAAACGGACCGATATATCTACCAAAATTAATATTTCCCAGCGAATCGCGTTTCCGTTTGAAAAAGAAAAGGACGGGAGGGGGGAGGGAATCGAAAGAAGCGCGATAAAGGAAAGGAGAGGAAAGGAAAGGAAAGGAAAGGAATGGGAAGGAAAGTAGCAAAGTAAAGCAAAACGAAGAAAAGGCAAAAGACAAGAGTCGCGGGCAAAGCAAAGGCACATACCTGAACAAGTCGCTTCGCGTCGCTGCGATCGCGATTGTCGGGCCCCACGGCTATGTTAGGTTGCCGCATTCCACCTGTCAGAAGGTGGGTCCGCTCTCTCACGGACCGTAAAGGAAGCAAAGAAGCCACTAACGGCAGAAAACGAATCGCGCTCCGAAACTTTCTTTTCCTAACTGTCACGAAATCACCTTCGGAAACCGATCCTTTTCAATATGGCTGTGTGCATATATAGGTTCTGATCCGCTATTCGCTATACTTACGTATGTACCTCTTTAATGTCCATTTTCCGCTAACGATTCGCGCCGCATTCCTGATTCGATCGTAGAAAATTCCAGCTAGAGATCCTATCGAAACTGCCGTCGACGTTGCTTCTTGAAAAATATTTTCACCTTTCTCCCAAATCTGTTCACCAAGCACACCAGATCCTGCGCAAATGTATATCGAGAAGCACGCGTGGGTCTGGAATGTAAATGAACTGGACGACTATTAAAAAATCAAACAAAACCGACGAAATGTACTTTTTCACGATCACTGAACGCACGATCGATAACGCGATACAGTCCGTAACGTCTTTATCGAACGAACGATTCTACGGGATGTCTCTCGAAACAAAAGTCCAAACAAATTGTTGCCCGAGCAACGTTCTCCACAACATAACTGGACACCGGTAGGTAGGGGAACTGATCCGAGGAACGAGTGCTAGGGGCTAGGTAGGATGGTAGGAGCAAGTCTGAAAGGCAAGAGGAAGGACGTAGGATGCCGACGAAGGAGAGGGAGAAAAGACAAAACCAACAGGAGGGGGAAAGCCTCGTACTCAACGCTGTCCTGATGAGGCAGGAGGATGGCCGGTAGGCGTTAGGGCTCAACACAGTTTTCTTCTTATGTAGCAACCTCTCTATACGCACGTGAATGTAATTGAAATATCCTTGTTTCCTTTCAGATCTTTTTTTCTATTTATTACCGTGTATACCTGTGACTCGATTTTTACCTTCCACACTAATACCCAGCACAGCTACCACGTCTCAATGCCTCTCCACTTCATGTTCCTCATTGTTTACACGGCTACTTTGCTTCTTTTTGTTTTACGCAAATTGGTTATCCTTTTTCCGTTCCTATTTGTTTTACGTTGTTACGGTTTTTAATAAATACCGTTCTCTTTATAGTCTCATAATGATGCGAATCATATTATTTACAGAGAAATTTAAAGAGAAACAACAAGATAAAAAGGGATCTACTCTTAAGGAACCGAATACACTCGTAGGTATACTCGTAGGTATGCTCGTAGGTATACTCGTAGGTATACTCGTAGGTATACTCGTAGGTATACTCGTAGGTATACTCCAAATACACTAGGACGTATCTTATACTATTTTCAGACTGTTCATTGGAAATCTAACGAACAGAAGAAACAAAGGAAATGCTAAATACAATTGAAAAAGAAGCAGGTTGATGCTCGTTAAAAGTTAATTCTTTTTTCATTTCAACACCGACACGGAAAATAAATTTATTCTTACGTTAACGTTCTATCTTTCGCCTATATTCCATCTATAGCTCATCCGCTTATCATTTTTATTTCGCTCTAACTGCAGCCAATTATTTTTTTAGAATATTTTTACATTTTAGATCATCTATACAACCATAGTAAGGAAATTTTTAATAGTCCTACATTATAAAAAGTATATTAAAAAATTAGTTTCAAACGCTTATTGATACATGTACCGTACATGCATACACGTACGTACATACATGTATATCTCACTTACTCATCTATTTCTGGTTTTTAATTTTATCCGTTAATTAATGGAAGAATCCTGAAATTGATAGCTATAGAATTAATATTTATGATTGTTTATCAGACAAATTGAATCGATTAGAAAACAATCTGCATCATTATCTTATACGTTTAAAATTATCTTATACGTGACAAATATTTAAAACTGCATTTTACGTTAAAGTTATTCCTCTCATTGCAGCGAAGAGATTAATGTAAAAAGTAGCGTGAAAAATGTTTCGCGTGATCGTATACATCCATGAGAGAAGAAGAAATATTTAAATCCGCGTCACCGAGTACACCGCAAAATTACATAATATGTAATTCCTTTTACAATTGAGGCCAATCACATTGCGTAAAAGAATCTCGTCATTTACTCCGCTCTAACTGCTTCTAAGCGCGCGATTTATGCAGATTTCCAAAGATACAAATGAAGATTTAAACAAAAGATATCAAGATATAATAAAGTGAACGATCTTAATAATGATATTTAATATCATTATCGATGATTCAGTTCTGTGATTTAATTAATTTTCATCTCCTACGAATATAGCAAAAAATTATATATGTATATATATAAATAAAATAATAATATATGAATTTTTATTTTAAGGTATAATTAAAATATAATAATATTTTTTCACAATTTGTTTTATATATATATATATGTATTTTTTTTTAAACCAAATATGTACATTTTTTAAATATATATGTATATATATAATAATTACTTTATGTTTAAAAATTAAATTTTTTATTTCTTTTCAATGACGTCGAATTATATTAGAAATACAAAATGTAGTTATAGTTAAATATAGTTATTGTGTACTTATTCAACTCTTGTATTGTACATAGAGAATACACATACTTCGTAGCTGGATTCCCTTATAGTTAACCTCACTTGTGAGTTTGCCAAAAACACGTGGATCGTTATAGAAATTAAATGGCAACAATAATGGAATTAATTAATTCTTTTGATCATGAATCAAAAGAGTATGAAGAATTCTTGCAACACTTAATATGTTTTAACGGAGATATACCATTTGATGTAGAAGAGGTAAAATTATATTTTCGAATATAACCTTACACTTGAAAAATAATACATTTTGATCGTAATTTTAACGCAAATACATCACCCTTTTATATATATATATATATATAATATACAATGTACGTTTCTATTTTTAGGTTGAAAAAGTACAGAATATCATTGTATCGACTGTAAATACCTATTTAAATCAATCACAATCTCGATGTAAAGGTTTATTAATTTTGGACACGATCTTACCACAATGCTCGAAAGATATTCTTTTAAAATATTGCATACTATGGATGTCAAAAGCTACCCAAGTATTAGATAGTATCCATAGTACGCCACAAGAGTTATCCATTTCTTGTAAAGTTCTTGGACATCTGATTATCAGATCAAAAGATATTCCTGAGATACAAAAACAAGTATCTATGCAAAATGTAAAGCAGCTTATCAATGTAATTAGTAACTTGAGTGCAGAAAAGAAATGTGGTCCAGTATATTATTTGATTGCTGTATTATTACATCGATATCCAGAAGTTTGTGAACGTTTTCAGGTAGTCGATCTTCTTTACTATCGCAGAAAAGTGATGTATAGACATATTTATTTAGTGTGAAATATTTTAATATCTCAGGTGACTATAAAAAAAATTATATTACTACATGTCGATTCTACGCAAGAAAATCTGGTTTGTGCCAGTGCAAAATGCTATGCCCTTCTAGCAAAAGCAACAGAGCGTTCGTTTAAACCTCCACCTTCGAAACCAAATTATACTGGATGGATATATAACCAAGCGCTTATTTGCAATAGCTTACATGTAATAATGGATGAATTATTTTCAAACTTGACAGAATTAGAAAACGTGAATGTATGGGATAAATTAGAATTACCTAATATATCTGAAGAGAATATCATTCAATTCTATTTTACACAGAAACAAAGATTTTCGAACTTGTGTTCTTATTTATCATTTATGTTGAGGTAAGAGAATAATTTACAAATGTCAGTTTGTATGTAATATATTAAAAGGAGATTGTTTAAATAGTCTAAACTTTATAGTGGAGTTGATGAAAAAAATTCAGTATTACCACATGAGATCTTGAAGGTTTTATGTAGAGGATTAGCGATACAACCGTCAAACATAAAAAATCAAAATTCTGTTAAAGAACAGATTTTATATCTTATTTTACCAAAACTACATATTGCTTTATTCAATGTTTTGAATTCACTAATAAATGGGTAAGAATATTATAATTTTAAAATAGCAAACTATCGTTAAAATGAAATTTATACGAGTTTAAAATATGTAGATTTAAAGAACAGTTAGTATCGTATGGATCGACGATATTGGAACTGCTTCTTCAAACATTGCAATGGACAGAGAATGCTTTAGAAAACCAAATAACGATTAGTAGAAACAAACCATTTAGAAATGTAAGGATATCTGTTTATAAATGTCTGAACTCTTGGTTAATGAATATTAATTCATTATCTGGTATAGAGACAGTTGCGGATGAATACCTTTCTTCTATATTAAAAGATATTGTACCAGAAAAGGATCGTGTTTTATTGACTGTAAGTTTATAATAGCATTTAACAAAAATTTAATTGTATTTCAGTATAATACAAACTTAATTGACTTGTTTAACGGATAAATCGATGTCACAGATTCAAAAAACACAAAATTTATCAAAAAGAGCATTGAAGCGTCTCCGAGATAGTCAATATGAGAAGGGTATACATTTGAGTAATGGAATTGCTTCTAATAAAGAGCATTATCTAGATACGGATGTATGTAAAGTGGCTCTTGATATATTGCAAAATATATTTTTCAATAGTGGAACTCTTTTAAAACAAACATTTTTTAAGGTAAGCTTTCCACTTTCATATTTTGTTATAAAGCTTGATGCTGGATGTAATAATTGTTTCCATTTTTTCTTTAGACTGTACAAAATATTGTAATACCTTTGCTGTATGACTGTTATTTGAGTACAACTGAACAAAAATTTTATAAAGAACATACTCACTGTCGTTTGTTACTATTTAGAGTTTTGAGAGCTCTGCAAATGAATCCACATTCCTTAACACCTTTACCTACGCAATACTCTCTAGAGATATTTGAAATGGCTTTGAATGATAATAATTTACATATTATTCAAGAAGCCAAAGTGGCATTGGCTGAACTTGAAAAAATCATGCATCCTCATGCTCCACCTATTCAACTAACTCAAGTAGAGTAAGTTTTAAGAGTTCATATATTTGCTTAAAAATATTAATGTCAATGGCGAATAGTTTTCTATAATTTAGATTTTAAATCGAAATTATATATATTTTTCAGGACAATACAAAAGGAATTTGTTACTGATGAACAAATTGTACAAGAACATAGCACAATGGAAAACGTACTTTCACCTTTTATTGAAACTATTGCAGACGATGGTGTAGAGCCGTCACCAAATAAAAAATTAAAAGTTACAAATTCACATCATAATGAAATTGTTGAGCCTAGGACAGAAAATACTACTGAAGATAAACTGCATATTACACGAACAAACGAAGATATTGTAAAAGAACAAGATAACACGATAACAGAACAAATAACAGTCACAATACAGAATAAAGATATTGTAGAAAGTGAACAAGCTGCACAAATTTCCGACGAATCAGTAAATGAAGCTGCTTCAATGATAGACGTGACTAGTGATACAGAAATACCGAAATCAATGTCATCATTGAACGTTATTAAACAAACTGACGGTATTTGTATTGAAAATACGAATACAACAGGAGATATTAAGCGTAGCTCGGAAAATATTTCTAGAATATCTGAAGTAAATAAAGAGCATTTTGCACAAGAAAAAGAGGAAGAAGAAATACTGCAATTGTTCCAGGATGTACCAAAGAATGACAGTTAATCACATTTATTTTGAACATTTCAAATTCGCGATAAATATATTGTTATTTTATGCTTTATGCTTTAAAATTCCATATAGAGATTTTTTAATCATAGAGCATCATTATGAGAATTTTATAATTGTATATACAATTATTTACTTCTCGGTAATTTCGATAATGCGAACGTGAAGGCAGCACTAGCTCCTGTATCATGACTATATAATCTTATATAACCTATATAATCTTCCACTTATTTAACCACCAGTATAATGTCGAATATGCCATTATTATACCCGGTTTTTCCTTCGTCCAGGAACTTAAAAATCCTAACATATATCTGTAACATAAATAAACCTAGTATCATACAATGAAAATAAATATTATAATAATTACATTAATGTAGGTATCGATTTGTAGTTTGATTATCAAATGAACCCAATCTATATTGAATCGACACAACTTGTATTATTTTTCTTTCAATTATGTCCTTTATCTCATACTGACAAGCAGAACCTCTTCTAACCCCCCCCCCCTCCATGTACAGAAATATTAATGCCGGATATCCATCGTTAGAATTTAGGAACATAACTTCTACTTCCTTATTTAATGAGCATATTTGGTTTAGTAAAAGAGTGTAATTTAAATAAACTTTTAGTGATAACACTATCATGTTTATTAAATTAAGTCCTGCAATCCTTATTACAGGACGTACGAGTTGATAAATTGACGTCCACACACATATATTTTATAGTGCTAAAGTTTTATTGTTATAATATATATCATTAATATGTGTCATATGTTTAAATTAAATTAGTTGGAATAATTTAAGTTTTATCAAAAATCATATTTCGTAAAATTTTGTTGATAAAGAAAATATTTCATTACCTAAAACATGAACTACGAAAAGCAAAGGAAAGCCGTGAATGAGCATGCAATTACCTTTTTCATTTAAATCATTTTGAGAAAATTAAAGCACACACGCAAATTAAAACTGAACTTGAGAATATTGTGCAAACGCGTCTACACATTTTGCATGCTTGCATTATAATAGTCGGAACATCCGTTTCTCTAAGTATTCTTGGTATTGATAACTAACACAAGTGAGAGTTTCTACACACACACACACACACACACACACACACACACACACACACAGAGGGCAGAAGTATATAAAAGCTTAATACTATAAAATTAACAATTATTAAATTATTATTTTTATAATAAAATCTATACCAAGTATCGTTTTGTCAAAGATACATTTAAGTTTTTAAAATTAAACATTTCGGCGGGGCAGGCTGTGCAACTTAACAATTTAAACTTTACACGTCGACGTGATTTCCGGTTGTGTCTTTCTCTGTTCGATATCAGTTCGGTCGGTATGTGACTCGTGATTATGTTACATTTAAAATCCTCTTTAATTTATGAAAATAAAATGCATCTGCTATAAAACAATTGTTATTAGAACACATTTATTAATTTTGTAAACGTTTCTGTAAATATTTTAGTTTTTAGGAAGAAAATTAAGTTAAATGTTGATTGTATCGTTTAGAGGTTATGTTGTTACGCTACGAGAATAACAGATAGTGTCACGTTTTTCACTGTTCTTAGCGTTGTAAGAGCAAAATAATTTAACGTTTTATGTAATTTTGTGTATAGGATTTGAACCATGGGTCGAGTGATTCGCGCTCAGCGTAAAGGAGCTGGATCTGTTTTCAGATCCCATACAAAAAGGAGAAAGGGAGCACCAAAACTTCGCTCCTTGGATTTCTCCGAGAGACATGGTTACATCAAAGGTGTTGTGAAGGTTCGTTCTAATTTTTTAT
Organism: Bombus cullumanus; assembly: GCA_014737535.1. Taxonomy (NCBI): domain Eukaryota; kingdom Metazoa; phylum Arthropoda; class Insecta; order Hymenoptera; family Apidae; genus Bombus; species Bombus cullumanus. The sequence goes on from JACXIX010000044.1 coordinate 149,634, forward strand.
TTTATAATATTTTTAGTTAACTTTGTTTTTCTTTTCTCATTTTTCTTTTTTACTGTAGATTCTTACTGTATTTTCATTTTTTAGAAGTTACATTCACATTCATGATGAATTCTAGTTTGTCTACTTCTGAATAGACATCTGATGAATAGCTACTAGAGGCTCTTTCTGACACTATTATGCGTTTTTATAAAATTATACTATAAAAATTTATTACGATCTTCTGTTAAAAATGATTGCATTTGCAGGATATCATTCATGACCCCGGTCGTGGAGCACCATTAGCTGTTGTTCATTTCAGAGATCCGTACAAGTTCAAAACCCGTAAAGAATTATTTATTGCTCCCGAAGGAATGTATACTGGACAATTTTTGTATTGTGGGAAAAAAGGTAAACGAAGAACTTTAACCAGGATATTTATATTTAGAATGCATTAAATTAGTTATAAAAGGAAGAAATATGGAAAGAGTATTGGTATAAATCAATAACATAGAATATTTTATGTCGCAGCAAATCTCCAAATTGGAAATGTGATGCCTGTTGGTCAAATGCCTGAAGGTACCATTATTTGTAATTTGGAGGAAAAAACTGGCGACAGAGGTCGATTGGCAAGGGCTTCAGGAAATTATGCTACAGTCATAGCTCATAATCCCGATACAAAGAAAACCAGAGTGAAATTACCATCTGGCGCTAAAAAGGTTATACCATCCAACAATAGAGCGATGGTTGGTATTGTTGCTGGTGGTGGACGTATTGATAAACCAATTCTTAAGGCTGGTCGAGCGTATCATAAATACAAGGCAAAGAGAAATTGCTGGCCTAAGGTACAGTTTATCTTTTACATTACTAAATACAATATGTGCAGATTTTTACGTTTCATTAGAAAAATGTTTGTCGATGATGGTTTTTAGACATTTGAAACCTGAACAATTTGTTGTGGAAAATCTTTGAACTGAGCAAGCCTATACTTTTAATCTCTGTAATATAGTGTAGCATCGCGGTATCGGGTCTATAATATCTTTCCTTATTTACAGGTTCGTGGTGTTGCTATGAACCCAGTTGAGCATCCTCATGGTGGTGGTAACCATCAACATATTGGTAAAGCATCCACAGTTAAACGTGGAACTAGCGCTGGTCGTAAGATCGGTCTTATTGCTGCTCGTCGTACAGGAAGAATTCGTGGTGGAAAGACCGATACTAAGAAAGACGATTAGATTAACGATTGATCAAACCCTGAAACTTATATAATAAAATGTTTAAAAAAATCATTTCGTCATAATATTATTCACGTTGCCGTCCGATGCATGTTATTGAAAGATTTACTTTACGAAAGTATTGAATAGTAATCTTATAGTTTTATTTTTCTAGTATATTTAATAGTGGAATCTGAATTTAGCGTAACAAATTGATCTGAAATTTGGATGCAGTCAATATGCCGAACATGGGTACCAACCGATAATAAATTAGAAAAGTAATACAATGTGTTCATGGATTCCATTCTAACATCATGTATAAGCCGTAAATTTTGTTCAAAACTTTAATACGCTAGAGTAGCAGGAATGGTAAACAAACAGAAAATTGTCCAGAAAAGTATGCTCTTTTAGTTGCGTCGATATCCGGCGGATATTAGTCGTCAGCCATTTTGCTAGCGATATTTCGGCGCTCGGCCATTTTTGTTGCGTCGACGTCAAGTGTGGCCAGAGGCCTTTCATCGTAGCCAGTATTCGAATTTCCTTTGTATCGAATTATCGACAGGCAGAAACTGTAATTCTAAATACTTGACCTAGTCGACAAGTTTCGTTTTTAGCTCATCAAGAAACGAGAAGAAAGAAAAAAGGAACGAACAATTGAAATTTTTTGCTTAGTGATTGTCTAGGTGAGAAATAGCTAAAGAGCTTCTGCGGCAGAGCCACGAAAAATACGCACCGAGGCGGAGTAATATGAGTAATGCAGCCAACCAGAATGGATCAGGTCTAGAGCAGCAGGTAATGAAAATTAGTGGTTTTGTTATATTTTTGACACACCAAGCCTTGTTCCAAACTACCATTTCTTTCTTTATCCTTTCTACCTGAATCTTTTGTTGTCTTATACCGTCCCAAAAATGTTCTTCATATAATCGTGCGTGACCGTCCGTATATATTATTTTATAACCTACATTTCTGCGAATCAATCATTCTTACATCTTTCCTACATTAAGAAGTTTGTAGACTTGGATCGTCGTCGGGTTGGTTTGTGACGTACAGCTTTGTAATGGCGGCAACCAATTCCGGGAACAGCAAACCTCGTGCCGTGACGCATTCTAACATTGCTCTTTTATCATGTTCAAATTCTTATGATTAGATGTATTACATATAATATATAATTCCGTATAAAATTTAGGGTACAGCGGATGTAAAAGCTCCATTTGCTTAAGGAATAGAGAACAACGTCCACACTGCTTAAATTTGTCATAGATGTGATATGAGTTTTAAACTAATAATTGGTTATTTAACAATAAATAATTCATTATCTAATAAAAACAAGCAATATGTTTGATATTCTATTAATAAGAACAAGAAGATACATACATTTTAGTGACAAATTTCAGAAAAATACCTTATAAAATAATTTCTATATATTATATACATATATAGTAACATTTATGACAGCGTATAAATATCAAATAGGTATATATTCTGTTTGTTTCCTAGTATTTAAATTTAAGATATATCTTTCCCATAGTTATAGATAGTTATGTCTGTTTCCTTTTTCTTTTTTTTTTTTTCATCAATCGGATGCTGTTTAATTTTGTCCTTGATTCCTTGTATAAATGCGTACATAGATTGAGATCTGGAAATTGACAAAATATTTAATAATTGTTTCCGGTTGTTATTAAAAAGAGAAAGTAATATACAACCTAAATCTGTTGTTGATGTGTCAATCAAACGATAAATTTTATTAGTTATCTCATATTTACTTTCATCCATATACTATTTTCATAAGTAAATTAACTTTGTTAAAAAGTGCTACATTATTATAAAATTTCTTTTCACTATACATTTATTTTATGAAGGTAGGGATTCTTTTATATGTTGTCATTATAGTCTTTATTGTGTAACATGTGACGAATAATATTTGTTGACCTGTTGAGTGAAATATCTTTTATCAACTTTGTACATTAGATCAAAGACTAGTTTGCCCTATTATATATATATATATATATATATATATATATATATATATATATATATATATATATATATATATATATATATATATCACTATAATTATTTATGTTTTGTATGTTAAACATGATCTATTTGCTACTTTTTGTATTTTACTTAATTTGTCAATATGATATTTTAATTATTTATCTTATCACTCTCTATTGGCTACTAAAAACCTTGATGTAAATTGTCAGTGAAATGCTAGATGATGATCAAACCTTTCATAGTCATAAGGAAATAGGAAGTAAATAGGCATGATTAAAAGAATTGTAAACAATGATGTACATGCTGTTAAAGGATAGTTAGAACCAATTTTTAACCAACCGCTTATCTGTATATATAATTTTATGTTTATTAAATAACATATATATTTATAGTTTATATTTGCTTTTTCAATTAAATTACATTTAATTACTTTACTTATTTTAAATTAATTAAAATAACTAATCAAATTTGATTTTCTGTTTAATTTGCTCCAGTTATATGTTTTGCATTATTAATAAAGTATTCCTTGATATATTTTGGTTTAACAAATCATGTGTTTGTGTGTATATATATATATAACATAATTTAAACAATTTCATTTAAATAATTTCATAGTAAAGTACTTACGAGTTATATTTTCAAAAAATCCAGATTTCTCTTTCATTACTGTTGTATATTATGAATAAAGAGGATTTAAAAATATTTGTACTTTATATTTTAGTTAGCTGGTCTGGACTTGCAGGGCTCCCGCCAACCAAGTGGGGGTCGCTACGTAGCACCGCATTTGCGAAATAAATCTGGAAGTGAGTCTTTTAAATTCTTATTACATTATATCTATGCTTTATTTTTAATTTGCACGTGCATATATACATAATATCATGTTTTGAAATGATCCTGTTGATTTTTCTACCATGTTATATATCCATTACTTCTATTAGTTTATTTGTGTAGAGTATGTATGTAGAAAATTATTGTAAACACCCAAGTATAATATCGAATATTGGCTAAGTATCTAAAAAATGTTGCTACTGAAAAGATATATGAGTCAGTAGTAGCAGAGCTTCTTGGAATAGTGCTATTTTATAGAAAGTTTTATTATTTAAACGATTTCATCTAAAATATATATATATATATTTATTTATTTATGTAATAATAATAATAATAATAATAAAAAGAAGATAAGGACTGTAATATTAATTTGCCCGCAGGTAACGCGCCTTCTGGCGGTGATCACCATTTTTCTTCCAACTCAAGACCATTTTCCGATAGAGATAGAGGAAGAGATCGCGATCGTGAAAGGGAAAGGGATAGAGATCGTGATAGGGGAAGAGGTGGTTCTGCCTACAGAGATACACGATCCCGTGATGTCGACTTTGGAAATTTCGGGAATTTTGGTGGGCGCAACAGACGTAGTGCCAATCAAGAAAATGGAAGAGATTATAGATATGCCAATTCTGACCGTGACCGAGAGCGAGAACGAGATCGCCAAATTAATTCTGGAAATGATCGTTGGCAGGATCAACCTAGAAACGATCGTTGGCAAGAGAGCAGAAACGATCACAGAATGGGTGGTGGTAGATGGAAGGACGATAGAGAGGGAGGTAGAACAAACTCTGAAATCGACTGGACAATTCCCACTTCCAGAGATGAGCGATTGGAGGTGGAGTTATTTGGTAGTGGCAATACTGGCATTAACTTTAGTAAATATGAGGATATCCCAGTTGAGGCTACTGGGGATAACATACCTCCACACATCACATCTGTAAGTTTTAAAATTGCATATAATTGAATTACACACATATAGTTTATAACTAGAAATGAGTGGTATCAACTTTTACTCATCTTATGATCTTACCTCTCCTTGTAGTTTGACGAAGTTAAGCTGACGGAGATAATAAAGAATAGCATTACTTTGGCTGGTTATGATAAACCCACGCCAGTACAGAAATATGCGATACCGATTATTATCGGGCGCCGTGATGTTATGGCCTGTGCCCAAACGGGGTCTGGTAAAACAGCGGCCTTTTTAGTGCCAATATTAAATCAGATTTATGAAAGCGGGCCACGTGCACCTCCAGCCAACACTTCTGGAAAGCGTAAACATTTCCCTCTTGGTCTAGTGCTAGCACCTACAAGAGAGCTTGCTACGCAAATATATGATGAGGCGCGGAAATTCGCATATAGATCACGTATGCGTCCTGCTGTTGTTTATGGTGGTTCGAACATTGTAGATCAAATGCGAGAATTAGATCGTGGTTGTCATCTTCTTGTTGCAACACCTGGTCGCCTTGTAGATATGTTAGGGCGAGGTAAAATTGGGTTGCACAATTGCCGGTATGTACAAAACTTGTGTTATTATTAAGTCTCGAACGTCTAATTTATGGTGTATAATGCTCAATTTATCTTTTCAGATATTTGGTATTGGACGAAGCGGATCGTATGTTGGATATGGGTTTCGAGCCACAAATAAGACGTATAGTTCAGGAGGACACGATGCCCCCTACTGGGGAAAGGCAGACACTTATGTTTTCAGCTACGTTTCCGAAAGAAATTCAAATGTTAGCAAGAGACTTCCTCAGTAACTATATCTTTTTAGCTGTAGGCCGTGTTGGTTCTACATCTGAAAATATTACTCAGAAAATTGTATGGGTGGAAGAACATGATAAGCGTTCTTATTTGCTTGACCTTCTTCAAGCTGGCAACTTCTCAGATTCTTGTACGTAATCGAAATTGCGGAACATTGTGTAACACGTGTATACCTTACGTGTGATAACATTAACAATTATCTTTTTATCTTAGCTGCTGAGTCATTGACTCTAGTATTTGTGGAAACAAAGAAAGGTGCAGATATGTTGGAAGAATATTTACATCAAATGGGATATCCGGTGACTAGCATTCATGGTGATCGAACACAACGTGAACGGGAAGAAGCTTTGCGTCGCTTCCGAGCTGGTAAAGCGCCAATACTTGTTGCTACCGCTGTTGCTGCCCGTGGGCTTGATATTCCACATGTGAAGCACGTAATCAACTTCGATTTACCGGGAGATGTTGAAGAATACGTTCATCGAATTGGCCGTACTGGTCGTATGGGAAATTTAGGTACGCCTTTTTTACTTTATGATATATTTATTTGTCGGAGATGAAAGAACACCGGAGCCATCGACTAAAGAGTAACGTCTCTACGATCAGTGATTATTTCGCGTTTTGCTAACAGAGAGTCAGACTTAGATTTTGTGAGAACGTACATCATCCCGTTGGCCGCGGAATCGTTATGGAATCTAGGATCGTTATCATTAGCGTCTCGAGTATCTAGTTAACACGGTTACTTGTCGAAATCTACGATAATCATATCTGCACTAGTCAATATCTTCTCTATTGCCTAACGACCATGTCTAATCACAACGAAGACTATTTACTACCCTCTGTTGTCCCTCTCTGTTTAATGATAGCGCAAATTTAATTTGTGTGACAGGTTTAGCAACGTCGTTCTTCAACGGCAAGAATATTAACTTGGTGCGCGATCTGGTATCTCTTCTAATTGAAGCTAATCAGGAACTACCTCCTTGGTTAGACGATATGTTCTCTGAAGCAAGATATTCTGGAGGTGGATCTCGTCGGGCTGGGAGTACTAAAGGCCGATTTAGCGGCGGTTTTGGTGCTAGAGATTATCGTCAAACACCAAGTTCCGGATCTGCCCGTAATAATGGTTCCTCCAATAGGCCTGGCAGTTACGGAGGTTCGTAAATGTTCATTATTGTAATTTAATGAAAATTTCGTATAAATCATTCTCTTTCTCTTATAGGAAGTTACGGCAATTACGGAGGTAACTATAACAGCCCGTATAATAGTTCTGCTAACAATGTCAGCGGTAATGATCCTGATTGGTGGGACAAGTAAAAATCATTATCGCCATTTCTATTTTCACTTTTACCATTATTACTATCTGTACACGTAAATTCAAATATATGTAAGAAAGACACGTACGACATACACATCGGGTACAACACGCACGTATTTGCGCGCGTATACGTATACACAAGAAAAGACAGTATCACGTATAAACAAATCACATTCGCTGACTGCCTGTGCACTACAATTTTCAAACTAAAAAGAAAAAAAATAATTGTGTTTATTCAATTCCATAAATACTTTTATTCGCGTGCGACGAAACACGATTGACAAATCCAGAATACAATCTTCAGCATTAAGAACTGTGAAAGGAATTCATCATACGAATACCAAAGACGATGAATTCATTTTGAAGGGAAAGAGTTATGAGGATTTGTCAGCTATCGGAGAGAAATGTAGGATCCATCCAAAGTTTCGTTGCCGTGCGTGTTGAACAACACAAATAGTATATTGATTAATGAATCAAATCGAGCAGTCGTTAATGCCTAGCTACGGTATAACGATGTGACGCGTAGTAGGTGAAGAAACTTAGTGAAATTTTTTAGAACTCCTGTCGAGACTATGGGGCTCATTGTGGCTTCATTATTAAAATTTTTGAAGGACGTGGTGGGCGTATCTTCGAGAATCGTGTGGCGTCTAGATTCGTGTAATCATAGAGCTTTAAATGCACAAGTGCTTTATTATTCTCGCCTGAATGGCCAGTACCTTGTGTAATTTAATTTAAATAATACCAGTGGCGCCATTTTCCTCCTTACTTCGTTTTTAACGCATCTATATTTGACTAGGCGCCTACGATACGCCATATCGCCATCGCCATAGGTTTCGTCACGATTCCTGTTTTAAATTTACTATAGTCCAGCGACGAATGGTACTTTGTTGTTTTGCCGTCCCCAGACACAGACGACGTTGCGCCGGCGATATCACGGTTTAATCGACTAAATCGCGTTAAGTGTTCAGTAGTCGAGAGCTTTGATGTTATGAAAAGGACACACAGGCTACGTCTTAAGGTACTTTTAGAAATCTCGTTTATATTTCTGTCACGTCCTGTTAATATATAAGTAAGTTTAAAAGTCTGATGCTGTAAACTTCTTGCTTCTCTAACTCTTTTAATTCAAAGAGTTATTTTATTTAAAAGTTGGGTCATTGTATTTAGAGTAGGCTGAACATTTTCAGCGAACGGTCAGGTATGTTTGTACCTGAATTTTAACGTACTCTAATTAGAATTTCTAAACGTAACAAAGACGTTGTCCTGTAAAATTGGTACGGTGGTCAAAATCTTAGATCGCAATACTGAATGCGAGTGCTCTAGAACGAGAAAGCTTACA
>JACXIX010000044.1:158239-256324 GCA_014737535.1 Bombus cullumanus
GGAAAAAAAAAAAAAAAAAAGAAGAAAAATATACAAAAAGCAGGCCCTTTGAAAATAAGGATGCATAAAGGCGCACTCATATTTTATAACTGTATTTATCAGTACGCTATATATATATATATATACATACTAAGTAATATTCGTAAATACATAAAACATTAAAATAATTGAAAAACGACTGTGATACCGAACGATCTTGTGACATTCAATTTCCATGCGAATTGATAAATGAACAATTTAACGAAATACAAATATTAAATGTATTAATTAATCGGCATTGAATGTCCGGAAAGCATGAGCTCAGTTGTTTGAGCAGAGGATGGAAATATTAAGTCGTTAAAAGTGAATAGAACATCAAGAACAACGTGGCTGTTGTCCGATCGGGGAGGGCTGAACGCTAGCCTCTTACAGTCCTAAAAACACGTTTTTGGGGCATTGTTTCTACTTAAAATAAACGCGCATTAATAATAGATAATAACGGCGGAACGCGTCATTACTGATTGATGATGTTGGTAGGGCTTTATAGAATGTCGATATCTTTTGTGCAAACATGTCGGATTCTTACCTAATCTATGTGAGAAAAAGTACAAATTCAATTTGTGTGACAACTGACAGGATTTTTAGACATGTCATACTTATACCTGTTATATTAATAGATTTATAGTGCAATCGCGTGCGTGAATCGTATGCCGTGTGACAGTGGACCAAGGTGTGAATGCCTCTTTGACGGGGAATAATTATTTCAACTAGAACTTTCAAATAGTGTTATACGAATAATATTGTTGGCTTCCGACCATGATTGATGCGTGTGGTTTCAAATTCTAATATGATTGATTTATCGTCGAGTCCGTTTATCAACTCGGAGGCCCTGCCAAGAACATTACAAGAAGAATTCACAACGAAAAGTGACCGGTCACTTTTCTGTTAATATAGTGTACAATTTTACGGCACAATTGTTCAGTTAGACCTACCTTAGTCTATTTAACAGATAGTAGATCATATGCCGTAATATTACTATTACTACTATCACTAGTACCACTATCGCTATTGTTCGTATTATTTTTATTATTATTATTATTATTATTATTATTATTATTATTATTATTATTATTGCTATTATTATTATTATTATTGCTATTATTATTATTATTATTATTATTATTATTATTATTATTATTATTATTATTATTATTATTTCATCTCTTTTCGATAAAAATGTTTACGTCGATTTCGTAGGTGGTACTATATGCGCAAACTTTGCATAACGGCTTTGCTGTATTGCGTTGCGTTATTTTACTGCGATAGGTGAAAACAAGCAAAAAAAGAAAAAAAAAAATAGGTGACTTTTGGACACTATTATCCCGAATTTTTCCTTTCACATATTTATATATCTCTTTTCCCTCTTCTTTCTTCGCGAGATTCGTAATCGAGATAAAAAAAGAACCGCAGCCGTCTGTAACAGTGTTTTGTTGTTGATCAAACGTTAAAATTTCTATAGCTATGTATATGAAATCGGAGAAATCCTGGATTCTACTGTCCAATCGTTCACTCAGGCAACGAATACATATGACGTGTCGGTGTAAGTTATTAGTCTTGTGCAGTTGGAAGTAATATGTTCATTTACGAATAATGTGGTGGACAGAGATTATGCAAGTAACAACTATACACGAAAGTATTTTCATACTTGTTTCTCTCCTAGTTATAACGCTATTTTTATACATAACAGAGTGATGTTGACCGCCGAGCAATCACAATGTCATTAATTCCATGTGTATTATTATCTTTTTTTTCTTTCCTCTTTCCTTTTGTATATTGTGAACCAACAGGTGTTCGAGTATCGTGATCGAATCTAAACGATGTGTAGCTATTGTCGTATGTTTCATATTTAAAAAAAAAAAAAAGATTGATAAATATATTTGTGCGATAGTCAGATGTCCACCGTTTCGTAACTGGTAAATGTATAAATTCAAGTACGGTATTATGATTTAGGGCGTATTAGCATCTTTAGAGGAAATAGGAAAGTGGTATAATAAACGAGACTATTTATTAACGTGTGTTAAGTATTTATTTTTTATGTTAAATCTCTCGAAAGGACAGTCACATTTGTACGGTACAAATACCTTTAAATATTGTTTGGTCCTCTAAAGTATATCGGACGAGCAGCCTTAGAAAACATTTATGGATCTACGCAGAGTGGAATGATTAGACAAAGATCAATTAAAGTGTAGTGCGAAGAAATGTGAGGGGCTACGAATAGTGATCATTACATATTATGTAAAAAAAAAAGTGGCGTTTGACTGTGACTGCAATCATTATTACGAAAAGAATGCGCAATTACAAAGCACACATACGAGCGAGAGAGGGAGAGTGTGAGAGAGAGAGGGAGAGTGAGAGAGAGAGAGAGAGAGAGAGAGAAAAACATTGTAAGGCATATGTTACTCTGTACAACACGCAACAATGTCAACAAAAGAAGAAAATATAATCGGTAAACGTAAATCGCTACCGAATAAAATTGTTGCGTGCGGTAGATCATAGTTTTCTTTCTTTCGTAATTTTTTACGTTACGCGTGTTTGAAAACTCGAATCTTGTTCAATTTGCTCTTGGTGAAAAACAAAAAGATTTATATACGCTAATTGTGTGTCTACCTCGAGCAATTTTCTGTTTAAGGTAAAAAGAAAGGATAAAATACTAATACTCAAAGGAAAGAGAAAAAGAAGCATTGAGTTATCGTATACGCGTGAGACGATTGTGAGGCAGAGGGAAGAAAGAAAGTAAACGAGAGAACGTGAGAAGGGGGAGAGATAGAAAACGAAGAGCACACGCGTAGGTGGCAAATTTTCGTGGGCAAAACTAGGTGGGATGGCAAAAAAAATGTCTTCTAACTTTTATGAATGTTATTTAATCGAGAAGCGTCGCTTGTCGTTGAATCGAGAACGCAGACAAGACGTGTATAGAGGAACGAAAAAAGAAAATAAAGGAAAGAAAAGAGTAAAGAAGGAAAAGAACAAACTGCAGAAAGCACAATAATGTTGAGCTTTCAATACGAGTCTCAATGGCTGTGTTTCATTTTTCTACGGCGAATGACGCTCGTTGTATCATTCACTTGTAACTCTAATGATACTGCTATATATCTACTTCACTGAGATGGCGAGCAAATGGCAAAAGTGTGAAAGAGTTAAGAAACGGAACGATGAATGTACCATTTTGTCGGTCTCTTAATTAATAATTGCACATTTACACGCTACATTAGGTGAACCGAGAAAAATACGAGAAGTAGGAAAAACATCTGCAAACAACTGTACGTCGTACGGCTATTGAATGAAGTAATAAAAATAAAGTGTCTGAAATTTAAAAGGGAAGTCAACTTAACCTTATAAAGTGTATGATATATACATATACATATACATATATACGTAATATATATACACTTGACGTTCATTAGTAATAAGTTACGGTCGCATTGTGGATAGCATGTGCTTCTTGCGCTTGGGTAAAGCAACATGTGTGTTCCGTGAAGAATGATTGTAGAGTGTCAATATTGTTACAAATACCTCATAAGAGACAATGGATCACATATATTATTTAAACGTCGTTCATTTAGTGATTCATTCGTTTATTTATAGTATTATGCAAAGTGACAGGAGAATTCTATTAAATGAATCGTATAATAAAGAAAGGAAAGATTATGCAGTGTAGAGTCTCTCTTTATACATTATATACGTGTATAATATGCCTTTTTACCCTGCTGTTCGCATGCAAATTCAAATGTTTCATCGTTTTTCAAACAAGCCATTGCCAAGATATTTTGCATTACAGTTTTACTATTTTTTTTTTTTTTTTTTTTTTTTTTTTTTTTTTTGCGAATATGCGTCAGTTGTCGCTTTTTATATTTTAACATAAAAAAAAATTGCATAATCTTTTATACCGTACAATTTTTAATTCATGCAATTTCAGTAGGATGATTACCTGTGTGTTCTAACATTCGTATACGCGATGAAAACTACTATAAAATATTTAGTTTTCATGGGTATAGAAAAATATTAATTTATATAAAATATCCTAAATCACTATTAAAAATATACATATTGACCACACATAGATAATTTTCATGTATGTATTTTCATTATTTTATATATCTAGAAGAGAAGGGAAGAATATGTTTTAGAGGAGCAAATAAATTTTAAATGAATTCTCACACGCGAATTTCTTGATTTTAATTGGGTCAAAAAGTTAGAGCATTAAATCTATATAAGGTCTAGATAAAGGATAAACTACTATTAGCGATAAATTTATAGTTTAGGAAACAGATAATCCCAGTTGGGTATCTTTATATGGTAGGTGTATTATCTGGAACTGGAATACAAGGGATCGTAACCCGCTGATGACGAAACGCCAATTCTGTTGGGAGTAACTTGGACCAATCGTATAAGACCACGATCGCAATGGCGGCGTGGCTGAACAGTTTTGCGTTATCGGGTGGTTAGGTAGAGGCTTCTAAAGCCAGCAAGTTTGTTTTCTTATGTATTAAAATATTCATATTGTCGTGGCTCAGTTTTTTATTCAGTCATGTATCATTGTGGTTTATTATTGGTCTTATTGGATCTGTCTTTAGATGGTAAATAATCCTAACCTACGACACCTTTAATATAAGTATTTTACAGTGTAATACTTAATAACCTTGTATTCCAGTGGCCGGGAGTGTTTCTCAATTAGAAATTGACAGGCATTTGGAATTAGGTAGAGAATTTTTAGCAAAAGGACAGCTACAGGATGCACTGTCACATTATCATGCTGCTGTTGGTAAGTCTTGTTTGCAAGCGTTTATTTTAATATATTTTCTTGTAAATAACTTTTGCGATAGATTTCTAAAAAAATAAAATGTACAAAAAATGAAAAAAAAAAAAATATATATATATATATTAAATTTTCTTAAAATCTTGATATGTATTGCTTTTATAGAGGGAGATTCAAATAACTATCTAACGTATTATAAAAGGGGCACAGTTTATCTAGCATTAGGTAAAGCCAAATTTGCTCTCCTTGATCTTGATAGAGTCTTGGAATTGAAGCCAGATTTTACTTCCGCCAGATTACAGCGTGGCAATGTATTGCTTAAACAAGCCCAATTTGAAAAAGCAGAGGCTGATTTTCGGGATGTTGTAAGCGCGCTTTTATCTGAAAACACAAACTTTATAATTAATATACAGTGCTTCCATTTTGTTCTAATATTTCCGTTTCGTTCGTTATAGTTAGCAGTTGAACCACAGAATTCAGATGCCTATAATGCCTTATACAAAATAGCGCCTGCCCAAGAAGATTTGTTAGTTATAGACAGATTAATGAGGAATGGTGATTATGCAGCAGCCGCGCAACAAATTTCCAGAGTTATCGAAGTATGCCCATGGTCAGCTGAACTTAGGGAACGTAGAGCTGAATGCTATGAAGCACTTGAAGATTACGTTAGTGCTATTTCTGATATACGTTCTACAACCAAGTTACAATCTGATAATACGCAAGGATATTTAAAATTAGCCACCTTGCATTATCGTCTTGGACAAGTCGATGAATCTTTAAAGTAAGTGAGAATAGAATGTAAAATTATGTATGTCGTATCTTAATTCATATAATTAAAATTACGTACGTGCAGGGAAATTCGAGAATGTTTGAAACTTGATCCGGAGCATTCAAAGTGTTTTTCATTTTATAAGAAAGTTAAAAAAGTGGCAAAACTATTAACGGATTCGAATGAGTATGAAAATGAGAGAGATTACGCTAGTTGTATAGATTCTGCTCAATCTGTACTTAAACTTGAACCGCAAGTAGCTAATGTGCGTTTCATTGCTCATCAGCATCTTTGTAAATGTTATACTGGTAATTCGGAACCGAGTCAAGCAATAAAAAATTGTCACGAAGCGTTGAAAATAAGAAAAGAAGCTGCGGTATATTGCGACAGAGCAGAAGCCTATCTCGCTGCTGAGATGTTTGACGATGGTAAGTGTTATCTATATGAAGTGTCCCATTATAACTTTGATACGCGATTATCTTGCAAACTATACCTTTCGTTCTTCAATTTAAACATTGAACTACTCTCTCTACTCCAGACTTGTTAATTCGCTTGAGTATCCTCGCACGACGACTTGTTTAAGAGATAATCGCGTGAAAATTATACAGCTGTACGTGCACGTTGTGTAGTACATGAATCTCTTGTGTTGTTAATATAAGTTAATATCGTAAAAATTATTTTTCCAAAAGCGATTAGAGATTTTAAAGAAGCTTTAGAAATTGATACGAGTCTACAAAGGGCGAAGCAAGGTCTTCATAAAGCGCAACAACGACAAAAACTTTCTGAATCACGAGATTATTACAAAATTTTGGGTGTGTCAAGAACAGCATCTAAACGTGATATTATCAAAGCATATAGGAAAGCTGCACAAAAATGGCACCCCGATAATTTTCAAGAAGGGGAGGAGAAGAAACGAGCAGAGAAAAGATTTATCGATATTGCAGCTGCCAAAGAAGTATTGACTGACGATGAAAAAAGAGCGAAATTTGATCAAGGAGAAGATCCATTAGATCCTGAATCAGGGAAACATCAACAAGGTTTCAATCCCTTCCAAGAATTCCATCACTTCCATGGCTCTCCCTTCCAATTTAAGTTCCATTTTAATTAGTAATTTTTTTTTTTCATTTTCACGGTATTAAGTCAAATAAAATTCCTAATTTTTCATAGTATGAAAATATTAAATCGCTATGTATGCAATATGACATTTGCTAGCTGAAATTTAATTTTGCTAATCTACCTCGTCGGTAGTCATATGTCTTGTATCTGCATTGAATCAGAAGACTGTATACGGAAAATTGTTAATCAATCAGTAAGTCAAGAAAAAGTGACCAATAGCTATAATAATAATAAATGATAAACATAATAAATGATGAATCGTAACACGTGATTAAAAATTATGTTGTTGTCCGAATCACACGAACTATAAAATATCCTCTCATATCTCGTCGGTTTTCAGTCAGTAACTTGTTATTGAAATTCAATATATACATAATGTAAATAACGTATGCATGTAATTTAATATGTTAGTTATAATAATTTATATAATATGGATTGTAATAACTTTGAGTAATTGACTTACTGAATAACTAATAAACGACATACTTGATGCAGACTGAACATATAATTAGTTTTCAGCGATGTGAATATTCGGTACCATCGATACTATATAGACATAGATTTCGTACCATCGACATACGAAACGAAATTCGTGATTGAACTCGCATTTTAATAAAACTATAGGATATATGGCGGTGATAATGTTGCTGCTACCTAAATGTTACAGCGGTGGGCTGTGGATTATTTAGTTTAGCTTAAGATCATGCGACGATTGGTTGGAGTAAAGAATACTATTAAAGCCATTTTTGGTAATGTAACGATCGAGTACAGATACACTTGAGGTATGAATAGCGGAATTATGTTATGGAGTGATTGTATTCGATGTTAATAAACACATGTAGGACAATGCTGTGTGCGTGTTGTATTCGCATGAGTGTGAGAGAACTTTATGTAAATACTGTATCTCTAATATTTGTTTAAATATATTTGATTAATTTATATACATATATTATACCTTATAAAATACGCGACGTATGTCGTATATTACGCTGTTAAATACCTGCCGCGTTCTAGGAATATTTTAACGTATATCGATCTATTTCCATCTAAATTTCTCTGTTCTAGATTTAATTAATCCTACCATTGAATGGTTGGTTTTGACCATTTTCAGTTCATATATTATTATAGACAATCGATTATAGACAATACCGAATAATTACAATTAGTTTATGTCATGAAATAGTTCATTTATATAAAGAAAAGTGAATTGAAGAAATTTATCTCGCTTTTACGAGATTAGTTTTGTAATCACTGTAATTATTATTTATTATTACTATCATTTGCAATTTTCTTTCTCATTATGATGATTCGAATGTAAAAAATCGTTAAAGCGAGTCAACTATTTCTGCATTTCTTCTGGAATGTTATTTTGTATTTTTCATTTGCAGTTGAGAATATCATCAATTTCACTACTAATTATTAATGTAACAAGGACGATAATAATATAAATGAAGAATGAATTAATTTTTAAACACTCGTTGACATTATTATTTGTTTTATATAATATTTATTAAAATAGGTATGATAAAACAAGTTATTCAAATTGAACAATGATTAAATTAGATTAAAAATTCATCTTTTAACGTTATCATTCATTATCATTTATATGGAATAAGGTAAAAGATGATAAAATTGAATTTTATTAACTATCACGACTATCTACGTACATTTGAACACACGTTGTATTTAGCGGAAACAAAACAATCTTAAAACATACTATTGTATTACTACGATAAACAAAATATTAAATGGAATTTCTTTTCTCTTTTCTATATTAGTAATTTCGATATACTCTAATTGGATGTATTGTATTCTCTTTGCGTAGAACCTAGTACATTACAGTAGAAGAAACTAATACGAACAGAAGAGTGATTTCTACGTTTTTATTCTCGAAAATATTTGATCTGCGTTTAAAAACGACAGATTTTCAAACGTGATATATATTACGATTGAAAGATTTCGTTGTGGTCACTTGTTCTTGTGGTTTTCTTTTTTCCGAGATTTCAATATCATACACATTTGCTAAAATTATGTACATAATATATGTTTTTTACTAGACGGTACAGCACTATTGCCACGAATATCATAATACCTCTTGTTAAGTAAATGAATATTCTCATCCAAGGATGATAGCAGCGCGAATATTTCTAGCAGCAAAAATAAAAGTACCACCTTGTACTTGCTGTTAACTTGAAACTAAAATTACAGTTATTAGGGGGACAACCCTACTAACTTTAATTCTTTTATCCTACTCAGCGTGAGTTGTACTTTATTGTATCAAAGAGTAATTTCCATATGTTTGTTTTATAGTATCTACGATATACATACGTGTACTTTGACATCGAACGTTACATTCAACATTTAGCATAACAAATTTTGTACCTGAATAAATTACGTACAGTATCTGTATCTGTTTGCCATAAGGAGAAAGAAATATGTATTTTAAATGGAACAGTTTTCAATGCTGAATAAGCGGTGCACCTTTCTATTGTTCTATATAGATCATCTAATTTTTCTCTTTGCAATACTATTCTATTTTTCTTTTCTTTTGTAAACTTTCTGTAATTTTGTAAATTTATTCTCAAGAATTTTCACACGTTCTAAATAATAACGCGACATTTACGAAACACTTATATGTATATATAGTTTATGTTAATTCATTTTGAATAAATTAACTTTCGGGCAAAATAGTTATATCGTGTAAAAGGGGAAAAAAAGAAAAAGAAAAGAAAAAGAAAAGGAAAAAGAAATAATTTATGAATATCAGGTATCTCTGCGCCAAATATCACATAATTTTAACGCACTAAGCAGTGACAAAATTTTCTTGTTATATAAATAAAATTGTATGCAAATGCATTTTAATGTTCTAGATAGCAAATTTTTGACATTGTTGCCCCCATTCAGAAGTTTTGATTGAAATACTTTTGATCATTGATCCGTAAGCCCCTGTCACGCTTCAAAGCATTTGGCTATCTTCAGTCATAAACTGAAATGACAGATAGCTATGTACAAGCATTATACGAAATAACTTGTATATTCATGTGGCATTACGCCTCTTCTCGGATAGAAAGTATGACTTGTTGAGTATTCTAATAGATTCGTAATTGAGCTCATGTAAATGTCAGCAAATCTGAAAAGTCTTCTTGAAAAATACGTGGGGTTATGATATGTTCTAAACACAGAGCCAAATTGTTCGTTGAATACTTGTTTTATCTCGTTCCTTAATTTATCTCTTTCCTTGATCCATTCGTCGAGTACTGCTTGCACATCTGCCCCTTCGTAATCTTGATGTTCTTCGATCAATCCTGTCAGCATTTGTAGCCAATTTGCATTTTCTTTAAATTTTGGATTATTTAACGTTGCAATTTCATGCTGTAACACCACGTAGAAATAGTTTCCGTTATGCGGTTGATCTTTGAGAATAATAATTTGAATCTCTACTTTTGATAACATTAATGTGTAAGATTTGTTTTTTCATTTACAGATTTTTAGATTTTTAGATTTTTAGATTTTTAGATTTTTAGATTTAGACTATGCTGTAGATGTATATTGTATATAGTAGACTAAAGTTTCTTAGTTGCGTATAAAAGTGCAACAAATTGCAAGTTTACCGTTAATTCTGTAATTATAGCTCCAGTTCGCCAACCGTGCTCCAACGTTACATCCGCTAAATCGCTGTAAGGATGATCTCCAAAATATAATACTTGATGCCCCCGCCATCCGGTCATATCTTGTAGTTGTTTAACCGTGCCCTGAGATTGAAAATTAACGTTAACCTTAAATATTGAAAAACGACTAAAATAATTGGAAAATAAAACGTTTCGTCCATACTTCAAGGTATATAACTCCTTTTTCAAGTTTGGTGACCCGGTCCCACAGCTGCGTTTTGTTAACTTCGTCGTATATTCTAAGAGGTCGAGATTCTTCGGTAAAAAATTTCGGTTTTCTTGCTTGTACTATCACTACATCGAAATAATCTTTCCAATTGTCGCCAACCAAAAATTTCATTCCAGTATCGCTATAAAAAATATTCATATACGCATATAGGATAAAGTTACGGAATATGAGAACCCGCTCATTATAAAATCATAAATATTCATTTTATTTTAAATATTGTTAATTTTATTATTTAAAAAAATATTAGTCCCATAGATATTCGATGCTATTTACTACGAAATCTCTGTTTGAGAAAGTATCATCTCGAATTGGGAAGAGCGTATGGTCTCGCATTAGCAACATGTTGGATTCGAAGAAAGGAATGAAATTAATCTCGTTCGTTACACGATACTTACACAAAATGAAAAGGGCTATTCGTTACTAAAAACATTTTTTTATTAGCTTTCTTAAGTCGATCGAAAAACCTTTTTAAATCCTTATTTTGTTCCAAATATTCGGATACATTTTGTACTACCAAACCATGCATTATAGGATGACAACTTTGTACAGAATTCTAAAATATAAAAAATCAACGATATTCGTTTTTATGGAAGCAATAAATACGATATAACGTGTCGTCTTCTTACCTTAACATCTCTGAAAAGTATTTCGGGATGATAATCGATATGATTTCTAAGGAAGTACTCCGTAACGTTACATAAAAGACCCATTTCCGGTACCGAAAATAGATCAGCTAGCTGAATCATTTTCGTTCGGTGCAGTGCATCCTAAGAAAAATTCATTTCAACTATACATAGGAAATCTGGCCAATCCGTAAAAAGCTACGGCTCGATACTCACTTTCTTACGTTGGAAAAAACCCATCGTGAAAAACATACAAGTTGATGCGTGCAAACAAACAAAAGACGTTTAGATTTTCAACGTTTAGATCGTTACAAGACCTTACATTCGCAGTGTTTTTCAAGTATTTGAAGTTTAAATAATACATAACAATTACAAAGGAAGATTAAAACGTATTCATGCGTTCTCTTATGTTGCCGGTAAGTGTTATTCTTCGTTTGTATCTCTATGTTATTCGAAATGCTTGTTCGCCTGTTGAAACGTCTTTGAAACGTTTCATGATCTACTGTGACATTTATCGTTTTGAACATAGACAGGAAACGTGACAAGTTTTACAAAGTGGCAATTTAATATTATAACAAGCAGTAACTGTACGTACGTGCATAAGACACATATATAAAAAGGGTATAATTATTTGTATATACGTGTGTACGCGCGTGTATATTTTTATGTGATTATCGTATGTCGTACGAATCTTGTTGAAATTTCATTGGCACCGTAACGAGATACAACTATCACGATTGTAGTGGTAAAATTGAAACTAATCCGAGGACTAACAAGCAGGATGATAATTGCAAATGTACACTTAGAGATTAGTATCGCAGCTGTCATTAAACATAATACGTAATATCATAGCGCTGTTTAAATAATTTTATGAAATAAATATCTATGGAATAAATATCTTCGAAGTTTTATGTAGATTTTTGGATCTGTTTCGAACCTTATCGATGTAATCATGGTAGTCGTATCGCAAAACGTATCGAAAAAATGTTCCTACAAGCGTTTCGATAATCTCGCCAGCCAATGTATGCATTACTACGAAGATCGCGATTAAAATTTGATCGCGTGTAACTGATTCTTTAAACTATTTATAGTAGGCATCGAACAAAGCGTAATTTACGAATTGTTTATTCGCATTTATTGGTAGTGTCGGATACTTTTTCGAACGTTGGCGTATATTCGGTAATAACGCAACAGCCGCTCTATGGCATATTAATTTATAAATTATCACCGATTATTAAGAAACACCGATCCATTATTCTTAATTATCCAGTTCATTCGGGCATGCTTACATGAGAATGTTTATGAGGCGCTTCCACATAAGCGATCGGTATTATCCGGTTTTTGTAGAGCCTAAGGACCTCGTCGGCGGGTACTGGATGCAAACCGCGGTAAACGGCGCCAAACTGAATTTGCAAGAAGCTGTCGAGTTTCAGCAGCAGACCCTTTTCGATGTCGTAATGCAGGCCACGAACTGCGAAATCCTTCTTGTACTCGAGGTTGCCGATTCCCACGGGGTACTGTACAGCCGATTAAACGAGTTTGCGTCAACTTTCAATTGAAATTCTCGTTCGGCTGTAATTGTCGCTTGATTTTCGAGAAAACGTTGTTGCTGACGAGCCGAATTCGCGAGCAGAAACGAGTTAGGAAGCTTCGTTCGCTGGCTCGAATTAGTCTCGACCGAGAATTAGTTTGAAAGTTTGTCGGCCGTTTCCCTACTGGAGTACGTATATACGAAAAGTCTCCTCGTGTCGGTGAAAAAAAAATCGGTAAATCGGTTTAACGCGTATCACGTTTATGCAAAATCCTACCTCGACGAACGAAATTAAAGAAACGGAATTTTCGTAGAGGTTTAATATAATTTAATTTAACGAGCACCGTTCGGTGCATTTTGCCACTTTTAAATTTTCATCTTAGCAAACTATCTTAACATTTTCAATTTTTATACAGGTATAAAGTATACAGGATACAACACGAGGAAATTTAATTAGAGGTATGGAAAATTATTGTTACGACTTGGTTTTGTTGCGCCATGCATTCGATTTGTACGCATAATGTTATTACGTTGATTCTATCGCTAAAAAGAGCGATAAATATAATGCAACCTTTTCGAGCAAGAGAACGACGAATTACTTTTCAGTACGATTTTTCAGATTTCAAACATGGCATACTTTCTTCTGGTTTCATATCGCGCTGTATAACGTAATTATGATATCGACAGAAATATAGCATACAAGACGAAAGTATAAAAATTGAAAGTTCCTGAGAATGGTTTTACAGTTATAAAATATCCATAACATGGCAACGTATATCATTATATACCTTATACTTTTGAATGAGCGTATCACGACCCAGACTGTACAACAGGTAATCCATGGATGGCTTGTAACAAGCCAACGTGTAATCATAATCGAATCCATAAACTTGGACCTCTTTCAGGTCGAGTTCGTTGCAGGCAAACACCCCTTTCGGATTCACGTCAAAGGGAAGCTTTTTAGCTGAAAAAGAAATTCATTTTATTAACATCGAGCCAGCCTGATTGCATAATAAACGTAAGTAAAGTTCCATTTATCTCGAGCCATTGTACAGTTTGTATCATCGGTTCGCTAGAGTGGCGCAACTGAGAAAAGTAAACGGAATTAAAATAGAAAATTATTAATTATACAATCGTTTAACAAGGAAAAGATACTTTTTCTTCCATTCCAATTTAGCTGACAATCACCGAATTTCAATGATACGATAGTTCTAATAATATGAAGTACGTCAAGTGTTTTGCCTAAAAAGGATCGGAATCTTATTTTAAAAGGATCTTACTTTACGATTGTGGCATTTTTTCCGCTAGATAGCGTAATTACAATTAACGCTTATCTGCACGTAAATATTATAATTAATTTTTCCAGATAACTTTTGCAGATACGTAAAAGTTGACGACTTTTTTCACTCAAATAATAGGAATTGAGGTTCGGATAAGAGGTTGCGATCGGTAGTTGATTTGGTCGAGTACTAATTAAGCGGAGTTCATTCTAATTCTTATCTTTCATTAAAAACAATGAAATGCAAATATATTAAAACATTCGTTTGACATTTAACACACGAGTTAAAGTTTCCATCTCTTTTATCATTTCCTGCATCGTACATGGCGTAATTTAAAAGTGGACTGGCGCTATTCTTTCTGTGCAATAATGTTTCAGACTATCTTACAATCGGAATGTATGATTTACATATCGGACATATATATGCATATATATATATATATATATATATATATATATATATATATTCACGTGCCTCCATACACGTGACCTTGTACGAGGACTTTTCAATTAAATGGCAGGATAACGCACGGGATTATTTCTCCATTTCGATTTACGATAAGTCCGTGCTCTCGTTTTGTTCCGCGGATGCCTGATACGAGATACTTTTCACCGTCCTAGATTTTTCTGCTCGACCGTTCGTCCCGTCTCTCCCGCGTTCTTTTACTAATTGTCTCCGTCTGTCTGCCTGTCTCTCCCTTCCTCCCCCTGTCTCTCTTTTCTCTCTCCCCCCCCCTCCCTCCTCTCCTATTTATCTATCTATCTATCTATCCATCTATCTATATATCTATCTATATACAGCGGAAACTGTTAATAGATCCAACGTACCAAACATTTTTGAAATTCGCCAAAAAAGCAATTGTTATATGGTCGTATCGTTGTTGTTTCGCGCAACAGATACAACTACTCGACAGTAGTACATATGTATATCTGATTTAGCTTCAAGATTAAGCGTAAATCGAATGCTTCCTGAAAAGGGGGATGCATTAACAAATCAATTATGATTTCCGCATGAATGGACGGACCTATCAAGGTCTCGCGCCAGTTGCATCGGTTTGAAATATCAAAATATCGAACTATCGAACTATCGAACTATCGAACTATCGAAATATCGAAACGTCGAGGCGCGCGCATGCGCGGACGAATCGCGCGGCAGAACGCGTAATAGTTCGACCAAGATAGAACGCTGAACGATGCGACGGAACTGAGAAGGATGCCGAGATAAGATGGCCGCTGTCCGCATATTGATACTCACACTTGTACTTTTCTCGTGTCTTTTGGTAATTGTCGAGCATGTCCTTGCGCGATATTTGGCCACGGCTAAGGGCGCGATCGCCGACGGAACGCTTGGGTACGACATGGCTGCCGGACACGCGGACGAACCAAGACGGTAAGACACTTTCGACTATGAGAGGCGATGCTGCAGCGACGGCGAGGGTCCTCGTGTGCAGCATCACGAACGATTGGCGGGTGTACACCTATGATCACGATGTTCGACGATTGGCGCTCTGCACGGCGGGAAATTCGAAATAGTACACTGGCAAGCGTGTTCGAGGCTTCGACGTTACTAGGTGTTACTGTCAGGTCGCTTGTTGTCTTTCCTCTTGTTACTCAATCGTAATCGAGCACGCGTAATTTAACTATAAACTCTGATAACGATAAATTCCGGGCTCCTCTCTTATATATACGTTCTTCTTATGAAATACACATTTTACTCGTTATTAGTAGGTACTCGCTATTTATATCGTCATACTGTGCGCCTGTAATCGACGAATTGGGAAGGCTTGGGAACGAGTTTGAAGCGCGATAAGTGTACGCACGCCACGTCCGACCGACTATCACTGTCCGTTTTTGCGTTCGCTTCGTAACGAGGGAATGAAGGGACTGTGTACGGTTGCGGTTCAATCATGTGGCTTGGAACGCTTGGCGCAGCGTCGCTGTCTAACGATACGTAGTACGACCAGCTGTCGCAAGTGGGGAAAGCGGCGATACCTAAAAGACGGAAATAGATGTAACTGTTGGTATGCGACACGTGGTATGTTGCCAAGCGCAGCACCTCTTTGGAGTTTAAACTTGTGCCGATTCGTGGTCAGGTAATCGCGTCAACAATCGGTAACGGACAAACTTTCTATTCGATATCGTATATTCGTTTCGTATCGTTGCACGAGCCAACAACATCGATCGTCTTAACTTCACGAATATCTACTTTTATCGATTATTACATCAACGCGAGAAATACTTTTTTTCCAAATTGTTGAATATGTTTCTGCGAAATAAATGTGAAAGCTGATAATTAGAAAATGACAATCAATCGGAAAATTTATCCGGATTATCTAATTACTTCGATCGATAGCAGATCGGTAACGTTTCTCGAAATCGATATTACTGGTATTACTGGTATCATTGGTATTGTTGGTGTTATTGGTGCTATTGGTATTATTGGTATTATTCGTATTATTGGTATTATTGGTATTAGGTTAGAAACGATCGCGAATCGCGATTCACAGTTCCAAGGGTAATCCTTAAATTAATTAACATAGTGCTAGACCAAGTATCGTAGCCGCTTGTGGGACATGATTTCATAAATCGACGATATTCCTCGATGTGCAGCGCGTCACGGTAATTTGTAATGGCAGGGAAGCGTATGCGCGTGACTAGGTGATACAGCGACTGGCGAAAGTATTTCGACGCTTATCACGGAGAATTTCTAAATTTATCCCGTGTCGTGTGTGTTGCGTCGAAAACATTTCGAGATATCGCTACAAACCAGGCACCACTGTGCTAATTGTACTGGTCAAGTTCGAAGCCAATTTGAAAATGTGCATAGAGTCGCGAATAAAAAAGAGTTTGCATAAGATAAGAAATACAAGAGGGCACGGTAATTCTAGAAGATGGATTTACATTTAATAAGAGTCAATGCTGGGATTAAAGAGAGACCGCGGAATTTTAAACTTTCTTTTATCCGCTACTGTGCGTAGAACCACTATTAAACCATATTGTAGGGAAGAAAGTAGTAGAAGGTGTATGTAAAGAGTATTTAGGTTTGTTGATATTAAGTTTATCATTTATAATTATAATTATAATTATAAGATAATTAATTTATTGACCGTATAAATACATTGGCGATCTGTGCGCGTTTTCAGGCTTGTTTCAAACTTTGCCAATATAACTTTGCCGAAACGATAGTCGAGTTTCGTTACAGCGTTCAATAGTGCTAAAAATAAACTATTTCGTACAACAAGGATAATACGTACGTATGTATATTCGTAACGTGTATCGTTTCTCTAAGTACTCGAATACTTTCTCGAATAAGTAACTGTATACGTCGCCTCGATCCTATCCGCTGATATTCGAGTCTTCTGTAATCGTTACCCTGGCAATAGCCATGCCGATGTTACGATTAACGACGTGCCGCGTCCTTCGGACGGTCATTCTCACGTTTCTGCTTCCGTATGTTATGTACTCGCCACTACTGCTGACACAATTTTCTCGATTAATTGTAGGCAGCGTGCGCGCAAAGTGGCAATTGCGAGACTTTCTTGCCACGGTATGTTTTAACGCAAGTGTCGTTTCACCTTTGTACAATTAGAAATTACGCAGACAATTTGCGAGACGCCTAAAGAAGACGCCTACTCGTTCGTTTCTTCCTTCTAGATAAAACGCTTTTGTTTGGCTTCCTTCTTCGTGTATTTATCGAGCAGAACGTACCTTTAGGATTTGAAGTAGCAATGATCGTTTACGATATCTGCTATACCGTCCAAGACTCGTCTTTCCCCTCGTGATATAGTAAAAACGCTACTATTACGCTACAAGTAGAGAAAGATATCAAATTAGAATTCGTGAGGTAATATAATTCAGTGGATTTTTCAGTGGAAGAAATTTATAGACGCGAGAACGTACAAAAGAAGTGAAGCTACTATTTTGCGTGGCTAGAAGCTGAAAGCTAAAATGCGTCACCCTAGCCGAATGTTTATACCATGCTAGCAGATAATATTCGATTAGATGGAACAAACAACTACTTATTCTCGCTCCATTTTTTCGGCCGCATTCATAAAACTTTGAATTTGCATAAACATCCGCGGTCTAGTAATAGAAGTTTTCCGCGTACTGGAAACATTGTTGTTGCCAAGTAGGCGAAATTTGAATTGAATGGCGAAATGCATTTATACGGATACGCGACTATCTACGTATACTTTCGCGTAGAAAAAATTTGGAAGAGTTTGGTTAGCACGCGATATTTCATTGTTTTAAAGATAATACGTACCTACATAGACTAGCTTAAGACTGTCTTATCTCGAAATTCATTGTGTACACCAGCTAGATAAAATTATATAACTATGATTTATTTTTTAAACTTATTTTCAAGAAATAAACTACTTATATAGTTCAAGTTTCTTACGTAACGTTCCACGTATATATATATATATATATGTGTGTGTATGTAATATGTATTTCGTGAAAGATAATTCATTGACATCTATAGATTAGTATTTGTCAGAAATCTATCGAAGAACGTAGCGTTTCGGGTATTTACTTACTCGTTCCAATTATCTACCGATTACGTAGCAAAATTGAAAACTACTATCGATAATAGAAACGCTAGAAACGTTGTTACGCGTACTTAATATAATACGCTTAATAATCTCGGTACTTTATTAATAGAAATAAATTAATGTTTTATTAGGCGTCTAACATTGACAGGCAAAGTAACAAACAGTCTTTTTTTATCTTAGTTGTTAAGAAAATTTACAAAAGGAAAAATGAATTGTCCATAACGAACGGAAGGAGGATAGATTGTATTGTATAATATGTCATGACTGTGTCTGAACGGATCGCCTACCTCGTTACGTGACTGAATTTTACGTTAATTTTAGATTAACTTATTACGAAAGTGTAAATCGCGAAGTCAATGTTACGAGTTGCCAACTATAGCAAACAATAAATTCGACATAACGTGCTTAGCAATGAAAGCTTGTCGTCGGCTATTCGATCGAAGCGAATAAACGGTAAAACGTTTTGTAGATTACATAAAAAGTAGGTTAAATAAATAGTCGAAACGCATCGAAAGAATGGTAAGCGAATAATTAAAAACTAAACGACTCTATGATTATATTGTATCGATAGTAACGATCTATATGGTAATGATATAACGTAAGAATGTAATTTAATAGCGCTGTAATATGAAATTGTTTTTCTTTTAACGACAATAAGTGTAATAACACTTACCTCGTAATATTTTATCGTATTATCATGCATAGATGTTTCGATGTACGTATAAAACCTTTGAGTAATATTAGAACGTTTAACCAGTACTTATTTTATTAGATAATGGTGTAACAGCAATAGCGAGCAACTAATGTAATGGGATGCGGACGAGCGATGGCAGAGAAGATCGTTTCTCTGTAAATTAGCGTTAGGAAGGACAGTTTAGTCTTGTTGATTAATAGGAACGGTCCTCTGTTATCGCTAGCTAAAATTTCACTTTAAAGATGACTTTATCGACAAAGTTTGCTAACTGAACGCTCAACGGCGCGCTATAAATTCCCTTTCGATAATTAATAATAAAGTCGATAATTCCAACTACGTAATAGCGCTACGTGAACGCAGAGTAACGCCAACTAAGAAACTTGGTTGCCTGTGAAGCCTTTTCATCGAACGAATCAACGAAACACGAGCTTTCTAATCTTTCGTTTTTTATTTATCGAAGGAAGTAACTGGTAAGAAAGTAGCCGACGATAAATTTGCTGTAGCCTTTTCTTCTTTTAAACAAAAAGACGTATAACCGATTTGAAACAAGTTATTTTCGTAGGACGTTGACGATCCAAGCGACGAGTTAATAATTTTGGCAACTCGATCTTCCAAAGATAGTATCGTTCGAAGCTCGTTCGATTCAGCGAGTTTTACGAAAACTACTTTGTAAAACTTTTACGAACAAGCGGTTATGGACGATGGCATTGAGAAAAATTGAGTTACCATGGTGTCGATTTCCCGTGGAATGGCTCATACGTAACGATACCAGTGCCTACCACTGGCACGTGACCTCGTTGCCTTAATCTAGCCCAGTCGTCGCGTCGGTTGTCGGTTGTCGTACTCTTGGTAATCTTTCTGATCGGCGGTACGCAGCCCCGAGAAGCGCCTCTAGCGAAAAAAGCCCGATCAGAAATCGCTCCGGTATTTCACGGTAATTCGCTTCACGTTCGCGCGTTTCATCTGCCGAACGAGAAAAAGAGAAACGAGAGAGGAGAAGAGAAAGAGGAGGAAAGGAAGAATCAAAGGAAGTACAACGAAAAGGATTATGCACCGACTTTCCATTCTTTATGGAATGCAATTTCACGATACAGACTTTCTATGCTCCTCTGCGCCTCTCACTCGACTCCACCCATCCGGCCGATTATCACTCGTCATCGATTCTTACCTTCTTCGCGAATCTATCGATTCCCGGATTCGCTTCGATTTTTCAGCCGATACTATACTTTAGTTTCATTTTTCTTCGTCTCGTCTGCCTCGTTCCCTTTTGTTCGGTTAGACCACTTTCACGGTTTAATAGTTCCGAGGATCGCACGTACCGTTTCTTGCCAATAAGTAATAGTTCAAATTGCGAAGCGGTAAAACACGTCCCTGCGTGAAATTGGTCATCTCTCTATGGGACGATCGCCACCTTTCTTTAACGTAACAGAACACTCGTGAGCTTGTATTTGTGGATTTTATGGTGTGTCGGGTTATAACGGCGTGCTAGATGTGTCGTAAAACGGAATTTAAATAACACACGGGCCTTCGTAGAAAGTAGAAAATACAAGTTTACGTTTACGATGAAAGTGATTAATTGGAAGTGAAATATGTGGCGAAAATGTCGTTTTTCCATTTCCAATTATTTTATATCGGATCATTTCGGAAATCAGATACCTACGAACTCGTGCGTTTAACGAATAGTCCAAGTATCGCGTTCCAAAGGACACTCGATCGTTCGTCTCCAGAGAAGTACGATTAAATCGTAAAATATTGAAATTCAAATTTGTTCAAACATTCTTGTTGCTTTCTATATTAATCTTATATCGAGTCGTGCATAAGCTGTTACAGTTTTCGTTTCGCTATTTCGCGTATACGTATTCCAACGCATGCATCGCACGCGTATGTATCGATGTGTTTGTTTTAATAATCGTTTAAACCTCTTTTATTTTTTTTTATTTATCGATTTATCGAGAGAGAGAGAGAGAGATTCTATTGAAATTTGATAATTTTTCACGTTGGTGAAAACGTGATGAATAGCTTCATATCGTTTGACGGTCGATTATGGAATAACTAACGTCTACGTTCTATGGCTATTGTCAAAAGTTAATGAACGTATTATGGTTTTTATCGTTGATCGATCTGGCCGGTGAATCGTCGGTGTTAAATGATTGCGAGCGTTCAGGGAATTGCTCGCTAAGTTGAACGGGGCGTACGATCAAGCGACTTTGTTAAACTAATTAAAGATACGTATTACGATATAATAGACGTGTTGAGAGAAACTTTGCCAATGAAACCTCGTATGTCTGTTTGGTGTGAAATATGGTATGAAAATTCGCGCGCAATCACAGAGATTAGAACCGCGAATCGCGCTCGATAGCCGGATATTGTAACAGAACGAGTACAGCGTGATTTACCTTTATTTTCAATGATACTGGAAAGTAGGTAACGACGTTCGTCGATGTTGAAATACAACAAATTCGTTGATCCGTGTGTGAAAAAAAATATGCGTCGTAATTATATTTATTATTTATTGTTATCTTATTATTATCGCGTTAACGCAAACTGTTTGCTCACATGCCGTGTGTATATCGTAAAGTTTCGTAAAATTGCTTCCAAGTCAGACTCGAGGTAATCGTACACGACGCTGTTCGAGGCTTTCGGGAAGAAATTCCAGCATAACGGCGTAAAGTGTGACAATTCGGACAGTGAAAGCCTGAACTTTTTCCAAGGTTCGATAAAAACATTCCATTTCAACGTATACCTTTAATCCTTGGCCGTAACCTGCCGACCTTTCAAATTGACTCGTCCGAAAAAATCCTCTTTCTTCATCTTTTTTCGATTCTATCTTTCGTTACTGTAATTTGCGAAAAAATTCTGTAGTTTGTTATTTTTGTTACGTGTTATCGATCAATCGGCGATTCCGGAGAGAGTGTCGAAGTGGTCGATCGATATAACGCGAATTATCGAATTCGTTAAACGTGCTAGAGGAAGAGACGCAGCTGCCTCGAAGGATATTGCTTCGCTATCTACTATGACGTTCCATAGACACTGACTATTTTCACCGTGAACGATATGTAATAAATATCTGGAGAACGGTAAGAAGATTGATCCTGCAAGTTTGAAGCGTCGTTGCTAAAAAAAATCACTTTTGAAGATCTACAAACTACGCCCAGATCATATATAATTAGAATTTCTCTTGTCATTTTTATCTTGTCATTGTCACAGTCTATCTGTTTATCGGTATCAGAGTGTAAACATCTTATACAGAAACGCGGAGACAATTAAAAATAGTCGATACATTTTACCCAGAATAATTGGACGAGTTAACTTAGGACGAGGGTGGCCTAGCTGAACGGCATCGCACAACTACTGCCTTGTTTATCGTTGTACGAACAAACATGTCGTATTTAGCGAGCAATATTTGAAACGGACGTGAAAACGCGTATAGGAGTTACAAGATACGTATTTATTGGCAATAATCTCTTAACAGGAAGTTCCGTCGATCGGCGAAATATTACGCTTGGAGACGAAACGAAAAGCTCGGCGAGAAACGCTTCTGCTTAGCGGAATGAAACGACGAGCAACCGAATCGAAGCGCGATCGAATAAAATAAAAATCGAGTGGAAGTTGACGGGTGTTTGGTCCAGACGACATCGTCGGTTCGCCGACTCGTTTCTTGTCATACACGGTCGGCGTACTTTTATCCGTGTTCATGCACGTACACGAGTACGCTCTGTATATGTGGCTCGAGCAGCCTCACACGTATAGGACTCGGTAAGCCGAAGAACGCAGATTGCTAGAGGCGCTGTTCCGCTGACCTACTCTACGATTATCACTCGCTATAGCCGATCGCCGGTGCAGGTGCGTGTGCGTTAACTAGCGTTGCCAACTATACCTTCTCGAGGAAAGGAGGACGCGGCGCGTGGACGCATAATCAAATAAACATTTTCGGCCCTTTTGCTCCCACTGATTTCGTTTACACGCGTCCGTTCTTCTCGATTCGCAACGTTCCCATCGAGTGTCGTCGGTTTTCCACGTATTTATATTCCACGTATTTCCACGTATAATTAAGCTATTCATAGCTATTCAAAATACTTTGGTTTTCTCGCTCTTACGATATATTGAATTTTCTAGATGACAAACCGGCCGACAAAAAGACGAAATAATAAAATATATGCGAACTGACAAACGTTTAGTAGGTACAGATCGGTAAACGCCGGTTAGAAGGGTCGTATCTGTTCTATTTTGTCAACGTACGTGGTCCAAGTGAAAAGCACGTTGGAATATTATTCCGTGAAACATGATTTGTATTTTTAGAAGCAAACGTGTAACGCGTGACGCGTCGGCTATGAGACGTTAGGCAGCTACGTCTATTCGTAAAGTATTTATCGAATCGATGTATCGATCGGCTAGTGGAGTTTACAGTTAGACGGTTAATCGCCACTTTCCTTACGAATAACCGAGCTTTGCTCCTACTTTTACCTCGAATTTCTCTAGCATGTTTCAAGAAAAACGTTGCCTATAATATCTCCACGTATCTATAATCTCAATTTCGTTCTCCTAATAGCTTTTCCGCGATATCGATCATCGACGGTTTCTATGCTCGGTGATCATGCGTTGTATTCATTTGTCAATGTAATGCACGTTTCTCGCCGCTGTCCGCTTCAAGTAGCATTTAATTTCATCTTACGGTTGGTCGAACGACACAAAAAAACAAGAAAGAAAAAAAAAATCGACGTAGTGATCGACTCTTCTAATCGACGTTTTCAAAAGATCGTTACGAATCTGCGTTTGGCAAGTCAGATACACAAAATTCGCCATAGGTGTATATTGATTGCTATATGAACGTGTAGAAATACTTTTTACGGGCGTTGTACGTGCGTAGGCCGACAGGGACAGGCGACGAGAGTGCTGTTTCGCTGCTTCTATAGCGGCATCCGTCTTCTTCCGTTCGCCGCGCCAGATCCGTGTAAGAGTCCGATTAACAGTTAACGAGGAATCTCCGAAGCGAACGAGTCGGCGAAGGCCGACGATTTCTGGCAAGCATCCGCGGCGAAAGTATGGCAGATCAATTTCGCGACCGAGCCTGCCGATGATGCGTGACCGACTCGAAAGCGAGCATGTTTTCTTCCTCGATCTTCGTGCTTCTTTAATCCGCTCTATATCGGTGGTTTTTGCCGCTGCACCAACGCAACGTCCACTCGTTTTTGCGCCGTACGCCTCTGGACATGTACGCCTTACTCTGTTTCCGTCCAAGTTGACAGCGGCTCGAAAACTTTCTAGCGAACAAAAAGTCGTCCCATTCGAATGCTCGCTGGAAATTCGGCAGTGACTTTTTACCCAAGCTGCGGTAACGAACAACCTCCATCGTCGCTCGGTGTATCTGTGCGGACGTAAAAGGCTTGCTGTTTTTCTTTTTCTTCGGAAAATTTATCGCGTCAAGGTGGTCTCTTAGTTCCGCTTGGATTTGACAGAGACTCGTTCTACCTTTTGCGAATCGAGACGCGTATTTGGTAACGTTAATACGACTATTTGCGACTATTTTGGGCCAATTAAACTTTTATTACCACGTAACGATAACCACAAGTATGACAGAGCATGACGTAGAATTCATATAGTACGGCAAAATGTTGCCGTTAAATTGAATTTCGTCGGTGTTTGTTCGTCACAGCACGGATAACGTCACGCGTGAAACGCTATGGAAGAATCTTATCTTTTGGAGGTATCATTTTTTTCTTTACGTATAAACGCGATTGCGGAATCAGTGTTACGATGCTCGTAATAGCAAAACTAAATGTAGCATGAACTGTGATGTAATTAGTTCTACGTTATTTGAGCCTAGAAACAGCTATCTTGATAAGCGTGACAACGTTTCGGTACTTGCGAAGTAACGTACAATCTTTCCATTATCTTTTTACTTTTTTTTATTTTATATAGCGACTGATTATAAGCGCATTTAAAACGACTTACTCGTGTTTACGCTTTCGTTCGGAATTACAGCTATAACATACTTTTATCGCGGAACAAGATACCATATAGTTATTAGAAATCAAATCTTTGCTTGATCGCTATAAATCACTTGTTGCCTTATTCTTCGCGTTCTCAATGAAATATAGAAGCAGCTTTTACTCCGTCGTATCCAAGTTTTGCGTTTGACGTCGTCGCACAGATCGTTTACGTTGTCCGTCGATACGATATATATTTTTCCTAAATAGGGTAATCGTATAAAACGGAATATCGTTCGATTCGCTGGCGTTTATTATACGATACAAAATCGGGCACTAACGAGCGGGCTGTTGGATTTGTTTTCGGACCAACCGTACGCGATTTGTCACGACGAAACGCGTATCTCGACACGTGTAAAAGTCGCGAAGAACTTGGCACGCGACACTTGCCGCCAATGATAAAACGTCGGTAGGAACGCGTAAAGTTGCGCGGAATAGTAGCCGCTTAGTGGCGGCGTTTTCCAGGTTGAAAAGCAACCTTGACCCAGTGACGGGACCACGCGGTGCTGGGTCGTACTATCAGGAAATTACATTTCGCGCTATCCTCCGAAGGGGCTTCGTCTCGGTGCGTTCTATTCGTGCTAAACGCGAAAAGCTCGCATCCTTGTGCACAGTGGCTACGAACGCTGTTTGCGCATATCCGTCTTTTCTAACGAAGCGTTCTCTTTTGTTCGGAACAGCCGCTATCCAAACGTCGCCGAATTTTTACGAATAATATAGCAACGGATAATAATATAATAAGTTAGGCAAACTAGCGTGGTCTAGTATAGGTTTGTCCAGTGGAAAGTTTAATGTTCGTCGGATAATTATTTTATACTTGATCTTAATGCGAGTAATTACATATTTCGTAATAGAAAAGACGAATATGACTTTGAGAAATTATAGAAAGACATCTCGTCTTTCTGATGTAAGAACAAGTACAAATAAACTGTCCAACTATTTTCGATAGATATAACAAAATATCAGATGGTACTAGTAATGTAATCGTTTTAATAGCAATAGTCTGTTGCCCCGGTTTTAAACACGGAATTGAAGATTAATAGTAAGAACGGCGATAGGTACGGTTAACGTAACGAAACGATAAAGCATTCGGAATAATTTGATCTTCATCGACGATATCTTGTTTTTTCCAATTAATCTGTCACACTGATTTTTGCCGCATTAGCCAATTTGATTTACCCGTAGAAAGATAGGAAATCTCGTAGCTACATCGACGCGTTTTCTTTTCACGTAACTGCGAGTCTTTGAGTAAATCATGGATAACCTTGCCGCGCTAATGGAACGAGAGAGTCTGCGGACGATCATCGAGAAGACGAGGTAAAAGAGGTGTGAATTTGAAATGCTCAACTGCGGTGACCCCGGTGTAATCGAGGAAAGGGAGGCATGGAAATACTTGCAGGATCGTCAATAGGTCACGTAGTTTTCGGATTCTACGTTAATTAATTTTCCTACCTCGACGTCGAATTTTTCTAATATGTTATAATATGGTACAATGGTGTGGCAATATTCGTCGTAGCCACGGTATATTCGTTTGTATCTGATTTCCTTTTGCGAGTTCCCCTTTTAAAGATCAGTTTCGTTGTTGAAAACGCGAACAAACTACAAAACCGTACATCTCCGCGCGCAGCAGCGGTGAAATCGATTACATTTCGATAACTGACGTTGATACGCGACGTCGGACAGACATGGACCGTCGTCGACCGAGGAGAGAACGAAGCTTTCAAATATTTCAACGCGATTACGTTTCTCCTTTTCCTCGCCGTGGTCCAATTCCAACGAGCGTAATCGTAAAACGTTTGCTCGTAGAGTAGTAGCTCTATTCCATGTAAAACTTGGATCGATCATCTCGCAGAGACGCGTTATGCACGATCACGTTGTTACCTAGATTTTTCGTTTCAGGCTTCCAAGGAACGATGACACTGTTTGTAAGCGGATCACCAACGACAGCCGTCGTTTTATTTCCGACCGCGGGAGACAGGCTACGTCGTTCATAGCCAGACAGAGCATCGACGGAGTGGAATCGGCCTGTGCGAGGTAGCGATGGGCTGAAATACGTTATAAGCAGGTTCCAACATTGGCCGACTATTCGAGCCTTCTATAAGTATTCCGAAGAAAGGAGGCGGTGTACTTTCGAGTAGATTCGAACACGGAAGGGAGAAATTGAACTTTAAAAAGATAGATTCTCCGTTCTCTGTTAAAATCACTTTTCTTGCTTATTATCGATACGTAGCAGTGGAATTTTCAAAGGTAATACGATTCCGTCCGTCCGACGATCGATTACATCGTCGGTGTTGCAAACGCGCAAACAGGACGCATGTATAGCGTCCTTCTGATTCTCTCATAACTCGATCGGTATTCGTAAGAGTATCGATTCGCTGTAACGTCAGAGTACATAGTAGAGTAAGAGGAGTTTCGAAGCGTGCAGGTGGTCGTTCCGAGGATGGAAAACAGTCCGCGAAGATGGAATACTTGGCGAGTACAGCGAACGAACCGTTACGCGTCGTTACGGGTAGCATTCGGACGGTGCGAAGCGAAACTTGTACTCGGATTTGTAAATTACGTATCGAACTTGATGCCATCAACACGGTTGAAGCTGGTACACGGTGGAAGAAGCACCGCGAACCAGCGTGCCTCGGGAGTATGGACCTTGCGAGCGGTCAAAGTCGTGGCCTACTTCGCTTCCTGCCTTCGAAACTTTCTCCTCGTGGCGTCGCGTCGTTGCTGCGTTCACGGCTGCCACGGCTAAGGCTCTTTCGATTCCGTCTTGGTTGCGTCGTCGTCTCTCCTTCTCTATCCCTCTTGCTTCTTCTTCGTCCGCTTCTTCTCTTCAGCTTCCGGTTCTTCCTCTTCTCAGCATCGGCACGGCGGCGCGCTCGTTTTCCTAAACGCTCAACGACTCATCCTCCTCGACCGGACGCGTCCTCGCTGTGTCAAGCGAGATGTTGTTGCGCGTAATTATTTCATGCCGCGTTCATCATCCTTATTCGTGGTAATCTGGATGATTGCTTCGCTGGCTTGCGCCTAAGTAATGGCCGCTAATAATCCTTAATTACAGCGGACTCGTACACCGTGCGTTTCCCGCCGTCGGATTTAGTAATCGCGTTGTTTGCATTATTTACGAGACACTGCGAAATTACATGCCGCATCGAACGTACGTTTTTCGCCGATATTTTTCTTCTGCACGCGCATCAAGCAACGAACGTTTTGCACCAGTTGCAAGATAAACGTGTCAAGGGGAAATTTGATTTTGAGGAAACTTTAATCGTTATTCCTTCGATCTACTGCCGTTACTACGATCGACATAGGATAGGCGTGAGATCATAATTCGTTACATTATCATGCGTAACGTGTAACATTACGTCCGATGTTACACGTGTCGGCGTGTCTCGAAGCGTCTCTATCGCTTTTAACAATTTTTTATCTTTTCCATCTTGCGGAGCGAGCAACGCCATCGTTATTATTATGATGATCGATGATATTTAAAAACGACGATAGAACAACATTTTGTATATTTATGCTAGGATGTACCGAAAAGTACTGCCGAATTCCGAGTAAAAGTAAAATTTATTACGCTGATTGTTGACGGCCCGTTCCCATCTTGTTCGTTTCTATAAAATTGGTCGTTTTTCCTTCCAATGAATAAATCTTTCGTTGACATTTTTGCAATTTTCGACAGCCCTTGGTTCTTTTAAAACTGTCACAGTTTGAATCAAAGCTTTCGCATTCGCATTAATTTTCCACCGCATCTATTACGCGCTCCTTTGCACGATTCGAACGATTCATTGTCGACGTTGGTATATTACGTCTAAAAATAAGTAAAATCGAAATGGTAAATGAAATTTGGTAAGCAGATTTCTCGAAAACTTGCGCGTATCCTCTCGTGTTTACCGGAATCGTGAACGTATTTTTCCTACCACTGGTTTAAAACGTCGCGGCTACGAGAGGTTTTCTGAATGCTCGTACGTGTAGGATGTGCAACTAAAAGTATTATTTGGGACGTTCCATTGGCCGAGTATCCATCGCATCCGAGTATGGGCCACGATCCATAAACCGTGTATACGAACCGTGCACGGCACGCGTTATTTACGTTTTGAAAAATTCTAAGATGCTTCTTCGACAGCTAAAACTCGTACTGCTGTTTCAAGTTTTACTATCTTTCCATTTGTCCATATTTTCTAGGAAACGAAATAAATGGCAATGATAATCGTCGTGTTACCGAATGTATAAAAACCACGTTAAATAGGATAATCGAAAGTTAAATAGAATTAAATAGGATTAAATAGGATTAAATAGGATTTATGCTACACAGGATACAAGAGCAGAGACTGCAATTTTTTCACCAACTCTACTACTTTCGTTTGTTGCTCCTTTTACGTTTGCGCTCGACTTTCTCCATTCGTTAGACGTTTTGCCACGGTATCGTGTCCAAATTAATTTTTATGGTCCTTGAAACGCGACCATGTTCTTTTTCAGCACGCTTCTTCGATTCCTCCTTCTTACGGTCTTTCGTTCTCAGCTATGCATCGAAATTCATTTTCGTATCTTGTTCGGCACGAGAGCCCGCCGATTGCCATGTTCTGATTACTCGAGGAATCAGAGCGTCCTCCTCGCCGGCCGCAGTAGATTAAATTTTAGCAAGTCACTACCATCACCGGGCTACCGATTCATCGCAATGTTCCTGCAATTAGCCACCGGTGAATGGATTCACGGCATTCTTAAGAATTTACCGGCGGGAAAAACAGCAGCTTGGTAACGTCTTCGCAGATGGTCTTGTGTCGAGAACCGGCCGAGCAGAAATCTCATGAAAATTCGATATTCACGCAGGAACGTCCGCTACGGTACCATCCGTTCGCCACGTATCGCGCAACACCAAGCGTCGTAATTCGTCAACGAAAATTGTCAACGTTCGCCCCTTTTAGCCGATTCGGATTATCGAGTTCCACTGAAATTACGCGACTATCGTGATTATAGAAAGGAATTTCAGGAATTTGCTTATTATTGTTCGGCAGTAGTCGC
The DNA here is from genome assembly GCA_014737535.1 of Bombus cullumanus. Lineage (NCBI taxonomy): Eukaryota > Metazoa > Arthropoda > Insecta > Hymenoptera > Apidae > Bombus > Bombus cullumanus. The sequence continues at coordinate 188,500 of JACXIX010000044.1, forward strand.
TGAAAGGACTATTTTATATACCGTGAAGTGGAACGCGTAATCGCTATAATGTAACTACCAGTTTCTTATAGTTTTAATTAATTTTTGTTGCACGTGTACGGCGTATACAGAAAGTATTTGAATACTATTAATACGTATTATAGGTATTATATACGAAACTTTCTGAAATTTCATTACCACCGTAACGAGATAAATCCGATTATATCGACCTAATTTGAAACCAACGCGAACACCCATACCTATAAAAATTATTGTACAAACTATTCGCTACGAACATGTTGCTAATATAAAATTAGTATAGAGCAGAAATAACACTTGTAAACCTAGTATCCTAATGGTAAGTAATTGAGCGGTTAAATTTTTTGGTGATTTTTGCCAAATGTATGCCCGCGATAATTATCTTGCGACATCTACGTAACAAGTTTCTATACGTGTAAGCGATGAAATACTTTCGTGTGCCACTCTAGGTTGGATAAAAGTCCTCGATTAATCGTTTTTTAGATCACCTATTTTTAGATGAGCAGTGTTACGAACGATTGGAATCCAACAGGTTCGAACGCTTCTCTTGGCAATTTCAAAAAGATCGAAAGATATTCACGAAGCGGGCATTGACAGCGGTCTCGGCGTAATCGCTGTCGTGACGGAAATCGCTGCCGCGCGTCGGTCTCTGATCGTGCATAAACTTTCGCGCATAAATAAAATTACATCTGTTGGCGGACGATCGAGCTGTCGCGCGTCGTCTACAAACGGGTCTAACGACCGGTGAGTTTACGCCGCGTGAGTCACTGATCGTATCCTGTTTACGTATCTTGCAGCACGTCGATCGATTCCGGATGCGGCCTCGCGAAAGCAGCCGAGAAGTCGATACTATTCTCCTTGATGCGGCCGCGACGTAACTCGAATTCCACACGGAGAAAAGCGCGCCTCTATTGTTGGTCAATGTGCGACCGCTTGGTAGCGATGTGCTCGAGTACACCGCAAGTAGGTTCCAACATTGACCGACTACGTCCGAACCCGCGATAAGTATCTCGAAAAAAAGGAAGCGGTGCTTTTTTTACATCAGATTCTGTTAGAATCGTTTTTCTCTTTCTAAGCTAATAGTTTCGTTTACAATATATTGATAAGTTGATTACGTCAATCTTGCAAAGGTATATGGTATGTAAATAGGACCGATCAGTACCTGAAAGAGTATCGATTCATTCTGATATCGAAGACGATCTTCGAAAGCTGCGAGCGTTCGTTCCGAGGTTTGAAAATAGCTTGCGAAGATGAAATACTCGGTATTACTCTATAAAACTCCTCTATAAAGAACTCTGGACAACTCTATCAAATGAATTGACCCTATCGCTATAGCTTAGTCGGTTACCAGTGAAATCGACACTGTCTTACGATACAGGAAGCGACAAATTGTCCCGATATCAAATAGTTTAATAACCGATACCATCTTAACGATCATCGTTCGATGAGGTTGCATCGTGCGAAAGAGAACACAGCTACTAACTATTCTATGCACAACTGTTCTTCCCCTAAAGACAGGAAATTTCGATTTTTCTTTTCATTCGATCGAAATTTTAGCTCGAAACGTAAAGTACGTTTCGTCTTTTCTTCCGACTTTAAATTTCGAATAGTAATAAACTACTTGTCGGAATTAGATATTAAACGATAATCTTTATAGGCTTTCGAAACATCGATGAAACGAAGTAACAAATCCTTTCGACTCTTTCTTTTCCGCTACTTTATAAAGATTATTATTTTCTTTCTTTGATCGTTTAAGAAGTAACTCTAACCTTTCAAGGATTCTCTTAGATGAAAAGTGCGGAAACCTTTTCTATTTCCGTAACCGTTAAACACCGTAAAATGATAAAAAATTTTTGGTAAAAATAATAGTTGCATCGATATTTAGGAGAGTTGGCTGACGGGAAAGTTATTAGGGCTTAAATATTATAACGGAGAATAACGCTTTACGGTGAAATAGAATATCTTCGCTTAACATTCACTCGTCGCGGTCGACACGCGTTACCGGCACGGCGTCACGGAAAAGAAGAACGAGGTTTCGCAGAAACGGAACGCACGAACCGCTTAAAACAATAGACCATCCATCGCATACCTCGAACGCGTCGATTGACCGCGTATTTTAAACATGCGTCCAACAATAGTAACGGTGGAAGAATGTTAATTACAATGATACTTGCAATGGATGCGCGTAATATTGTTTTCAAGACTAGTAATAAGCGGTAACGGATGCTAAAGAGGAGAAGCACGTTCGGCTCCGCTGATACCAAAGCTTAGATAGCATATATTTCCACTTGTAACTATACTATACTATGTTACTTATCTCCTTATAGCTTCTACTAATAGCTTCTGATCGTATACTAACTTGATAAATGAAACTCTTCTCCTATAGATCGAGATTCATTTTAATTCATTTTTCATTTTTAATTCGATTTTAATGTTCTTCGAACGTTATACAAGATATTAAATCCAGACGTTTAATTATAACTCGTAATTGTAACTCGTATAAGAATAAATGATTTCATCAAAATTCGAACAACGAATAAACATTTGTCTCTTCAATTTTAATCTCTTCGATTTTAATTCATCTTTATTTCATTAAACATTCGATCATGTTCTTTTTCTCGATAACGGATGTTTCCTTCCGAAGAAGGGTAACTTTACTTTTCTCTTTGTCGCACTCTCCGTTCTTACCCGTTTCTTTTCACTGGCGAAGGAAAGCGAGTTGAAAGTCGTAGTTTAAAATCCACTGTTTCGGATAATTTACGATATTTAGGAAGTCGGGAAGAGATTGACAAATTTATCGAGAAACAAACACCGTTATATTTTGTTCGAATATTGAAGGAACGAAATGCGAGGAGATACAACGACAATTACCGATGATTACCGTCAGTTTCGCTATGCTTTATATCGAATATCGTAAACGGATATCGTCGATAATGCGAAACAGAATAGCGACAAAGGGATCGAAGATGCGTAGAAAAAGCGTAAAACGGTTAAGAAAGTGTCGAGTCTCGAACCACCGGAGAAACGTTTCAAACGGGCGTGAATAATAATTAGCCAACAGTGTCCGGTCTACCTCGTTAGGAGCTTCGAGCGAATAAATAATTAAACGTTAACGTAAAACTCGGCGACCGTGGCATTTTTATATCCGTTATTTAAAAGCGGACGTCGAGAAAGAATCCGGATAACGCGTACTCTTAATAGCCCTCATATGTGTGCGTTTCATTCTTAAAGTTGATCGTGGTGCTTATAGATACATGTAGTTTTAGAATTAGTCTCGTTGCGAAATAAAAGTGAAAATATTACGATACGATAGTAGTAACAGCAGTACGCTGCTGTTGGTAAATGTGCGGACACTTTGTTCGATTTGTACCAGAAACACACGAATATTATTAAACGTAACGCATATAAACGGCAAGTTGAAATTAAAAATATACCATTTATCCAATTTATTTCAAGTATTATTGCTCGAATTAATCGCGATATCCTTATTTACAGTTTGACAAGCGAACGTTACAAGCATTTCTAGCTGTGATAAAGGAATTTTTTAAATAGGAAAGATTTCTTATTGATATTCAGGTCAAGTCGTACGATAGAGTTTCGAGATCGGACAAGTTCGGTTCCTTTCGTACGTTCGCCTTTCTAAGGTGCGACATTTTTGTTTATCTTTCCGCGTTTTTCAAGGTGTTTCGTGGAAATGAAGCGTCGTTGGAATTTACCGTGAAAGGCGAGTTTGGTATGAAAAGCGAGTTATCGAGCTCCGTCTCGTATCACGTCCTTATTCTATTTGCGCTGAGAATCTCGTCGATTCCGGATGCATAGGATGCAGCCGGTGAAAGTGAGTTCAGGGGCGTAGCCTTGTGACGAGAGATTTAAGGAACGGCGACGTTCGAGAGAACGAGCAAGTCGAGGAACGCGAAGCATATTCATATATACTTTTATTTGAACGCATTTCTAGATACCTACAGATTTATTTAGCGACCTGAAAAGTTTTTCTAAAAGTAAATAACTTTTCTTTCGCGTGTAACGCGTATTATTAATAAGTTATTTATATACTACGCGTCGACGAGGTACGATAAAAGATAAACTTGCGTGCATCTAATATTATAATTATAATTTGGCATTTTATGTTCGAACAAAACCGTACGTACGTTCCTTTAAAAATGGATGAAGCTACATCTACTTCATTGAAAATATAGAAAGTGAAATATAAGGTTGTATAAATACGTTAAATGTTTCGGTTTCTGCTTAAAGATTTCGTAAGAGTAAAGTTTTCTCGCAGTCGCACGACGACAATATTTTTATTATAAGGTTATTTATAATGGTATAAAGTTGTTCTTGCTTCGAACATTTTGTCGGAAAGACGTCTATATTGTGGCAAAATCATAGGAGCAGTTGGCCGCGATAGCGTGTTACATTCGATAAAATACTTTGTTCGTATTTGAGTGGTTAGAGATGCTTACTTGGAACGATCTCGAAAATATTCGTTTCACGAACAAACAAGATAATATGTTATTCGAACGATCATTTATCAAATATATATTATTCGAATAACGTCGACGTAAGATAAATCGTTGCTTACTGCTCAATGGGTTAATCATATAGGTAGTTGGCTGTTATACGTAAACGGGTAAGCATATTGGTGTAGTTACAGAAATATCGGCGAGATTGAAAACAGGCTGGAACGTTCACGTTCGAAGAACGAAGAGGTGTAAAAGAAGGACAAGAAGACTGAAATAGACGACGGTGATGCAAAGGAGAAATGGCATAGGGAGAGTGAGAGTAACTTGTCCCATTGAATCGATATTAATCTCCCTCCGTATTAGGTAGCGGAACTAACGGCATCGGTATGCAAGACAGTAGTGTGGCCAACAAAAGTGAAAAACGAGAGTAAGCGAATCCCGGTTGCCGCTGTATGTTGTCGAGAACAATTTCAAAATTGCACCAGCACGAGAAAGCAAGTAGCCGGAGGTCCGCCAGTGACTCATTGTCACGGGATTCGTTAACTCGCCAGGTGGGAGGCTGGTTGGAACAGAAAATTCACGCGTAGGTGGTGAAAGTGAGTGGTTCGGTGACTTAACGAGACCGTTTTCGCCTGATGCCTGATGCGTCGGTCGCTATAAACGTGGAGAATAGGAGCGATTTTTGAAAGCGACAAGTATATACATAAGAATGTTTGCTATCTTTTACAGTGAATATTTTATTACTGACAGACACGTTAGAAAACGAATTATCGCGCATGTTAAAAGTTTTGCGAGTTACGAGTTGTAATTTCGTGGAATCAAGTACGAGCTCTGTGTCTGTGTACAACCATAAATTCATAAATATTTGCGAACTTGAGCGCGTTCGACGCAATTGCGAAAGAAAGCATTCTTATTCCCGTAGAAAGTGCATTCTTCTTCTTCTTCCTCTTCTTCTTCTTCTTCTTCGACAGACCGGTGATCAGCTAAACGGCGGAGCTATTTTTTTTCTTCGTCGCGCAATGACGGTGATAAACGATTCTGCTCTCGCCCGGAGAAATCTTCGATCTATCATTCGCCTCCTTTTCTTTGATTTCCTATTCTTCGATGTTCGCGACGCTCGTATTGGGAAAGGTCGATCCTTGGTGCTTTTACGAGTTACAGTCATAATGTATAGCATTATGACGAGACGTAAAGTGAAACGCTTCGATCCTTATCTTCCTTCCGATGATACACGCTGTTACTACAACGGTGATGGAGAATATAGTTTCATGGTCGAAAGTGTAACGACTTTCAGTTTTACGTGGTAATTGGCGAGCAAGTTACAATAGGCGAGAATTTATGAAATATTATACTAATAAGTAGCGATGGGCTTAAAGATTTCCAGCTGGGTTCGGCAATAAGTTTTACTTTTCGCTAGTACGTAATATACCTGTATTTCGAGCAATATTATAATTTACATAAAGGAAAATTAAGGAAGACGGATAATAGATTAATTCTTTTATTTATAATTTACTTTTCTTTTTTTTTTTTAGAAAAAGAGCAGTACTTTAACAGTAGAAATAATGGAACTTTACGAGTTCCATAAATGTAGGAATTCCAGCTATCGTGTATAATCCTGTATAATTTTCCTGCGATAGACGTTTAACGAAACACTCGCAAAAAGTTTGATTCGTTCGGAAATTGGTATTTTCTATATAAAAGTATTAATTACCCTTTCTAACTTTTAACAGAGGATACGAACATCTGTTTAATTTCTGTTTCTTTAATCGTGTCCATAAAAATATAAATTTGCGTAAAACCGGCAATTTCCTTCCGTATTGTATTATTGTATTGTAGTATTGGAACTCTACGAAGCGAAGCTCGAATGTTGGATTTGATTCGGACTTGTAATTGCATGTCGAAGTTGGTCCCATCGCTACCAATAAGTAGCATAAGTTCTATATCGAGACTGAAAACAATCGAAATATCAGACAATGGAAGAAAGCGTTTCAGCAAGCGTGATAAAAATTTATTAGCTATTGAGGCATTTGTGATCACGCGTGTGATTTGTTTAACAAACGGCTAATTGTTCCAGCTTCTTTCTCTGTTTCCTATACGATGACGCACGTTTGTGTGTGTTACGCGTGAATTACGAATATCGTAGCAGATTTCGTGGCCTCTCGTTTGTAGAACAAACGAAACGGGTTCTCCGATCCATTGCGTGCGATACTTTATCGGCCCGCGATTCACGCACGACGAACTGTTAAATATCGCGTTAAACTTTAGCTTTGTTTTATATCTTTCCATGGTATGTTTGAAACCCGTTTCGATTGAAACGACTGCTTGATTCTTTGCAACAAGTACGAAGAGTAGAGATAATGGTCAATTTGTATTCTTTAAATAAACTTTCGCGACTCTACGATAACGTCGACCGTGCTTTTTCCATATAGCTTAATGCGAATGCGAAATACATTGTTTTAAATGTTTTCTATAAATCTACGATCTTTGGTAGTTTTAACGTGATCAGAAATGTTAAATACGAGTTTTTTTTTATTATTATTTATTTACGTTGGTTGCTTCGACATAAAACTCGCGATATTTGGCATGTCAGACGACGAATTTCTTCTGTTACTTTCTCGATCGTTCTCAAATTGCACGGTATTGTGTGTGTGTGTGTGTGTGTGTGTGTGCGTGTGTAGAAAATAATCGCGAACACAGAAAACGTCAAACTACTTTCTACCGTTCGCGATGCCCGGATACCGTTAAACGCCAATACTAATATAACGAAAATCGAGGGGCCCCTTTCGAAAGTTCTTTCAATCGAAAATAAATATCGGTAAACAAAGTTAAGACACGTCATTCGAAATATATTTGTTTACTTTGGCAACTTATTACATTGTTTGTTAGAAGCGTGCAGATCGCGAATGTTTCGTTTCAATAAAGAGATATTAACAGATGGAACAGGTAAAACGAGAAATAAATATTTTTAACAAATTATACTTTCCAAATTACGCATAATTGTCGTAAAATAATAGTAACACAAAGTGAAAATATATTATTAAATGGCGATCGCGGTTAATTAATAGCGCGAACAATATTTTACAACTGTAAGCTAATCGATTTTTCATTTGATTTTACTTCATATAACAATTTAGTAAGTATATGACTAATTGTGACCGTTAATTTCCATAGACGATACTTATCGTTTTCTTGTAGAATCAACAAATAATAAAAAATTCACTGACAGAATATTAAAATTTGAAACGCAATTCATCGATGTATCTACTGGATTCAAATATTATAATATAAATTCAGCAAAACCTCTCTTATCTGTTCTGCAAGTTTAGAGACCATGTAAATAATCTGGAGACAGAGAAGGAACTTTTTCAGAATGTTCTGTTCGTCACCTTTAATTTCGACACGGCTTATTTAAAGTCAATTTTGTTACATCGAGCTAATAAAATAACAATCAGAATGTGGTTATTATTATTTATCGATACAATTTTTATTTACGATCCTGTAAATTAATTAGACTGGCAAAAGTAAGCAAGTGGCTGGGTATTTTTAAGCCACAAAATATAAATAATATAAATTTGTTGAGGACTTGTACGAAGTAGAACGATGATTCTTCCTCCCTTAAAATAGTCACAAGCCGAGTTCACTAAGCCGTACATCGGAGCTTTGTGTTTCGATAATTTATGCGTACATTTGCAACATTTCCTCGTAATTTGTACGTCAGTTTGCGAACGAATCGTCCATTTATTGGCACGCTAAACGTGTTAAAAGCGCAGCTTCTTCAGGCATTCTTCGAGGAATACGGCGCCGCTGGCGCTGATACGTCCAGGTTAAAACCGTTCTTTCAGCGATTAGCATATAGGCACACTGACACACTAAGGTCGCGTATCTACGTGCTTTCCTTTTTCTTTTTCCTTTTTCTTTTCTTTTTTTTTTCTTTTTTTTCTTATGATACTTTTGGTACCAGACAAAGTCTGAAGTAAAGAATTTTGGAGCACGCAGCGCCAGCAGTTTGGCAGAGTGGAATGACAAACAGGTAACCGATCGTGAGCGAGCGGTTGGATTTGCAATAAAACTACACTGGCTCGTGAAAATATTTGAACGTTTAGCATAGGAAACCTTTTAAGAATTATTGTATTTACAGCGTCGTTCTTTATCGTTATTATCCTTTTAATATGCTAGATGACACTAAAAATGGATCGTCGTTTAAAAATTCTATCGCACTTTCAATTAAACGTATTCACGTTGTTTATCATCTACCTTAAATATCGAGACGCTGTTTCCTTTTTTTCGAACAAGTACATCGTGGCCAATGTGATTGCGCAAATAAATCTCATTGTTATCAGCGTGAACGATTACTTTGTAGTTTATATATACTAAAGAATATGTACACGTATGTATATCCGTTAACGGGTAATAATAATAATAATAACCTTAACGCTCGTAGTCGGTATTTCTGAATAATATAAATTTCTATTGTAATTACAGGGACATTTTGGTAGAATTCGGTCACCGAAGGTGCTTAAGTTTGAAGTATGCTGTTAAGAACGTACGCCGGAGAAATATCTACAGTGGTAATGGAATATTATGGAGATGATTTAAACGGGGAAGAGAGCAAGTTCGAGAAAGGTTCGTCAATTGCGACGAACGGGTACGACTTTCACTCCATTTGAACGAGCAGTGCGCGCCACGGTGTATTATTTATTAAGGCAAAAAGTTTTGTGCTTAATGATGTTTTTCGCAGATGTAAATGAATTTGTAACGTACTCGATGTTTAACGGGACGAAGAGTTTGCTTGCGTTATTGCTTCGAATTAATGCGTAATTGAGAATGCAAATTAATTTTCCACTTTGATCACAGGTGAGAACACGTTATATACGTGATTATATACGTGAAACAGGTATTCGAAGAACAAGGACAATAGGAAATTCTAACAGAAAACTTTGTCAACAGAATTAATTACGATTGCATCGAACTAACTAATATATAAATGCAGCGATAAACGCAGCCATGTACTGAAAGTATTCTGTAGCCTCGCCTCGTCGCTTTCATCCATCAAACGTTGCATTACTTGCGATGTACGTTACAAAGAGACTAAAAATTCCCGAACGGATAATGAAATTCAGACGGCCAAAGACAAAAGGGACATGTTCGTAACCTCGATAAATCTACCCTACATCTCGTATAGTGGTCCCGTCGGTGCAACGGTAAGTCTTAAAAGGATTCGATCGTCGTTGTCCAATAAAGATTTATTAGTTATGAATTTATTCTCTCTCTCTCTCTCTCTCTTTTCCCAACACTTTTATATCGCTCTTTGAAAAGAACAAACGAGTGTTTCTTTTTCTTCTCTTGCTCGTTTTAATAAAGAATGAAATAAATTTAATCGTTTCGACGCGGTAGCGATGACGACGTACGTGACAAGGTCGTTAGGGTGAACGAGAAGAAGGAAAAGCGATTCGGTGACCCAAAATTGACAAAGATGTCGACACGGTGCGGTAGTTTGGTGGAGGCGCACGCCCACGAACCATTGTCTTCGTAATGGCGCGACGCGACGTTCGATCGTGCACGATCGAACCAGCGATCGAAGTAATCGAGCACATCCAGGTGTGCCCCCGTTGCGCGTCGTCTTACATCGCGGCGAACTCTCTCCCCTATGTGAGCGTTCCGAGGATCGTGGATTCTCAGTGAAGATTACGAGGACGCGCAATTAACTAGTTGATAAACCACGCGCGCATTTTTTCCTTTGCGAGCGTGCATCGTAATTAGCGGACGGTCGGTCAGTCTTGGTCGCTATGCGCCGGGAGAAAGTTGGCTCAAGGTGAACCGTGAGAATGAAATAACGTGGCGCTCGTAGCGTTTCTGGTAGCGGGCTGACCGCTCTATTCCACTATTTTTCTTTCTTCTTTTTTTATCGTTTTCAGAGACGGGGCGAATCCTCGACGGGAATCCTCGATCGGGCCGTTACAATTAGCTAAATTACGATTCGAACGTAACCGAGTTTACGATACGCTCGACTATGGAGAACGTTTTACGCTAACGTGCCGAGTAAAATAGTAACTAAAATAGTAACTTGACCGTGAAAGCGAGCGTGGCAAACTATCCTTATTTAAAAACTGTTTGACCGGTTGCCGAAGGTACTATCGATGATGGCAGCAGGTTCTATATTAGACGAAACATAGGGCGTATCAACGGCATAAGATAGCACCGTACGTTAATTAGTTACAGTAACTGATTACGTACAGCACTATCTTGAAGTTATTTCGGACGAACGCCTTACGTAATTAAACATCGGTAACAGTTTTACCGGATAATTGCGTCTTATATTAAATAAAATTGTCGTTTTCTAAGTCTATGACCGTTTTTCAACACGATTTTCTCGACGTCCGCGTTATTGATTACAACGTTGGCGTACTACTTTTCTCGACGTTTCCTTAAAGCGATACATGACTCCCTATGTAGGTTAATCCGTTTTTTGCATAACATTATCGTTAACTTCTTAAATTCTCGTTAGATCGTCATTGATTTCTAACTATTAGCAATTACTCGCGATAGCCTGCACATAATCCACGTAAAAGGATCTGCGAGTTCGTGGCTGCGACGAATAGCACAGTGCGATGACAAGCGTGATGAAATTACTATAAAGGTCGATTTTCAAAGCAGAGAACTTTCGAGCGATTATAAAAATACAAAGAGAAATGAAAATTAACGGACATAATTTCTAATTATAGTATACAAAGTATCTCTTTATGGTATGTAAAAAGTTGTTCGATCGAGTTATTAAAATATTTATTTGATTTTTAACAGGAAAAATGGAACGACAGTTTGAGCTTACGCGTGAGTTTGAACTTGGTCGAAGCAACTTACAAACGCGAATCAATCTACGGATCGGAAATGATTTGGGCGATAGGTACCCTGAGATTTTTAGGGTGCGGTGAGGACAAGCTCCTCCTCTCTCGATGTGGTTTCGGCAGTGGAAAGTATGCCGGAATTAAATCTTGCGTTCGACTTAATACGAAATGAAGGATCGACGGTGCCGTTTGGAAATCGACTGCGAATTGACGCTCGGAACGTTGCTCGAATTCCTACAATTCGGTGGTTCGAAGTGAGAAATCGGTCAAACGCACGGTTGGATTCGATTGGATTCGATCGGATTCGATCGGATTCGATCGGATTGTTTCACGTACGAGGCACGCGGTGTCTTTGAAATTTCAAGTCCTCCCTCGAAATACCCGATACACCGAATCGTTTCTAAACGCTCTGTTCATCAGGATATGCGCTATTAACCGAACGAATCGGAGATATCGAAGGCGAATTTCTCTTCTTCAATATGGATGGCCTTTATTCTCGCCCGTGACCGCTCGTTGTTCGAGAGAAATTTTCTGCCCACAAACTTTGCGAGGAAAGTAAAGGAAAATCCGAAACGGGGTGCTTTCTAAGAAAGTAGATGTTTGTCGCAAGCTGCTTGTCGAACAGCTCAAGTTCGAGTTTCGTCTCCTCGTCTTTCGGCGATCTGGCGCGATTACAGCTAACGCGGCGTTACGTAGACGCGTCGAGTTTCGTGTCACGCAAATTTCTACGATATGCGCGGAAATACACGGTTTACCATAAAAGCTTTTCAACGATGTATCTCGTTGCACAAAATATTTCGAAAGTAACGATACCAACTATTACGATTACGCGCTAGATGAAGTTTGAATTTATACGACAAGGCGAATGCGCGGTCGACAAGGCAAGATCCGCGTGAAAGCCGAATGCGAGACTCTCGTGAATGGCTGCTGACGTCAACGCTCGTGGAAAAATTGCGCAATTTCACCGTTCCAGCCGGCGCGAAATTCGTTCGCTCGGCTTTCTTGCGGAATCGGAACCGCGACGGAGGCGGGACCCGGAGGAAGAAAAAAACGCCGCGCCGGAGAGTCCGGGGAAATTAACGGGGTCGGTGTTCGGAATGCGCGTTAATTAGGATCTAATTTGCGCTCGCGATCCACAAATTGTTGTAATTTCCCCGGAGAAGACGCGCCTACTTACCGGGGAATAATATCTCGAAATTTATCGTTTGCTTTCCGATACGCTCCCGCTATTGTTGCCGCCGTAACTTTCAGCGTTGTTTGCCGGTTAAACGTTTTTTGAATATTTTTTGACACGCGCTGCGTTATCGTACAAAAGTATCGGACATTTGCTTCTTCTTCGCAGAATCTCGCTTACCTCGATTACGAAATTACGGATCAAGGTATCTGCATTGAGTTCGTTCTTTACGACGGATATACGCGATATGGTAGAATACGCTACTAATGCTACTTGCAATAATTATTGGCATTGTCGTTAATAATATCGATATACTCGCTATGAAACACTCGCCAGGCTCGTCTTCTACGGAAGCAATCTTCGAAGTATCGAATCTAGGTCGATCGTAATCCGGATTTCGATTTAGAGTAGGTCTGTACGCATGAAACGCGTTAGAATATTAAATGTCGATTTAGGAACGACGCGCATGATGATGTCTCTTACGTAAATGGGTTACACGAATGTTTCCGCGTAGCTCCGCTTCTATTATAAACGCGTGCTAGCACTTTCCCCTCTAACGACGTCTGCTTGTATCCTTTGACATTCGCCGTGATTCTTTAATACACGTTACCTTTATTCGTTTTATCACGTTTAAAAATATTTTTACGTTTTACAATTTGTAACTCGTTCCCTGTTAGGTTATAATATCTGTGCTTTTCCAAAGAGGATGTAGAGGAAATTTCTATAGACAATTTTATATATTTTCTCAGCCAAACATTCAGCTTTCCTTTGCCAAAAAGAAATCAAAGGTTTACTTTCTCACGTTATTTTACTAAACTAAAGTTTACTTTGCTAGAAAGTAGTAAGCTCTGGAAGATAAATTTTACGGTACGAGCGATATTATATAGCTAAACGAAAGTGCAAAATACGTACGGTGCACGACACGGTTACCTTGCAAGTGGAAACAACGCGTTACTTATTAGAAATTAATATAAACGATTTGTTTGCTACGTAGATAGCTTTCCTGTAATATCAACGTCCGATCTCTCGCGATCATTTACACGTTTACTCGTGTTCATTATCGTTGAAACTCGAATTAGCGAGCGAAAGTCGATACGCATCTTTGGATTTCTTGCACGATGATCCACGAGAGTATGCAAAACTACGTACATGTACATAGCTTTGTAGTATCTTGTCTAAAATCAGACAGCGACCGTGAATGTTGTTGGTTGGGAACTTTCGCTGCTATCTTGACCGTGCTCCACTTCCGGTATTCAAGCGGAGAAGGGAAGAGAGACGGAGAACGGCCTCCTATCGTTTAAGACAGATACGTATCATGGAAAACTGCTTTCTACGATTGGCGATAAAAATATATAAAAACACGTGTGTCGCCTTTGACGATATTTCGTTGACATTCGTCGTTCGTAATAATGCGGTTTGTTCCGATTTTGTATCCGTCACGTACGATCACATATGACACGATACGATAATTCGATAATTCGATAATTCGATAATTCGATAATTCGACAATTCGATCGTATGCGACGAAGAAAGTTTAAACTGGTGTAAGGAATTTTTATTTATCTTAAGATGCTGTTGCGGTAAAACGTAACGAGGAATATGTGTAAATTCCGTGTATCGTAAAAAGTAGGTCGAACCGCGTGAAACTTAGATAACCAATTTTATAGGTATTAAGAAAGAAAAGGGTAAAATGTAGGAAAAGGATTTCTTCCGATTTTCTTCTCAGATTTCATCCAAGAGAAAAACTATATTTGAGAATTCATGGAAAACTTTCGTTGATATCCGGTATCTGGTGTGGACTTCCGGTATTCGCGGTAGGCAGAGCGAGACCGCGCGTCATTCTTCGTCGAATGTCGTGTGATTCAACCTCGCTCCGTTTACGTTTCATTGTAGCTCTCTCGGCCGATGATTAAGAAAAAAGAAAGTCGAGCCTACATTCTATAGACAGCGGACAAAGTATTGTCCAGGAGGTTGAAAGCATAAAAAACTATCGCTGGACTATCGCTGTCAAGAACGGTTTGTTTCACGTGGCCGTAGGCAAACGAAATTTTCCAACTATCCACCCTTGCGACTTTTTCCCAGCTTTCTTCCCCGAGAATATAGATAAGAGGATAGAGGAAGGAATTGAAATTTTTGCCGCAGGTGACGGTCCCAGCAGAGCTGGCGAGGCTTTTTGGTGAAAGCCGACGACCCCGAGAGGGGAGAGTATATAGACTGCGTTTCGTTTCTGGTGAGCTCACAACCAACTTACTCGGCAAACCCGTCGGTGTGTTTTGCCCGTCACGTTTATTAATCGACCTCTCTCCGCTGCCTTTCGTTCATTTGCCCTTCCATTTCGCGAGGATCTCGTGGTCGGGTGTCGTCGTCACCGAACGAGACGAAATCAACGAGAAAATCGACGAGCTGCGACGAGACAAACGCTCGAGTGCCAAGTGTGTGTGCCAATAGGATTATAATCAGCTGAAACTGCCGGAGGAAAAAGGTTTGTGACAACGTTGTGATCAGTGGTACCCGATGATGGACTGATTGATACACTCGTATACGCGGTGGTGCGTAATCCGTGATCGTTTAGTTTTCGTTTAGTTTCCGTTTGGTTTCCGTTTAGTTTTCCAGCATTTTCGAAGGTGACATCTCGAAAGTCTACACGCGTGAACGATCACCGTCGCAAATCTTTCCAATCGTTTGTGTTTTTTCTGTTTTCTATCATTTGGTGACTCGCGCTTTTGCGTTTCATTCGTTTCCACGCCGGAGAAAAACACGATCCTCTTCGATAGTTTTTCGATTCTGCTCCGTCATTTCGTTAGATAACGCTCTTCCTTTTTCCAAATAATTACGTTGGTTACCTCTGTTTTTTAATCCTTAATTAATTTTTATCCATTACGATGAAACACGCACTTCCATTCACGCGAGCAATCGTGCGGTAATAGTTCAATCGTTTTCTATGAAAATAGCAGGCTTTTTTTTTGCCAACATTCATCGAACAAAGCCGATCCCTTCTCCTCGTTTCTTGCTTCTTGTCCCCACTCTCTTGGTCTTGCGAACACACGTTGAAAAGGCAAAAGGGTATGTGGGGTAGCGAGTCAGTGTGTCAGCGTTCTCACGTCTCTCTTCGAGGCGTCCTTCCTTCTCCGGTTCTATGTGGAGAATAAGGCCGCGTGTAGGCAGAGAAAGATCTTCGTGCTGGATAACGAAGAGAGAAACGAAGCTGACGCTGGACGATCGCTGGAAAAGGATGGATTCTTCATTCTGAATCTCTCAGCAGCGCCGTTCAACATTCGTACTCGATGTAACTGCATAGGAGACGAGATTCGCGATAAATGCCAATGATTTAGAGACGTAATTGAGTCCAGTGGTCGACTTTTCAGCGAAGATGAAAACGTTGCTACGCGGATAAACATTCGTTTCTGTTCGAATCAATTACGCGAAAAAATTGGCCGACAAATTTAATATCGTACTTTTAGCAAAATCTAATTACTTTTTAGTAAAATCAGATTTCCTGAATCGGTATTCCCATACGTATGATTTATAGTCGCGAAACCTTACTACTCCAAGTTTCTTTTCTTCGTTTGTTTTATCCATATCTTTACGGAAATTATCAAGTGTTTCGTCGTTTCATCGTAATAATTTTCCAATTGTTGTTTTTATCGTTTCGCTGCAATTTCTTGCAGAGCCTTGTAAAGCCTTGTAAAGCCTTGTAAAGCCAAAGGTTACAAAGCCTGTGTAAACTTTTACGTTATATTCCTTAGTTTCATTTGTAGATTTTTCCGTGAAAATCAGTTGGAAGGTAGTTGCCGCGAAGCAAGGGAATGCCCGCCACCTGTCATTCGAGTTCGATGCTGTGTAGTCATTCCGCGGCAGTTAGAACGTCGCCGGATAATCGTCGTCGTGGGATCAGCAGAAATACCATCGAAAGCCTTTTGTTTCGTCCCTTTAACAAGCGAGACGAATATTCGTGAAAGTTCCTGGGCAACCGGCCGTGTTCACGTCAGATCAATTTTCCGCGGCGCGATGTTGCCTTAATTTCCCGCTTTCTGCCTCGCCTTAGCAGCAAACTATTCTTCGGAGAAAGAAACATCGGAAAACGAGAAAAAAAAGCGCGTACGTGTTTAAAATGTATCTCTTTGGAATCTTTCTCGACTCTTTCTCCGTTTCAACCTGTTAATCAGATCGTCCCTCTCTCTTCCCTACCGAAACCACTACCTACCTTCTACCCCCTTATTTTCATAAATTAAGAAAACTAAGAATTTTGACGAAAGCTATCTCATTCCTACGTTCTTCGCGTTCATTCTCTTCGATAAAAAGATGTTTCAGTCTCGTAATTTAGAAATTTGGAGAAAAAGGATTTATTATCCGTCTTTCTTTAATTCGAAATTAATCGCTAATTATAAAATGAACGTTACATATCTACTTGGAAACGTGGTGAATTTCTTTCTCTCTTTAATCGTTTCGATAGAAGATAGAGATATACTTTGATCAGTTTAACGCGTTGTTTCCACATGCTTTTTAGCTGTACGCTTTTCGACTTGATATCGACTTTTTCAATGTCTCAATCACACTTGCTCGCTATTTTGTTTATTATCTCTAACGAAATAAAAGACTAATCGATTCAAACTATGGCAAAATCGATCGCCGTAGAAAAATTCATTTCTAGTAGAACGAGACGATCGTTTCGATCAAAATCTCCTCATTAGACCAGAGATAGTTCTTCGCGAAAATAGTCGGATTCTCGGAAGATTCGATACACTCGACTATAAAGCTCAATTTCGGAAGATCTGGACATTTAGCGCATCGGTTGGAACATTTTGACCAATCGTTTGGCGAAAACTTGAATCGAGTCCACTTTCCGGTTTCCTCGAAAATACCATACGTTGTACGATTAACTTTCCATCGATAAGTGGAACGGTGTAACCATTAGCATACTCGGACCATCTTTTTTTACCTTCGCATCCTTTCCTCCATGTCACTTTCACAACGGGCGACAGAATTTCGCGCAACACCGTCCTGCCATGGTGTGTGTGTCGGCACCGCGTCGTCTGGCATTCGTACGGGGTTTCGTTCGGTGCGTGTACCACTACCGTGCATCGTAGCTGTAACGGTACCTCGTTACGTCATGTGCTCGCACCTGTCACGCCTCGGTCGAACAAAGGGTTGCACCACCGGTCGCCGCCGTCGCTAATAATAATAACCAAGCGAGAAAAAAAAAAAAGTACCGAGGAGGAAGCCGCGTTGCTATTCGATATCTGATTTCCGTGACGAGGAAACCGGGACTCTTCTGCCTTCTCGTTTCCTTCGTGCCAGCGACGTATTCGGAGCACTGCGACGCGCGATGCCCAGGGCGACGCTCTGTCTCCGGACCTTGATCACTTTAGATTCACATTGTCGCCAACGTCGCCTTTATCGATCGCCGTATTTTTCGTTTCATACGTTTCGCGCACAATTTTCGCATATACACGACTATCGTTATATTGCGAAGGCGATCAGCCTGAGCGTTATGCTATCATATACGTACGTGCGTCTCGTTCAAGCTGCCGATTCAAGATGCACCTGGCGACGTAGAAACCTCTCGTCTATAACGTCATTTCTGATGGCAAATAAACTCCGTTTGACGAATTTTTGATTCACCAACGGTCGCAAGAAATCATTCACATAATTCGTAAAGGAAGGAAGGAACTACCTTGCTGTAGAATTGCCTATACAGAGATATTTTTGTACAAGTGACGCGTTAGATCGCGTTAATTAGAAGGCAACTGTCGTTACGATTTTGGAACACTCTGCCGCTCTTTCTGACGATATAGCTCGCTGTCGTAATTCTAATCTCCAAGATCCGCTATCGTTCGACTCGATCGATGGTTTTCTATCTACGATCGAATCTTTAGCCGCGCTATCGTCGTTAAGGAAATAATTCGCGATTAACTGGCAGAAACGGAACGGATTCTTCGGTGTTTTTGAAATGTAGGTCGGTTTGCGACGGCCGTTGATGGAAAGAAAAAACGGTACGTAAAGATTTAACGACCAACGATGATAAATTCACGAAGATATCTCTCGGATCTGTTTACAAGATGCAAGGCGAAAATCGCTCGACTGGCGAAAACGAGGGTAGAGGAGGCGCGTGACGGAACGTAGTTTGTTGAAATAATTGTGTAACGCGGTTTCTCCGACCAACGATTACTCTTGGTCGCGTACTTTGATCCGACTGGACGCGCCTTTTAATACGCTGTGTCCGTCGATCTGCAACGATTTCAAGGACAAACTGCTTATTCGGATCGTTGCTAATGGTTCGCGAGCTCGATCCCATTCGGTGTCATTTTCTCCGGTGTCTACGCATCGTATTTAGGACGTGAGACATAAACGACACATTCTCGACACGCGTGCATTCTCTCTCTTTCCCCTCCCCCCCCTCTCCCTATTCGTTTCTCCGGATAAAAGATGCGCGAATCACCGGCACACGGTAATCGGAGAAAAGCTACTTGCAAAAAAATCTATTCTCGTTGCGGAAGAGAAGTCGATTCATTGTATTCGAAAGGACGATTTCCCCGATTTTTTGCTGCTAACAGACTCTCGAATAGTTCACACGTTTGTTCAAACAAAACGGCTAACCTTTTTAACCGGATCTTGCAAAAATTGCAGGAAGTTCGTGAAATTCTTATCACGTTCGTTAGTCTCTTTGTTGTAGGAATTGTTGGTAGCAATTAAAGAGTTTTGCCAACTTGCTTGATTTCATTATTCGTCTGTTCTTTACGATGCAATTCCGCGAGAATCCGTGAGAATCCGCGAGAACTCGTGAGACGATGATTATCCATCTTTTGCTGAAAAAAGTGATTAAGTCTGAAAACAGATGTCCTCGTACGAAGAAAACTCGCTACTTTTAATAAAACGTTTGCTCGTTTAATCGATAAATTCGTAATCGATAATTTTCATCGTGTCAGTTAAATTTTCAAACGGTTGTTTCCCCCCAGGATGGCAACCAACACCGTTGATTTGCGACTTTTCGCAATTCGAGACACTTTTGACGTTTCCCCGTATATTGGGAATGATATTTCGAGCGTTGAATGTTATCGGTAGCTTCTTCGACATAGTTCTTAAACGATACGAACGATATTCAGGAGAGACAGATCGCACTCTTGTCGAGACACGGAAGAATCAAATTATCGAGGGATCGCGATAGTCGCTAATCAAATTTTCTAATTACAAAGCTTCTCCTTAAGTCTTAGAGAGCTGTTATAAGTCGTAATTAAATTCTAATCGTTTCAACTTATAACGAAATCTTATTTATGATCGAGTGTTTGCTAGATCTAAACTTTAATCAGAATCTTCGTATTCGAAAGAAGATGGTTATCTTGCTCGAAGTCAGGCATACATTTAACAGCGGTAACTTTCGTAAATTTAAAGCGGCTCGTTAAAATAATATAACCGGCGGTACGCATAGATACGTCGAGCAAAGTATAGCAGAGATGGTAAACAGAGGGCAGAGATGCTAAGACGAAATGGGTCAAGATTTCGGTACGTGTCTACGTATGTAAATTTAAAATACGCGCAAAGATAGTCCCAAAGACAGGCGGCAAGCAGGCGGCCCTGTCTCCGTCACTAAGCAGATAAAGATTTGGGTATCCGGAACGAAATTCTAGGATACCGGTTGCCTAAATTCACCATTTTCGATCAGCTACACCGGCGCCAAGCCGAAAGATTAATTTTTGGGGCCGCTTTCTCCTATTAGTTCACCTTTCTACCGGATCCCTATTCCAGTTTGCATCTGTGTTTGTCTCGCGCGCGCCTTCGCATAGATCTCGTTCTTATATCGGCATCGATATCGAGTTACATAATACGAGGGTATTTGTACGCTTACTATAAAGAATGTTTAAAATTCTATCGTATATATTATATAAAATGCTTTTAAAATTTCATTACCAGTAACGAAACGAAACGAAATGAAACGAAACAATTAGAGAGGCGAGAAGACGAAATTCTTGACAAAGATACGATCGCCATATCTGATTGAAATAATGGTCCATGGACTTATGGTCAGGGATACTTTTGCGCGTATAAAGAGAAACCGTGGTTAGAAAGAGCAAAGGAATGCTATCTGACCGAGTAAAATGGAGGAACGTAAGTAAAAATTGAAGCAGAATATCGTGGTATTCGTTAGGTAAAATCGTGCTATAGAAAGATGATTCTTGTTTTTTTTTTTTACAAACGCTGTTATAACGCGTTATGAAGTTTGTGGAGGAAAAATTTATAAAACGTTCTATTTTCTTTTATTTGGTTTTTGGTCGCATTCCGATACCTTCCTATCCGTAAGTTACTTCCATTTTTCTCATCCGAGGCACGATTGAACAATGTCGTCGACTTAAATCCTCAATTTACTTTAATATTGTACATATTTTAATTCATCTTCGAAGAGTATATAAGTGTTACAAAAGTATCGTATGGTAAAAGGTTATATCTCAGCTACGTTGAAATAATCCTCTCTGTGAATCTTTTTATAAAAGAAATAATAAACGAATTATACGTACAACGTTCGATGAAAAACTAATAGATATACTTTCTATTCAATTTTGGGATAACGGCGTTACTATCGTGATTGGCTTTTTGATCAATTTTTATGTTCCATTTGAATGCAAATACGTGGAATCGATTTCTTGCAACGAAATTCGATATCCAATTTTTATAACAGCGTTATCGAATGTATACGCATCGCATTGTACGTTCGACGGTATTTAAGATATTTTTTAACATTTAACATTTATTGTACTTTCTATTACTCGTCTAATACTCTCTAATATTTCGTTAGCGATAATTTTATTAAAGCCCTTGGAACGCCACCTTCGATGCGATTTATTGTTAAAGTATGTAAAGCATTGTTAAGAAAGCGTTGCATTCACTCGCACTTTCACGTATTATCTATCGTTCAGCGTTATCCCTACGCACAACCACTACCATAAGCCACTTCCGGATGGTTTGGATTAGTAGCATGCGGGTGAGAAATGTGGGTCAGGCCGCTGCTTGCTTTTCTAGTCTGGTTCTTATCGGTCGCGGTGTTACGCAAATTCAGGTTTACGACGCGATTTCGAGAAGCGAAAAGGAAAGTGTGCCGAGCTTGACTTAAGGGCGATGTTTCGTTGTATCTTTTCCAGGGCTTGCACGTTAACCGCTCGTCTCGCAAAAGTCAGATCGATTCGTCTCGCGTTCCGTGTGCGCTGGTGAGTAACGTACCACGTTACAAACACAGACAGTTTATCGACTCGATGATCTCTCGTATCCGCAAAAGTGGAGCGTTTTATAATATGCACGGCTCCGTGTTACCATCTCCTGCCACGTTGTAATTAATAGATACACGATAATTATGCAAATTGCCCGCTTCTCGTTCTACGATACTATGGCGAATCGAAATGTACCGAAAACTTTGATATGTTTTAGAAGCTTATTTACACCTTCTCCGTATTCTGTAACCGTATTTGGAGCGATACCTTCCGTTTAAGAACTATTCGGTATAAGAAATATTCTTTCTATAAATTTTCTTCTTTTTTTCTTCAATAAATTTGTTCGACTTAGAATCGACTGACGTGAGATGTTTGTAATTCTCGAATTATTAAATACAGAGAGTTTGGTTCCAAGCTCCAGTACGAAGGCAATCCTAGATAAAAATCTCAGTGACGATAAACGAATGCGAAAAGTTGTTCGAAAGACGCGATGTTCTATGAAAAAATCTAATCGCTATAACATTTTTACACTTTGTCGTTATCGCTAATAATTGGATAAGTGCGTAATTGCTAAACTGTAATAGATGATCGTCGATATGAAAGTTGCAGCAAAGTTAGTTTTAACTTGAAATATTTTTAATTAACTGGATGCTTTTATTTATCGTTGCAAAGATTTATGTCGGCGATTTATCATTCGCTTATTTTCCAATAAATGTTATTTTTGCGATCGTGTAATGAGTTTAAATGCAAAAGTAGTGTCAAGCGTCGCACGTTTATATTTTTTGGTCAACAGAGAAAAAAAATCGTAGAACGTTAAGACTTCGTCTCGTAGAAGGGTAATGCAGTCACTGATTCGAATCTATTTTCCGCTAGCGATTTATCGAAATTGGACCTGGTCGAACGTCCTTGTTTCGATGGTTGAGACATTTTTGTCGTAACTGATTCGTTGGTTTCGTGCCACGATTCGAGTCACGATCGGCGTACGTTTCACCTATGTGACAGATAACCGAAATATTTTTCAGAGATTTTTCTGTCTCGGTTTTTTGTCCACCAGCGAACCGACACCGCGATATCGTCGCGGATAGTGGCTCGTCTGTATCGTTCGTTGTTCTATTACGTGTTCTCTCGTAAACGAGTTTCTTCGTGAAATAGCGCTTCGCGAGCGATGTTGCGTTACAAGATTCCAGACACAATACGTTCAGCGAATGTTAAATTCGCTGAATCGAAACTTAAATAACAGGCGATGGCTTTACAGATGTAATTGAAGCGTATAATATTGGCTAGAAAATGAGTCTTTAGAAAGCTCGATGGATAAATTGGTAAACAATGGTAAGCACGAGGAAAATACGTTTATCGATTAACGTTCGTCCGATATACGTATCGAGAGAATTGTATTTATAGGACTATCTGACAGATATGGTCGATCGACGACGGAAATGAATCAAATACGTACTTTCGATACTTTACGGTGTATGCGTAGCAGGTAATCCGAGGCACGTTGCGCGAAAGGAAGGTGTTTCTATAATTCCGCGAATTTAACGTTTTCCTCTCGAAGTGAAAATCTATAAGAAGAAAAAGGAAAAGAAAAAGAGAAAGAAAAAGAAAAAGAAATAGGGAAAGGAAAAGAAAAAGAAAAAGAAAAAGAAAGAGAAAAAGAAAAAAGAAAAGTTCGCTCTTCCCGTTTTGTCGATTCACTTCGCCGAGCGTGGCGCTTTATTTACGATATCTAGCGGCGGGGTAACTCGAGCCAAAGAGAGCTCGTTAAAAGCGTCGAAACGTTGCCTCCGTTCGGAGAAGAACAACGACCACCGAAATAAACGCGGCTCTCTCCTCCCCATTGCCCGTTTAATGACTCTCGCGCCTCGCTCCGGGAATCTTTCACCTGTGCCCGAGCAACGTTGCACGCTCGAGCGGAGAGATAAAGGAGAAGGCGGTGGGAAGACGAAAAGAGAGACGGCGAACAAAGAGGGAAAGAGAAATTGTACGTAGGGGGGAAATAGAGAGAAAGACGGTGAAAGAAAGAGAGAAGGACGCGAAAGGAGGAAAAAGAAGGAATGGAAACGGTGGCAGAGAGCGGCGTTTTGCGGTAGGGTAGGGGAGTAGCAGCGAGCGAGGACGGTGGGCCTGTTTGGGACTTTGCTTACGTAGAAGGCGGAAGAAGCCGGAGGAGGGGCGAGTGTACAGCGCGGACGATCGAGATCGTGAGTAGGTCACTGGGACGTGGCTCGTGGCGGAGACGAGCGTGGCTCGCACCTTCAGTCAGTCCCCGTCGGCCAAGGTAACCACCTCTGGGACCGTGCAGTCGCGTCAGACAGAGCCACAAGTTCCCTTTTTCTTTAAACGGGGGAAAAAGGAAGCACGCTCGCGCACTCGGCCCCGATGACGAACAATCGACGAGCGTGAATTATCACTCGGGGTTATCGCTTCGTGTGTACCCCTTGGAAGGCGTGCTTCGACTGGGGGGTTCAACTGGGTTAAAGGGATCACGCGGAACCACTGCAGCTTCTTTCCAAAGGACATCGCTGGATCTCGAACGCGATAGACCATAGACCATAGACCATAGACCATAGACCATAGACCATTGACCAGTGTTTCTCTGCGAAGAAACGAAGGATTCGAGAGAGGTGCTTCGATCGATTTTTTTCTCTTTCGATTCGTTCTTGTCCTGGCTATTCTCACCGAGCAAATCGTTTTTCATCTTATCAGCAGGGAAAAGAACGCGGATATTCGTCCGGTATTTTTCTCTCATCTTTTCCTCGCGCTTTTCACCATCCGTCGTACTCTTCCACTCGAAGTTTTTGGTACTTTTTGATCGCACGGACTCGCGATCCTCGTTCCCTTTGATCTCTCCTCCCATTCGAAGTACAAGTTTTCTTGTTTTCTCGCGTTCCGTCTTTGAACTCTTTCCCTTGTCTCCGCGCTACCCACGGAATTTAATTTTTCTCCTATTTTTTGTTCCTCCTCCTTCTCTCCTCCCCCTTTAAACTTCATTTCCTCGCCAATTCCGACAGAGATAAAGCGCGCTTTAAATCTCGCGGAATTGAATTTCCCGACGATGCAGGGCTGCGACTTTTTCTTTGACCGCGTCATCCCGAACGAGCTTTTAATTAAGAAGCTCGGCTTTCGTAGAGTGCGGTTTAGATGCTCGTTGCGCAACGTCCTTTGTTTAAACTCCGGACAGTAAACGTGCTACTTGTGCACCCGACTGACGATAAATGCCACGAATCTCTTTTATCCGGTATATTTCCGATCCTCTAGCATTCGGTGCTCGCATTCCACTTACGCGAACGGGGTGGCCACCAATGTCGTTCGTTGTTAAAAAGAAGCAACGAATCGTCATAGAGTAGATCGACATAAGCGTCTACGAATTGAAATCTCGCGTGACCTACGTAAGATCCGAGTGTTCGATCGATCCAACGTCAACGATCGATTGGAATCAGCTGTTTAACCGTGAACGCATTTATAGCAGCCTTTGTTTTGCTTTTTATTGCAGAGAGGACACTCGCATGATGGAGAGGACGTGGCGGAGTATACGGAAATCGACTTTAATCTTGTTGCTGCCTTTGCTTTTAGCTGTGAGTACAATTTACGATTTATTCGACGATTAGATACGGCCTTGTCGTCCGACTCGTTCGTCTCTTTAAGAACGCGTTCGGAGGCTTCTCTACGCGTACCTGTACGAGCAAGTGCAAACGCGATGCGTTATGAATCGGTATTGCAAGTATTACAAGGGAAAAATACGAGGCGATTTCGCGTATAAATCGTAATGCAAAATAAGTAAACATGGCCCGTCTCTTTCTCGCTACGATAGGTTAAATCGTCTTCGTAATCCACGCGGAACGTTAGGATCACACGGAGAAGATACTGTTGTTCTTGTCGGAAATTAAGATGTCGATCCTCGTCAAAATTTGATGGATACGAGTATGAGATGGCGAAGTTATCCTACATTTGACAAGCTAGTTCCTGAAAGACGTTGTTTCAAGAAAACTCTTACGCAGGAAATTGATAGTTCTTCGACGCTTAACAAAATAATTAATAAGCGCTGTACTTCAACCAGCGATTACAGGTATCTCAAAGTTTTCGACCAATCTTTCGCCTCCGTCTTTTAACGAACGTCCTCTAATTAAATCATACTCCGAGGCGACAACCGTCCTCGATATTATTATCATCGATTTCGTGTCTTAACGATCGACTGCTCGTTCGTAAGCGTAGGTTACATCGTTACGCGAACGATCGATTCGTGCGTTATTACGATCGGTATTGCTACTTGCCAACCTTTAATTTACCGTCGAACGAACGAGATTAGCATCGCGGTTAGCGACTGTTCCCCTCGTTTAGAACGGATGCGACGTCGCGGTGTCGCAACGACGATGCCGAGCGTCGGTCACGCTGCGCGATTCGGCTGTACGTGTTCTTTAATCGTGCAATGCGCACGGGCGTACGATTCCGCTAGGACATCGCAACTGTCGCGTGTTGCGCTTTATTCGTAGTCGATCCCGCTACGACATCGTCGCTAAACATGCGACATCGCGCGTCATTTTCCAAATCGCAAAACGATCCTTTTCAAGCGTCGACGTCATGCCGGAAAGTCCGAAAATATCCGGAAATTTAGGATGTATCGCGTGATACATAGCACGTGATTGCGCGTTTCCTTCGTCGAACTCGTAGCTAACCCTCCGACTGACAGCGATTTCACATTTCTTCGTACAGAAAAGAATGTATATCTCGTACAGGTTTGTCGTAACGTAAACGGACTCGGTGATCTACTCCTAAGGATAATAACGTGGTTGAGACGCGATTTCGGTGTCGCCGCGACTGCAGGATCAAAGATTCAGATCGTACCGTTAACGATTTCCATCACAGTTAAAAAGCACGTTAAAATACGCGTTAAAAAACGCGTTAAAAAACGCGCAATGTCCTTCGGATAGGATGAAAAAAAGCGATCGTGTTTGTTCGATGCCTAAACGTTGGCTGATTGGACCGCTATTCGCGGGACGCGCATGCTGGCCGAGAAACAACGCGACGTTGATGCTTAAGGGGAATGAAGGTTGCCGCGGGCTCTTCTCGCGCTATGTATCGTCGTCGTTCGGTGCTGATCGTTTCGAGGTAAAAGCCGGAACAGAAACGGTTACCACTTTGAACAGTCTGGAACAGTTGAGTACGAGTGTGCCACGCGCGACTTAATATCTTGACATTAAAACTGCCCCCATCTTTCATCTTTACTATACATCTGAATATGTACGTAGTGGGATTAGGGTTCAAGCAATATGACGGAAATAAATAAGTATACGCGATTATAACGGCGGATATTTACGTAAATTAATATTTTTATGCAATCTAGGCGGACAATAAATTCGTGTTTCGCTTAGAAAATAGCGTATTTATGAATATTATGTGCATTCTGTGCGTTTTTATACTTGAACACTTCCCATAAATGCATCAAAATCGGTCTAACGATTGTTCTTTTATCTTTTAAAGTAAATATCAATGTTACAAAATACGTTTGTACGGTTTTAATAATTGCGAAGACAAAAGATCAGATACTAGTTATGTTTACCGGCTTGGCAGCTTTATAGCTTATACGGACTAAACTCGATCCAAATGGAAGTAATTTTGATCGACAGGTGATATGAAACGGGCTTATTGAAAATGTTCTTTATAGAATCTTCGATATCGAAAGAACAAAAGGTCGTACGAAATATTAATTATTTCAAATTAATCGATATTTTCTTCGACAACGATCTTAACGATTAAACGATTCTTAACATTTATTTGGCAAGTGCTCTAGGGCTTTTGTGTAAGTAAATGAAGTTTTACTTAGCAAAAATTATTTCACTTAACGGACAGAAAGGTAACGACGTGTCGTACAAAGAATATATACGTTAATAAGAAATTGTTCTTTAAAACGAATGGAAAATAATTATTTCAGAAATAAAACATCACGAATAGGTAAATAAGTTCTCTGAATAATGAATAAACGAATAAGCGAACGAGGAATCGATTATCGTAAGAAATTGAAATGAAAGTTTATTCGAATAACGCGCGGTATTTGCTGCGATCAAATGGTGTCTCGCGTGTTGAGCTATTTACAGGAATTACAGATGCGCGATTTTAAACAAATGGAACCGAAGCAATAAATTCGTTTGAAACGCTTTCTGTCCAGTTAGGCCAACTCGTTGAATTCAAAAGTCAATCTAGTTACCTGTGTCGTATGTATGTAGATTTGGAGGAAAGTTCGACGAGTTTTATCGGTTTTATTGTTTAATCCGAATGCCAATCGATATTTCACGGATGCGTGTATCTTTTTAGTTGCTGCATGAAAAACCGCGAAGGGTGGAATAGAAGGGAACGCGTGGTCTACACATGGTGTTTCCATATTGCGCTACTATAAGCGGATTATAACCTACGAATGTTGGCTGTGCGCGTAGATCCATGTCATTTTTCCATAATTATGCTAAATTATTTTTCTATAATTATGCTCGGATAAACGGAACCAATTTGTCCAAGTGTATGTAATACTTTGCCGAATAAACATTTAAATTTGCGCTAATCGGACAAAATTATTCGTCGGTCGATGCGAATTAACGAGAACTTCCAACCATGATGTTGAATTTCATCGATACAAATGTTTTTAACGAAAACGGATAAAAGATATTCCGAGTAAGCAATTAGCGAGACTTATCGTCATTAATTTCATTCCATTCGTTCGATGGATATTTCATTCCGCTTTGTTATTTGCTTGTTAAAAATGTAGCCGCTGGGAGGACGAGTAGTGGGATTAAAGCGAAGTTTTTGTTAGGAATAAATTGCATTCTACGTAATTAATAAATTTATTTTTCTAACAGTTGCAAATTGATCTCATACTAGTTTGTGCGATAACGTTTAACGGAAGCATAACATTATATGAAACCGGTATTGCATTGGTTACAGTTGTTTCATTCTATTTTAATATAAAGTTTCCAACTCGACGCTACGATTTTTATCGGTCGTTTCTGTCTGCCATTAATCGCCACGCGATATATCGTAGGAAGAGAGTCGAACGAATAATAAGTCACTATAGCGTGTAGAATAACATAAATAATTCGCGGAACGGAAGATCAAAAGGTAGCCCGATATATCACGATCAAGTAAGTCGATAAGCACTTTGAAGCGCCGAGTTCAAAACGTTCCTGACGGTCTCGTTTATTACAAAAAACGTTACTCGATCGACGATGCAATCGTACAGACCTTTTAATACGAAACTCGCGAAAATATAAGAAAAAGGTCTATCTTTGCACGGATTATAAACGTAACGGCCGATGTGAAATACTCGCTACACGGTAAATGAGACTTCTATGCAAGTTCTAGGCCTTTGGTTATTTCCATAAGAAAATACGAATCTGCATAAAGATGTCACGATTCAGTTGTAGGTAACGATAGTAAAACATTGCGTTCCTTGAAAAGAAATAAAATTCGAATAAAATTGATTTAACAGGTTTTCGTATAATCCGAACGATAATGAAAAACAACGTATACACGTTGCTTATCCGACGTTATAAATAATAATTTGCAATTTTATTCTAATCTTAGAGTAATTTTACAAAAAACAATGGGGCTGTCTCTGTTAGCTCGTGCCGCGTAATTTTCGCAAATTGATCCGATGGAATTTTACGAATAAATTTTACAAATTCCAAAGATTATGTAATTCGAAAGAAGAACGAACGACGCTCGGAAACGCGAGAGGAAGGAATGAATGAAAACGGCTAGGTGCAGCAGTTAGCTGTTTGCAGGTACGTACACGATGTACCTGCGGACACCACTACGGTGTAGTCAATGTTAACTATACGGTCGAGCAGCCGAAGCGAAGATAGTAGGTCGTCGCGCCGGACGCGATGCCCTCTTTCCACTATACTCTCTAGACGATGCTCCTTCTTCCTCGCTCGCTCTTCGCCGTGTTCCCTCTATCTCTGTTTTACCTCCCCCCCCTTTGCCCCTTTCCCTCTTTCCCTCTTTCCCTCTTTTCCTCTTTTCCTCTTTCCCTCTTTCCCTCTTTCCCTCTTTCTCTATCAAGAGGAACGATTCGCGAGACGATACGTAGCAGGTCAGACTCTAGTCGAGTTCCAGCCGAGGATCGACTTCTTTTCCATCGGCAGCTTTCTTTCCTGAGAAATGTCTCGCTCTGTCCTCGTGTCGTCTCGTTTTCGACTCGTCTTGTCTCATCTCGTCTCGTCTTCTATTCGTCTCGCCTCGTCTTCTACTCGTCTCGTCTCGTCTCGCTTCGGCTGTTGTACGCCTTTTAACGCGAATCGCGCGCGTCTTGTTCGATTGCCTCGCAACGCTAGCTTCTTTCCTATCGTCGAAAAAATTCGAATGGAGGTGTTGCTGATGTCTTTTGTCAAGTATTTGGAAAGATCGTCGTTTTGATCAAGTATTTGGAAAGATCAAAGTTTGCTTTGCCAAACGCAAGCCGTGCTGCCTATTCCGAGCAAGTTGCTTCGAGCTTCTTCATTAAAACGCTTCGATAATACCGATGCGAGATCACACGTTTCGTCCAAAGTGAAAAATTCGCGTTAAGTACCTACGTTGCATTCATCGCGTTCACGTATATTTTAGAGCCAACGTTAAACCACTATCCTTACCCGTGAAATATCATCGAACGGTACGTCGCGTCCTTTAAATTACTTAATGAACTTGGCGCAATGAAATACGCTAAAAATCTGACTCGCGACGGCGAGCTGCGCGAAACGCGTCGCGGTCGAAATTACATTAGACCGAAATACGTTGCAGAATTAACGTAAACAGCAAACAGTCGGCGTACAATGCAAGAGACGTGCATGGGCAGATACGGCAGTCTCGCAGAGAAAAAAAAGTCTTTTCACCATGGTTTATGGAAAAATGAGAAAAAGCCGATTCGTGGGCCAGCGTGCTCCGAAGATTGCTCGATGTTGGTTCTTTGGTAGGAGCGAAGGCTGCACGGCCAACGACCAGTAGCGACTAACGCACGAAACTAACCTATCTCGCTAATAATTCGTCGTAGAAACGGGGGATCCCGGCTTCTGGAAATTAGCGGCTGCGGTTCACCAAACTGGCATTTATCTTAGCTTCTAACGCGTTTAATTGCATTCCTTGCCGGTAGCTCGTGCCGTCCCAAGCACAGAAATGAAACCAAAGGCTCGCACGTGCGTTTATAAATAAAAAATGCCGCTCCAGTTTTTATCGCTCTAAGATGGAATAAAAATCTCCGTGCTTGCTATCAACGTTTCAACGATTATGATCTGACATTTATTATATATAGGATGTATATGTATATCGTGAAACAAGTGGACATACGCTTAAGAAGCTTTCAGCTTTTTATAATTACTTTAATCGTTCATCGGTCTTTATAGAAATCGATCAAAGTGAATTTTGCGTGGATCAAACTAACGCTTGCTGCGAAGTAAAGACGCATAATGCATATACGTTATTAAATTATCAAATTTGTAAACGTAACACTGAAATCGTTTAATGTGTTGGTGTCGAAAGTATGGAAAGTATTTAGTTAGTGCCGTGTCGTCTCTGTCGCAGAGAAAATACTTCAAATACGAAAGATTAACTCTACCTATATCAAAGTCTTTTGGTTCTGAGATGTGGAGATCGTTTAGTGGCAAAATAAAAAATTAATAAAAACTAAGCGCACGGAATAATAATAGACAAATGGGTAAAAACTGAACAAAGTAATTACTTCAATTTCCACTAGTAACGTTACACAGTCAATAGGTAACGAATTTGTTTTTTCTTGTAGAGCAGATTGTTAATTGGTATTCGATCGGTTTCACGTTGAATGGTTTAATTACACAAAGCAAATTGATTGCTACTATGGACAAATTGGAAATTAAAAAAATTATACTTCTAATTGACAAGTCTGAGAATTAGTAATATGGACGAATAGAGGCAGGAAAATGTACGTTGATATAGGAGGTGCGACTACATTGAAAGTGTTTTATGGTCGTGTAGTCGAAGAAGAGTGAAATCATTTAGTGCAACTTTCACAGCCGTTAGCGAACCGCTATTGATAAAGGCCGATGAATAGAGAAAAGAACATTGACATTCTTCTTCTTTGTGGTCGTTTGAAACGTGTAATCTTGTGGGTGACCGCGAGCTGCGATACACTGTACTTGTTTCACGAACCTGCACCTCCCCCCTGCAGCTAGCGTAATCGAATATCATCTGCGTGATTCTTGATCGCTTTAAACATCTTAATAGCGATGCCTAGCATTCGCCTTTTTCTTAAATAATAACGTTAATTTCGTTTCATTCTCGGTTCATCGTTGAACCGAGTTGATTATTTGAATTCTTGACCACAAATATCTGTTAAAGGCAAATAATTTGATGTTAACGAGTTAACAATAAAGTAACGCGATTAAAATAAATAGGTATAAATATATGATTATCAAAGTCGCGATTAAACCATGTCAAGAGTACTTGCACGTTTTTAGTAATTCCGATATTGCCGAAGAAGAGTAGGAAATTGTTCATAACTTCTTTTCAACGATAACGTTTCCCTTTGTTTCGGAAAATGCCTCGAACGTGTTTCAAAATATTGTATATTATATAAGGGACAAATATGTTTTATTCCAACTTTCGTTTCGCGTTATGAAACAGTAGATGACAACAGTTATTTCCTGACATCGAATAACCAGGGTATTAAGCCTACAAATGACGCAAAGTTTGATTCAATTTCGTTCGTGAACAACACATTTTAAACGCCCAAGCAAAGTCTTTAGATGTAAATTGAAGAAAGCAGGAGAAGAATATTAAGAATATCGGAGAAATACGAGCGTTAAAGGGAAAGCCGAAATTTCAAAATGTGAACCCGGTAGACCCGAGGGAGTCGAGTACAAAGAGTAGGTACCAGGCGAGAAATCAGGACTTTTAAATGTAAACCGACGAGACGAAAAGCTACAGCTGAATATACTCGTTGTCAGTGATAAGTTCGTCACGTTCGTGGAACAATTCGTAGGAAAGAACAAACGCTGCAGCCAGCGAAGGACGGAACAGGCGTTTATGCACTTAATGCACCGTCGCGTCGCGTCGTTTCGCATAGCAGTACCGGCGTGCAGTGTTCTTCTTTAATTAAAATCCCACCCCGCGAGTTCAGACTTCAACAAAAGAGCGTACACACTCGCCACGGTTCTCAACCTGATTCTCACGGTTAGGGCTACGCGGCGTCGTTTTAATCGTCTCCTTGTAATTGGATCGCCTCGGTTTTCCCGACAGTCTCCATTTTTGACTAAAGAACAAACGATTCCCTAGTTAAGATGTCCGAGTTCTTATTACGCTACTTTTCTAACCGACCAACATTTTCTCGTTATCTAAAATTACAACTGTGAAAGAGAGAAAGATCTTTACTCGTTGCCAGACTGGCCGCCTTTTTATATCTTTCTCTATCAACGTGCGTTCTCTGTATCTTTGCGACTTTAAATTTCCCATAAATGCACAAACATTCGCTGTCCACTCGTTACTTTCGTAGTATCTTATAATTTCTATCGAGTAGGAATTTCCTCATACACGTGCAAGTAACGTATATCCGTGACGATGTGTATATTATAATTACGCCTATGGCAATTGGAATCGCTTTCTTTTTGATGTAAACGACGATTAATTTTACATTCAAATAGATGCATGCAAATATAGCATTTCTTGGAATTCCTGTAATTATCCAATTTCCACTATAAATAGTAAAATACTAATATACCGATATAACGACGATAAAACGAACTTCAAAGCAAATGCTTCGCATAACATTTTCGTTCGATGTATAACAGAATCGCCGATGCGCGTTTTCTATAAATACAAAGCGATAATTATTTTCTAAATCGTTCATGCCAAATTCTTTATCATTGTGTAACGCTGCTAAAAGGTTAAAATACAAAGTTTAATAAATACTATTACGTGCTCCTTTAGCTGTTTACAAAAGTAAAACTACAAGGTTGGGGTTAGGTGTTACGGAGAATACGGCTTCGTTCAGCGAAGAAAACACCGTTGCAAAACGTCGACATGTTCGCATGAAAATGACGCGTGATCAGCCTGTCGTCAGCCAGCGAATTTTCTCCCGACATTCTAATTTCCCGAAGACGAGCTTACGATAGTCGTGTTATCGAAACGCTCGCGACATGTTGGTACCATCGCATCGCTCGAGCTGACTGACCCGGCCTACATTTTCGCCGCCATATACAGCGAAAGAGACGGTCGATATTACGAGACGTCGTGGTTTCTCTTGGTAAAATCGGCTATCTTATTTTCGACGGTGTATGTTGGAAGTACGTGGACCCGCAGAATCGGTGGAAACGCGTTGCTTTCTAAACGAGCGAAACTCGGCCACTTGGATGAGATTATCGCGCGTTTCGTGTTTTCGACAGATCGTTCGGTCTTTCTCCATCGTTTTCGTTGTCACCGAAGTTTGATTAGCGCTGTAACGAAATACAATTGCTGAGCGAATAACGTAAAGCAATTTTATCGGATTGTTTGGCAACACGACAGTTTCTTGACTATATCCTGTTTCGAGGCACGTCTCGCTGTGGCGTGATTCGACGGACATTGTAGTAAAGTGAACGTTCTAATTAAAGGCAGGACGCTGGCGGAATCGAACCAATTAACTAGCGCTAGTTTTGTCCTCGGTGTTGGGTGAAAGTGTGTGCCGTCCGATACGAACGATGGGCTTCCCGCTGGATCACAATGGAAAAGTGAAATCAGTCTGGATCTTCGTATGGCTACCGTGCTTCCTTCGGGCACGGAGGTGGCTCTCGCGCCTGGCTTCTTCCATTAGCGAAACGTATCGAATGTGCGGGCGAGTAACGAAAGTAACTCGCCGTGCAGACGCTCCATAAAGAAATTCAATGCTGAACGCTATACAATACAGACCTTTCGATCGCTGCACCATTCGTTTTGCACTCTTACTTTCCCTTTTCTAATACTTCTTTCTCTTCGTATACCATTCGACCGTCTTCGTCTCAACTTGGTATATAAATTTCTAATAAAATCAAAGCCAAAAGGAAGGATTCAGATAAACGCGTTTACGAATAACAAATTATCGCTGGCGAGGACTGCGACGTAGATGGAATGGAGGAATTACGAAGGAAGTTGCCATTTCTCAACGATGCTAGTTGAGATTAAATTTGCGTAAAGATTACCGCGTGGAAATAAAATCGCCGCTTGCTGGACAATTTTCTCGGCCGTTTTCGAAATCTCCAGAAGAGTAGAATGCGCGCTCGGTCACGGCTCGGTCTTGTCCACAATGAACGCCGCGTCGCTAGGCGATTTCGTTTCACGCATCGACCGGTTCCGCGATACTTTTCTATTCAGAAAGTCCTTAGACCAGATCGGGTGCAGGTGCAAGTAGAACAAGAAAGCGGCCAGGTATGCGTAGGTACGGTCGACCTGGCTATCGGTCAAGCACGAACTGTGCGTTTCCTGTTGATCGCGAATCGTCCTTTTTTATCGTTTCATTACGATTAGAAAAGTATTAATCGATATTTCAAATTTTGCGAACATATCAGTTCTCTTCTTCGAGGCAGACCTAGAACCGAATTTCCGAATGAAACGTTCGTGAATATTTCTGAATGAAGTTTAGTAGTTACAAATATTTCCATTCTTTTATTCTGATTCCTATGAAATCGTGTGCAGAGTTTTTCTTTCACTCTTCTAATAGGTATCTAATAGGTATCTAATAGGTATTGCTATATCGTATATATTGTGGAGTTTACGTCTAATCGGTAAATGTAATTTCTATCGTACTCCGAATTTCTTCTTTTCACTTTCTTCTGTGTGGAATGTTCTTTGCTCCGATTTCGAATCTTTCTTCGTTCGGACGATCCTCTTACCGTACGTTCGAACGAATGTGATCATGAATATTAAGAATGATATTAAGTCGAACGAATCAATTATTAATATTTTTATTTCCTTTTGAGAATTAAAAAGCTCGCGTATATTAGAGCGCTATTCCGATGGCAGATGACTATGTTATAGTTAGTCGGCGATTTTTCAAATTATATTTTTAATTACCGCACGTGACAGTATGTAAGGTGACACGACGAAGTTACATAGAAGACACATAGAAGATGCAAAAGCTTTCTCTTTGTTTTGTCTAGCGTAGAAAATTTATATTCCGTATATTCTTCGATCTTCGCTTTCCATATAATCTTTCTCCGGAATTGACCGAGAAATTGCTCAGAATTGATTCAACGTAACGAAGCAGAAATAAAATATGACGCGAGATCTAGGTAACATCTCTATAACGTTTTTTATCCGACACCTGTAAATGATTACGAACATTTATCATGGTTGTCTCCTTTTTTCTTTCTATCCGAGTGAAATGAATTAAATTAGTTTCGTTAATCTCGTTGGACTCGCTTGATACGAAGCGATTGGACAGAGTACTACTTGAGAAAACGATAATTTATGGTTTTATCGTGTATAAGAGAGCACCACAGTGAGACGACCAACAGAAAGCGGTTGGTAGAGAAAGACGCTTCAGTTTCGTAACTCTATTGTAACAGGAACTCGAGTAATTTCAGGAACCTGACTACATTTGTACAGTTACTTTTCGCCTTGTCTATACGTGATCCTTGTTCGTGATCTTTCTTCTTTTCTTTCTTTTTCTCCATTTTTTTTTTTTTTTTTTTTTTTTTGATAACTGCGACGTTCTGCATCATAAAATGGTTTTATAAAATGGTTTCGCTCGCGACGACGGATTAAATACAAATTGTTTGGATACAGCGAATTAAATCTTTGATGTTGCAAAAAGCGGAGAGTGGAAAGTGGACAAAAAAGAAAACTGGCATCGATCGAATCAATAAAAAGCAAAGCAATGTATGAATGAGATACAGAGTCGCTAAATACATGGTACTTTCGATTTGTAAAGAACAAAAGAGAATACGTATACGGGTAATGAGTATCAACGCTCTTACGGCATAGCTATTTTATCGTTTTATGGTTACAGGTGAAATTACGATAGGGCTCGTCCTTTGCTTCTCGTAGAAAAGTTTTAGTTTTAGTTCAGATCGGTACGCTACATTAGTGGTACACAGACTGCACAAACTAATTAATTAGGTCTAACGCAATTAAATGAATATTATTCGTTTCTAATAACACGGAATCCATCGGGTAGCACTCTTTGTGTAACGATAAAACGTATGAAACATTATTTCGTTGTATTTGCTTCCGTTGTATATGCCGATAATTTTGTTGAAACTTAGCTCGTTGAACAAATGTAAATTATTCGGAGTAAGCCTATTTATTCGGTACATGATTCGGTCGCGTGCGTATGTCAATTGAGTTAACCTGGAATGCGAAATCTGTGGGCGTTGGTCAGAACTCTCGACATCCTCGATATGCGTACGCGATCGATTTGAACCGAAGAATGTCTGTTGTATAACAGTACCCTTGTTTTCGGTCGCTTTTAACCGACTCACTTAGTCGTATTAATATAAATTCTGACCCATGTAATAGCTGCCAGCATGTGTCGGATACGACTCGTGACTCGCATTCGTTAAACCGCAATTGCCTCTTCACAACTGTTTTTTGCACAACAATTTCTATCGACTAATAATATAAGCGAACTGAATGATTAACAAACTGTAACAACTTTTGCAACGACAAAACAAAAAAACCTGGCAATTTTTCAAACTTTTGACTTTCACAACTTCGCAATTTTACAATTTTTCTATATTGTCGGATGGAATGGAGTTTGTACGATTCGCTTGCAAAGCTTCGCTTATTTTACTATCGAATCGCTTAAATCAATAAAAGCCGAAGCAATGTGTAAACGAAGACAGTAAATACTTACTTACTACGCTATACTTTTAATCTGTCTAAAAACTTTAGTCGAAAATGTTTACTTATTTTATTTCCAAACGTTTTCTAATTTGTTATGTCACGCGAGAAAATTTGTTAACAACTCGCAACATCCGGCTTACTAAATTTCACTAATAATATATTAGTTTAACTGGACAAAAGCACTCGATTCGGTTGAAATTTAAGTAGCTATTAGTTAGATTAGTTAGGTACACGTCAGACTTTCATAGCTCCCATTTGTGCTGTTCTCTTGTTACTACTAAAATGTTAATCGTGTTAATCGTAATGAATTTTTTATGAGAAAATTGCGTACAAGTGTTGCAATTTTCTGTCGTTAAGAAACATAAAGATCGAACATGTAATGTAATTTCGATCTTAAATTTATCGTTTGTTAATATCGGTGTATTTATCGAGAGAACGTTACAAATATCTGAAAATTAAAAGAAAAAGATTCTTCTTCTTCTCTATAACGCCATATAACTGGGAAATTAGTGGTAAAAAAAGGGAAGCAGAAATAAGAGGATCTATATTATAAATCTGCTTTTATTTTTATATTTTAAATCTATACTTTTATTTGCCGTATTTCCGGATTTTTATCGATACTTATTTTATCCTTCGACAACGACATTCTTATTTTTCCGTCGTTTCTCAAGTACCAATGGAACTATCGCAGTACGAGGGAAATTAAAATGTCTTTTCGTTTCCGATATCTTTGACATCGATCGCAGAGGGAACTTGGACCGTCGAGCTGCGCTTGATGATCTTCAAGGTCGGATCGGTCTGACAATTCACAGCACAATTCCATGGAATCTCGAGCACCGTAACCCGCATTCGATTGGCATTCCATGAAAGGTTGCAACGGCGAATAACGTTCGTGGAATTCCTAATGCAACTCGCTTCTTCCTCGCTTTACTCCGGTAAAACGAGTCGGAGGTGCTCGAATCGAGCTCATTGTCATTCACTGTAATTCGAAAAGGACCGGCGCTTCGACGCCGTTCGTAGTAGACGTGGTGAAATGGAGAGAAAAAAAAAACAAGAAAGGAAGAAATAAATGGAGGAAGAAGGGTAGAAGATAGAGGAGGAAAAGGAAGAGACGGATAAGCGGCAACGACAAAGTGTTCTTCATTTTCCGGTACCGTGTTGCCAGTCCATATTTCTGGTTAACTCGCCGTTATGACTTACCGCTGAGTTTCGAAACGCAGCCGGTTAAATTGCCTTTCCACATACGTGCAGAGCCTTGGAAAGGGCAGTTGGCCCGTCCGTCATAAAACGCGCCATTCCTTTGTGTCGTCCGTTAAGAGTCGTTTAAGAAATACCTCTTATTTTTTCCTGCTTTCGTCGTAGCTTCTGTACGTGTTCTCGAACCTCGATTACGAACATTTTCCCATTTAACCCTACTGCGACCCTTCCATCGTTGTATCTCGATCTCGCTCTAATTTTAGCGACATTTCTAACGATTAATTGGTAACGATTTAACTGGTAAAGAAATGTTCATTCCTATTTTTCAGAGGGTAAATTGCGAAGCTCCGCTGGTGGACAGTAGTGCACTGCCTTTAGAACACAGATCGGTTTACGGGCCACCGGCGCAATATGGTCCTCCTGCGACGCACGGCGCCGAGGAAAATTGGCCGCTGGCGTCTCCGGACACACCGCAAATAAAACATTTGCAGGTGCAATGCGAGAAGACGCACATGCGAGTAAACATCGAGTTCGACAGACCGTTTTACGGAATGATCTTCAGTAAGGGTTTCTACTCGGACCCGCATTGCGTTCACTTGAAGCCAGGCACAGGTCATCTGAGCGCGACCTTCGAGATCTTCTTGAATTCCTGCGGAATGAGTTCTTCCGCTAACCATAACGTGGCGGCTTATGGAGCTCCGACACCTTCCGGTAGTTACGTGGAGAACACCATAATCGTTCAGTACGATCCGTACGTGCAGGAAGTGTGGGATCAAGCGAGGAAGCTACGCTGCACTTGGTACGATTTCTATGAAAAGGCAGTAACCTTCAGACCCTTCCAAGTGGATATGTTACACGCCGTTACCGCCAACTTCCTCGGCGACAATCTGCAATGCTGGATGCAGATCCAGGTTGGCAAAGGACCATGGGCCAGCGAAGTCTCCGGCATAGTGAAGATAGGGCAAACCATGACCATGGTCTTGGCTATCAAAGACGATGAGAATAAGTTCGACATGTTGGTGAGGAACTGCGTTGCCCACGATGGCAAGAGAGCACCTATTCAGCTGGTAGATCAGTATGGTTGCGTTGTCAGGCCGAAGATCATGTCAAGGTGAATAATAAAATATCCTTTCGTTCTATCGTAAATTGTTATTTCTTTGTCCTTTATTCGCGATCAATCGATTAAGCGGTTTTTCGTTACAATTTTATTAGTAATTTTCCTGAATAAACGTTCTTGTCGCGTTTCCATTCTCCCATTCTGTTATAGACTACGAAACAAGGTGTAACGATTCTTCGTTGTTTGCAGGTTCCAGAAGATAAAGAACTTCGGTCCGAGCGCCTCTGTCGTCAGCTTCGCTTACTTCCAGGCTTTCAAATTCCCCGATAGCATGAACGTTCATTTTCAATGCGTGATACAAGTTTGTCGTTACAATTGTCCGGAGCCAAAATGTGGGCATCCTGGGCTCGAGTACGGTGCCCCTGCCACGGGTCTCACTCAGGAATACGGTGCACCGG
The DNA here is from genome assembly GCA_014737535.1 of Bombus cullumanus. Taxonomy (NCBI): domain Eukaryota; kingdom Metazoa; phylum Arthropoda; class Insecta; order Hymenoptera; family Apidae; genus Bombus; species Bombus cullumanus. Next base: position 228,695 of record JACXIX010000044.1, read on the forward strand.
TTCATCAGAACCTTGGTGCCGAATATGGAGCGCCTCCGGTACCCGAATACGGTGTACCACCCGCGTTCGCCGATCCTCGGCATCCTAGTGGACCGGCTGGAGCTTACAGGTAGATGATAACCGAATATAATTAACGTGATAAATTAATGTACGATAAAGCCAGCGAAGATGCTTGTCGGTAATTTAAAGTAAGTTTTACGTACGCTCAAGCAGTTATAGTTATCGCAAGTAAATAAAGTTGAATTTAGTAGGATTTACGATTTAAAGCGCCGTCAACCTTTGGTAGTAGTTACATGCTTGATCTTCATTGCTTTTAATAGCGCTCTTCGTTTTGTATTCGGAGGACGAATTAATATCGTTTCGTTGCAACGACGTATAGTTATTAATTCGGTCGTATTTGATACGTTACACGTTATAAGCGATTCGCAATTTCTGTTGTTTTACACGAAAACGTTTGAAACGAATATTACTTTCGAAACAGTGAGCAGAACGCGGATGTAGTACCAGCACCGCAAGCACAAACCTCATCTTCCTCGCCGAGTTCGACGCCGGGAGATGCGACGGCCAGTAGCTCGCCGCAGAGCCCGCAGGATAACATACACCTTCCTCCGCCCCCTCTTCCTGGTCATCCAGCCGGGGCCTATCAGACCGTGAAGAGAAAGGGAACCGCCGGTTCCGAGGAGCTCGAGGGTAACCTGGCCACCCTCGGAGGTCGACCGAGGTCGGTCGAAGGTTTTCCAGCCGAGCTTAGAGGTGCCAGAAGGCGAAGATCCGCCGACGAACATTTGCATGACGATGATTCCGTGAGTATTTACTTTGTATGGGCCAGTTTATCTAGAAAAAAATTAATCGTCGTACAAAGTGCTCGTAATATGTAAAGATACGCGTATAAAATACAGTACCCAAAGTGCAGTACGTGTTACAACATTTACAGGATAAAGTAAATTTTCGGTTAGCTTCTGATTCTTCTAGATTCTAGTTATTTAATAATAACGATCGTAGGATAATACAACTGAATTTATTTGATCGTTGTCCAGGAACGAAAGGCTCACGATACTCATTCGATCGTCTCGATTTTCCAGAGTATCTACCGCACTGTCACCCTAGTCTCGAGCCATGTGTACAAGCGAGCAGCTCAGGAGATGACAGACGTGAACACCTCGAGGACGATTCAGGTGGTGGCGCCAGGCGACGTGAACTTCGCCTTAGGCACAACGAATTCCAGCAACGATACCACGGTTGTTATCCAAAACGCCAGCGCCTCGTCCGATCCCGAGACCATCTGCATGAGTCTGCCTGGTTTCGTCGGTGGTCTCGTGATGCTTCTTCTCGTAGTAGTGGTCGCATCCCTCGTTGCGGCGTTTCTTTTCGTCAGGGTGCGCGCCGTTGACCGGAAAAATATCATGGCCGGAAGCGGCTTCGTCCACGCGGCGTACGCAGCGGATAACTGCAGCGTGCCGAACCCAGAATTCGTCAAGGTGGCCAACTGAGATCGCGACGGTGAAAGAAATTCGGTGAAGAACGAGAGAAAACGATTTCTCGAGGATGGCCGATCTCGAGGACGGACACCGTGCTGCAATATTATTTAATTTTTATGGCCGAGTTACCTCGAACATTCTCTCCGCTCTGCTCTGTCGTTCGTTCGATTTTCTCTTTCGGAATCCAGCTTCTTTTCCACAGGCCTCTTTCCTTAGTCGAATCTTATCGTTGGTCGATCGAACGTGTGCTTTTCTCTTCGATCGAGTTTGCTTGAACGAAGGAACGGACGGAATGTTCGGGTACCGTGTAAATAAGCGCACTAGAAACGCGACTGCGCAGCACAGAGAGAACAAGAGAAAAGGAGGATGAATCAAAGAATCGCAAGAACGACACGCATGGAACGCGTTTCACCTGTCGCGATCGTGCCTGTTAATCCTTTCACTGCCACGAAGCACCGCGTACCATCGGGTTGTTCAAACGATCTGTGCAATTGTAGCTTACGCGAGAAGATCGATCGTACGAAGATAGCTGTATCGATGTTTTTACGATATGCGTTTACGCGACTAACGGCGAAACGTTGTCCGATGCGGGTCGTTCTAGGCCGGACTCCGTGGCACGTCATGATCGCGGTAAGACTAAGAAAAAGTAGCTTAATCACGCGTTAAGGTGGTAAGAATAAGTCGCGGCGTGCTACGAGGGTAAGGTTCGTCGATGATCGCCGGAGCAGTCTCGGAGGGCATTGTAAATAAGTCGGAAGTAGTCAGACGGCCCTACGCGATGCGACGCGCGGATTTCTTTTTCAATTCCGCGTGCTCGATCGCAAACTGTGTGTACACTCGATTATTTATACGTTTGTACGATTCGAAAGATATTCCTTCTTCCAACTTCGCTGTACCTCGTATCTCGTGAGCCACGGGTTCTGCGTGTTTGATGTTTCGCGCGACCGGAAGCCGATGTCTCTATCGGAACTCGTGACGATTCCTTCCTATGTCTTCTTATTTATATCCTTTTTCTTTTTACGCTATCTCTAACTCTCTCTTTTTCTTTCGATCGATCTAACCCTAATTTATTTATCGAAATTACCCGCGAACATACCTCTCTCCATCTTCCTCATTCTCTCATCCCTTTTTCCTCGCTCTTTCGTCCCCCTTGTTCGCTTAGTATTTAAGATTTTCGAGAAAAGAATATTCCCTGGATACGGGAATATGTTTCAAGTATGTGTCTTAAGCACAGGCCCGCGCTTACAGAAACACACGTGCCTACGAATGTATATGTAACCTACGATGCGGACAGAGTTGCACACGTACACGCATACGCGGAAGTATATATGTGCGTGAGTTACATCGTATACATTGTTACACTGGCGCGAGCAACACTGAGTATACACTGAGACAAGATTTGATTATTTCATAATTATTTTAATTACATATTCATTTTTATTTATATAATCCTGCGTTCCTCTTCTTCGTCCTTTCGGCATTGGCTGTCATTCCTTAACCTATTAAGGACCAACAACTGAAATAATACGTTAAACCAACGCGAATGCAGCGGTATCGACGGATGCAAATAACGTAACATATACCGTACATATCATTGTGTCACGGTACAACGAAAGTATTCGAATAACAGACACCTTTCGCAATTTCGATGCACAAGTCAAACACATAGGACTACTGCGGACATTTCAATTGTCTTTAATTTCATAAAATTGTAAGGTTTCGATTTGAAAGAAAATCGAGGAAGATACGATTACGGAAAATATATTGCTTAACTTTCCTTTCATAATCGGACGACGTTAAAAACATTGGTCCTTAATGGATTAATTATTTCTCAATCGTGGAAAATACGTGAAAATCATTCGAAAAGTGCTCGAGATACAACAGGGAAACAGCTTGTATCGTTCTCAAGTTGTTTCTATTTCTCGATGTTCTCCGTTTCTTTAATCGTTTTACGTTTGTTAGAAAACTCCACTTTATCAAGATTCGGAAAGTATTCACGAGCAGCTTCTATAATTGCTTTCTCTCGGATTTCTTCTCAGCAAGAAATGTTTTCAACCGTGGGAATAAATGCAAGTCAGAGACAGCTAATTCTGGCGAATAAAATAGATGTCGTAATAAATCGTATTTTAATTCGTTGATTTTTGCCATAGAAGCACCGCGCCACGTTTTTATAGGATTGTATCGGCTTAGTGGAAGTTTTTCGGTACATCCTTGGTATTTTCTTGTACGTGGTGCACACTGATTCGATGCGCTCTAGTTGCTCGTACGACTTAATTTATTCATTTATGGAAAATTTCACAATGCAAATATTTGCAGAGTGCATATTATATGCAAAAATATACAAATTATTCAAAGGAAACTACATATCGTAATATTCGGTAGGTGAAACAAATATCTAGTTTCTATTTCTTAATTGCATTCACGAAAATATGAATTTGAATAAACAACTACAGTCGACGTATAACAAATGAAAATCTTTAATAATAATTAATAATAATAATAATTCAGAGTTGCAGTAGGAAAGAGTTTGTAGAGAAAAATGAAAAATAATAATTAATGAACAATATAAAATTGAAAATATCATTCAGCTTAATCAAGGAAAAGACGTATGATTTGGGTTGCTATTATTAACGAAGCAAGAAGTAATTGGCAAATAATTATTATTTCTGATATATTTTTATTGAAAGGGAAAAATGGAAGACCGCCTTTAAAATTATGTATTTTTCAACAACTTTTCAAGCATCGGTGATTAACGCACGCGGAAGGGGAAAAAATGAATGTACAAGAATTATCATGTAATATTCAGATATAAAATGCATTTAAACCGCGTTGAAACTGTGTTTATATGAAATTCGGGCGAAAATTGCATAATTATGTGAATTTATTAATTGGTAATTATAGCTGTTATAAAATCTCGTGTATGCATCGCAAAATTTACTCTTTATTAGATATGTAAATTGTTAAATTATTAAAAATACGGGGAGGATTTATTAATTTTCAATAAAAAGGATAATCTTAATAAATTCGTTATGCTAAAGAAAGAATAAATTTAAATTATCGTGGACGACATCTACTTCCTGACATTTTCCAGACACGCAACAACGGTCTGTACTTGGCCATCATAAGTTCACGATGTCTAGCTGATCTTCTGACTCTCTGGATCTTTTCGGCTATGTCATTCATGATGCTGTCCAATTTCAAACGAGACGGTAACAGTTCCTCGAATTTACATCTGTTACAAACAAAATGATAAGTACATCTTTTATTCATTTGTATCGTAGAATCGATATGATCTCGATAAAATTATGAAACAATTACTTACTTTAGCATACCATGTTTTAGGCTCGTGTCCACAAAATAAGATTCTACTTCCTCGTTTAAATTTAAAATCGTGCCCAACTGTATTCTACAATTGGTAAAATGTATCACGTAATAAATTGTCAACTGGTACCTCTTGCAAAATAATCGATTAACTATTATTAGTGAAGTTATATTAAGAAGTTATAAACTGCTATAGATTCTTTGTACAATTTGACAATTTTATGTTAAATGGAACACAATGAAGTGACTTGTAATTTATACAATTTTATTTGTTTTTACACCAAACTCGTTAGCGTTATGCAAAAGAATTTACTAATATTACTAATAAGTTGTAATTTATGACTTATAAAATTTCACTAAAGCCATTAGATAGCTTTCGTTCCAATAGTCGCATCGACCATACGATACGAAATAAATTGAAATGATCTTACACCAACTATAACCCGATGATATTCGTTTTAACGTTATATCGTAACGTCAAAACTGACATATTACCTTATAGTCTTCTTGTCAGCGAGGAATCGAAGTATAATATTTGTCCGATTGACAATTTTTAAGCCGACATAATCGTTCACGTTTAAGTGGATCGGTCTGAAGTGGTAGGTATCGTCGGGACGAATTTGTCTAAGATGCGGAAGATTCGAATAAGTTTTACGGACAAAATATAGAATATATGAATAGAAATAAAAATATAAAAAGATACGTATCTCTAACGTACAGAGAAATAAGCGATAATATTTCGTCTGGTGGTGATTAAGTGACAAGGAAATATAGCGTGAATTCGTACGGGCAAATTATTTTTGCATTAGACATTAATGTTTATTCATCTAGTTGATGCTTGCTGAAAGGAGAGAAGTTGGAAGCTCGCCGACGTCACAGATAGTTTTAATCGAAAAACACGGTTATGAATGTTTCGCGTACTGAAGCGAACCCGTTGTAATTAGCGAACCCTCGGTGAAGCGCGATTATTCCACTTTTTTTCCTCAACGTACCCGGACTCGACCTCTTCTTCTTCGTCGTCGTGCTCTGGAACAACAGGTTTCAGCTCCTCGACCTTCTTCTCCTTATTTCGCGGACTCGCGGGCGATGTCGATGCTTTGACACTTGCGGAACTGAACGCATTTTGCGTCGAACACAAATGCTAATGAAATCGTTAATGAATATTTCTCTAACATTCCTACCTTTTTAATATTCTCCTCTCTGTTAGATTTAAAAGCTTCTCTATGTGCATAGCTGATTTCTCCTGGACATACAGATACTGACTTATGAATTCTTAATACTTAATTCTTCATAATCATCGTAGCAAAATATAATAGATTTAGATTAGAATATGATATGTAATTATAACTTCTTTTGTTAACTCGCAAGCTCTCTATTTCCATGTTCATTCATTTTTGCGTTATACTAATGTCAGATCAAACAAATTCTTTTAAGCTAATCAAGAGTCTCTTGACGTTAATACGTGCAGAAACATTTAAATAATAAATGCATCCAATGGTATATACAGTTAGTCGCATCGATATTCCAATACAGCACTATGTTGTTATTTATTGCTTTGTATAATAATATAAGAAGGGGTGATTTTTAAATATCGTGTTGCCTGTTCTATGAAAATATGAATATTCTACATTTATCGTAGCTTAAAATTACGTAAACAACGTTTCTTCCTAACAATGATGTTTATTCGTACAATAGATTTTTACGTAAAGAGTAAAGTTACGCAAAACGTGACAAGCGTCCGAATATCATCAGTGTGGTGTAAGAGTAAGACGATCTTTTGTTAAGCATCAAACATGTTGTACGATTACACGATGTTGTTAGCAAGAAATTGTTTACGTATTTTCAAGCTGCGATAAGCGCCTCGTATTATCGTATTATCGTATTATCGTAGCAACGCTATATTTAAATCAACCCCTCTTATATAAATACAGAGATAGTGTCATGTACGGTTGTTAATGCGAGTAACAGTACACATTTACTTTCATCTTTAGGTGCTGTCGCTAGAAATTGACTAAAGCGTGGAAATGCTTGTGAACGGTATTGTACATCGTTTTTATAACGTTTCCACGATCGATCTCTTTCAAACTAATTGAATAAATGTAGGAAGATCGACACCCACCAGGTACACGATTTTGGTTATCGATTTCTTTTCGCGGATGTCCCACTTCCACGTTAGCGGTACTCCTGTCGGATTATCCCTCCAAATTCCTCCAATCTGGTTGTACGACAGCCTGCAGAAACAATTGGAAACTTGAACGGAAGGTGTCTAGAGTGACATTAATTAAAAATTCCAGCGAAATTCTTTTCCAATACGGACCTGGTCGCACCGTCCTCGTTGAAGACAGCACCGTTGCCTACGGTGTCGAATACGGCGACAATTTGCGAATCCCTCTTTACTCCCATGCAATCTTTGCCTCCTGGGCTGAATACAGTATACATATCGTCTTGAAATCGATTTCGATCATTTTTACGCTTGTTTCTCGCTATTTCGCCGGGAAAGGTCTTTATTACGTTACTAGGGTTGCCGAAAGTAGCGTTCTTTTATGATCGCTAGATTACGTATTATTAGGCATTTATGCGAAATTCGAAGGTGCAGAAATTGAGAAAATACATATAATAGTATTCTAATTTTATTCTATCAACAAGTAATCTTACCTACGACGATGGAAACATGTCTATCGCGATCACTATTATTGCAACATTTTTCGTTTTACTTTACCTCGCCATTTCTAGAGCTTTGCCCTAGTTTTCCTTAATTTTTTTCCTTAATAGTGCCAAACATCGCGATAACGAAATTAAGAATAAAGAATAATTTCATTCGAAGAACATCGATGAAAATAAGTTTCACTTTTCAGCAACCCTGGTATAATCGATCGTCCAGCTGGAGGTGAATTTTTTCCATCTGTTTGATCCGTTTGAAATATTTTAAACATTCTACGAGTGATAATTTAAAATTAGCAGAATTTTAATGCCAGAATATTCTAGATATTAATTTCCGAAATATTATTACTTCCTTCAATTATACTGGTAAAATTGATAGAGGATCTAATAATAAGTATAGTAATATCCATCTACTCGGATCAATGTGAATTATTTATACTAATAAATTGTTGTATAAACATATTTGATTTAAATTATACACGTATAATCTCTCTCGTTATATTCACAAATTTCATAATTAAATTTCATACGTTCTATTGACATGTATTTAACTCTAACCTTTAAATTATGAACATTCTAATATACGAATGGTAATTTCGTATCTCATTGTGCCAAACAAATACATACTTGTTATGTTAAATATTTCACATATTAACTAATCTTTCAGTTAGAATTTATGAAAGCCTAATAAAATCACGTTAATGATAAAATTATTAAGGGTGAAAAAATATCAAACTGCCTTTATATTAGTAGGAATCGATAATTACCCAAAATAGGATTATAATTTTTCGCAATATGTGCATGTATTGGTAGATTCGTATTTTATGATTCTACAAAATTAGATTTTCAAGCGTTGAAATGTCATTAGCGTCAAAACGAAACTCGGCTGTCTTGATTGCATTGATCAAATTCGAAACCAATCTGAAAATGTATATAAAAGACGCAAGATAGTCTCTGTCTGTAATCATAGATTAATTAAAAAATTAGTCTACGGTATAAATAACGATCTTAAACATATAACGGATATTAAAGATAGTTTGGTGATTTCTAACTATCTTATAGTTTCTATATAAATTTTCATACTTGTCTCAAACTTTACCGATACGATGGTGACAGTCGAGTTTTGTGGCAGTGCTAGTGAAATTGTAAAATATTTCGTATAACGTATAATACATTCGTAAAAGTTTTTCACAAGTGATTGAATACCTTCGTCGACAACTGCCTGTAGTGGCATGTAGTATTGAAAATAACTTTGCGAAATCAATTAATCAATTAATTAATTAATTAAATAATATGCCTCGTCCTACTAATTTACAACTTTCAACGAGATTATCGATTCCAATCAAAACACGTTGATACTTTGCTTCGATAATTACATTTTCGATTTTGCGGTCTCTGGAGTTTAATAGCCATCGCTCCATTCGGGTAAAACACTTCTGCCGATCCATCGGTGTGAAAATTGACAAAAATACGAGCTTCATCGTCGTAATACATTCTTCCATTGAGTTTGTGCTTTCTGAACCTGACAAACAAGAGTGGATGTATTATAAAAGCAAATGTGTAAACGTGCAAAGATAGAAAAAGCATTGTCTGATATAACATAAATCAAAATGTTTTTTCCTCGTTATACGATATATTAGGATTTTCTTTGTGCCTATAATTCGTGATAGTCGAGTTTCCATATTACGAAGCTCCTCTCATACTTGTTTTATTCCCTTTCCTGATTCTCTTTACTAACTTTTTAACTAAATAGATTACATTAGCGAGTTTAAACTAGAGATTGTGCTTTTTCAACCTAACGAACGAGAGAACATATAAAAGGATTAATGATTAATTATAATAAATTACGAAAGTTGGTTTGTAGCAACAAGTTAGTACGCGGCACCGTCTTCAATGCCATCTTGTTACGCTTCAAACTAATAGTTAACTCGTTAGCAACTAATTCCGAAGTTTGTTTACAGTTTACATTCGCAGCGAATGCGATGCGAATCAACGAATTTTTCGTTTGTTCGCTTTCGCGTTACTTTGGTCTCACGTTTTCTCTTCGTTCGATCGCTAATATCGAATAATATTTAAATAAACGCAATGAGAATTACTTTAAAGAAACTGAAGCCAGAACTTTCTGCCTTTCTACAACAAGGATACGATCATCGTACAGATTATAGCGCGTGTCGCATCTTCTATTTCTTTTTTTAACGATACATGCTACGTTACTCTTCGTCCTCGCGAAATATTACTCGGTAATGGCTCGAAGCGTTGAGAAATCGTTGAGCGCTCATATGACTACCTACCAGGATAGCTCACAAGTATAGCGTTAGATCGTCGATTCATCGATGCATAAAATTTAACGAGCTATTTCACGTGATCGAATTCCACGGATGACGAGTTTGGTTAATCAAATTCAGAATTTCTGAATATATCAAGAATTTGCTATATTCAGTAATCCTCTATATTCGGTAATTTATTGATTGACGCTGCCAATAATAGTTGAAAATTAATTAAAATAAAAAATTGGTTTTCAGTTTGAAAAAATTACTTTGTTACATGAGAACCAGCGGCTTTATAAAAAACTGTATCTTCCGATATTTTTTATGTGCTACATACAATTGTAGCTTTCTTAAAAATTATGGCAGATTAAAAAAAGATTAAAGAAGCGGATTCAAAATACATACCTTACGATATACCTTAGAATGGTTATATTCTATAATACCTTTAATATCTTTAAACAAGTCTTTTAAATGTCTTATAAATACATACATATGTATACACATTTACCTAAGCTACGAAAGAGAGTTGTAAATTCGACTTCGTTACAGCTTTTCCGAGAAATTATAATAAAAATCTGTTTATTAAAAAGAATGCTGAAAGCGCGTACTTTAGCTTGGTTAAGGCTAAAGTTTTCCTTACGTTACGATCACGTTGATTACGTCGTATTGATTCGTTTACCTACCAGTCGAGACCAGGTTTCGAAGGCTTTGCTCGATACTGGATAATTTTCCTCATGGTTTTGGCAACCGGCAGCACTGTCCAACCGAGCTTCACGAAGTGCTGGTTTGATAATTGGTACTCGATCGGGCTTCGATCGTCTGTAACGTAGAAATTTCACGAGGATGCCGAACTCGCCACGCTGTATACACGCAAACCACATTATTTGGATGCGATACGATAATGATGACGAAACGCTCCCAGGCCCTAAATGTTCCCGATTAATGACGATTTGGTATCGGACTTTGGTCAATCTCCATCGAGTCAGGAATCTCGATAATAACGTCGAATTAGATACCATCGATGGTCGAATCGAGATCTCGTGATTTAAGTTGAAAGAAAATAGCTTTTAAATGTTGTTTCTTTATCTTACTTATCGAACGGAAAAGGTTAAAGTTAGTAGCACGAATGAAAGTCGATATGTTTAACCTTTAAAATCGGAAAATTATATTTTTACATAAAGTACGAAGAAACAAGGGTCTGAAACTTTCGAGAGGTAATGGCTCTCACTGAGACGGATAAAAGACCTGATAAAGTAAACTAGCTCCGATACTGTGTAGACGGAATATGTAATTTACTGATTGAGTAAATCACATATTTCACATTTTTTGAACATAGGAATTATTTGATTTACGACATTGTATCGAAGAGTATCCACATTTCCTCATGGCCAGGCAATTCTCTCGTCTTGCCCGTCATGGAAAATATCTAAAGCCTAATCAAATCATCCGTGTACTCGATCAAATCACGATCGATAATGTATTATACACGTATATATAGAGATTGAACTGGAGTGGAACTAGAGGCTTTCCGAAGCTAAAATGTTGTATCTCGAGTCTACTATTTCGTCCGACGATATCTATCTCGTCCCGATCGGCGGTCGGTGCCGTTCGGAATAATATCCATCTTATACTTACGAGCGCGGGTGTATATTATATATCTGTCGTGCATACTTACATATTTTGTATCCGTAAGTGTCGCGCGCTTTTTGCACATTTAATGTGCCTATTGATTTAATTACAAATTAAACTATTACATGTAACGATTGCAAATCAGATATGTAAGAAATGAATTTTTTTAAAAGAAACAAGAAACGAATTGCTGATCGATTTCGGAAACAATAATTCACCTTACCAATTTGGATATCGCTGAATATCGCTCTTTTTTTGCGGTAACGAGATCCATGCGTCTTGCTAGAATTATCCTCAGTTCTATCCGAACCAGACCGTCTATGTTCCTTCTTACTCGACTTGTTTGTCTCTTTCTTATTCCGACTCTCTGAATCGAGCGTTGATTTATCTTCGGCGCTGCTTACACCACGCTTAACTTCACATGCAAAGAAAAATTGAATTGCATCATTACGCCTGTTACTCTATACGTTGTAAGCGAAACTTCTTTCACACAGATAACAAGTTCCTGAGTACACTTTGCGTCGAACTACACTCTCTAAGTCTTAATTCTTTAGCTATTTTTTATATATAGTAATTTTTTTAATTCTCTGTACCAAGTATAAAAGCTTGGCGTTTAACATTCGTGAAACTGTAGATTATGAGAGATCACTGACGATTCGAAATTTTGATACTCCTTCTCGTAATGTAGGTATACGGCAGATATACCTACCGTCCCTGTGTTTCTTCGTTAAGATAGACTCAGTTTCGTTCCTTTCGTTGCTCGAGCGTCCGTCCTGCGTTCCACCAGATTTCAAGACTTTGTCTTCTTTGTCGAAGGTATAAGATACCACTTTCTTTCCATTGTCGAACGCATCTGCCTTCTTCTTCTTTCGTCTATCAGCCTCTTTACGCTCGCTCGTATCCGTCATTTCGTCCAGCTCGGTGTCCTCCTCCGTTCGTGGATTCTTCCTGTTTCGTCGACCAGTTGTTTTCTCTTCGATATCTGTGTCGGTCGCCGTCTTCTCAACCATTTTCTTCCTTTCGTTCTCTACCAATGCATGCCCATGTAATTTATTCTTTCTTCTTTCTTTAGGTGATTTCTCCGTTATCACTGGTACACCTTTATCCCCTTCTCTCGATCGATGAACTCTAGTCCCTTCGGATTCCGTTTCCGAGAATTCCGTGTATTCCAATCGCTTCTGGTTCAAATACTTGGCGTCCCTTTTAATTTTCTTCATTTTTCCAGCAGCTGCTCGTTCCTCGTTCGTGTCACGTAAACCACGCGATCCACGGATCTTGTCGAGCTTACTTTTATACGGAGCATCGTCACGTTCCTCCCGTCCATCTGGCGTGATAGGATACTCGCCGGTTCTGTCGATATCGCGGTTCCTCTTTATTTTTCCTCTCGTCTTTCCCTCCGACGTACCAGCTGCTGTCTTTGTTAAATCCCTGCCCTCGACTCTGTCAAATTTATCCCATTCCCGACTCGAATCGTCGTATCTTTCTATCTTTGTTTTCTTCGAGAACACTTCAGCTTCCGCGCGACGTGTCTCACTTATCTCACCGGCAGATCGATGTTTTATCGTTCGATCGGGACTTTCTAGTTTTTCCTTCACGCTCGTACGCTCGTCGAATCTCGCGCTACTGTCATCATAATCTCTGACATCTACAGCCCTAGATATTTCCAGGGGAGCATATGTTCTTGAATCGTCATCGAATCGTTCGTTCCTCGAAGATTTCGATTTTGGTCTCCAATCGATTGCTTCATCCTTACTGGCGTCCTGTCAATGAGAGAAGTTTTATGGATCTATCTTTTATATTATTAAGATCTTGACCAAGTATTGTTTTCGTGTAACTAACTGACGTAATCGATTGACGTAGAATCCATTCTATACGGATGTCGTGAAATTTTTTAGCTTCGTTGCAGCAAAATGTTCCCTGGTGAAATGAAATTGACGTTTTGGTAAAATCAGGACAATTCTAACTCGATACGTGTAAGAGGTAGATGCACTACAGTAAGAATTGAACAATCTTCTATAGGTTCTACATAGACTGTGGATTTTTATGCAATTATGAGAAACTTAACGATACAGAAATGCACGTAATATGCAAAAATATCTAAAATATCTAAAGTATAGTACTGTTCGTAATATTAACATGCCTAGGTTCTACTCTTATATGTGATATTAGTATTTGTGAAAATTTGAATTTCTATAAACATCCGCTGTCTCATATTTACCTCGCTTTCTGTAAAGAGTCCTAATATCTTTATGATATATATGTATCGACCGAAATGCGACGCGATGAAAGCAAAACACTGTACCTTATTGTAGATTGTAGTACAACTTACATAGATAGAATACGAGTTTCACAACACTCAACGAAGACATAAACAAGTTGTCTCTACATTAAAAATTTAAAAAATTTATATCTTACAAATAAATATTCATATTTTATAAATAATTGTAGATAACAATAACGCGATATTTGCCAAACTATTATTAAGGAAAATGAATGAATAGAATATACTTAAAATGTTATTTCGAAGAATAAAACGAAGAAATTGGAATACTCAAGTAAAGTTTCGAGTTGTAAAACGAACGACTTTTTTGTTTATTTCAATGAGATAAAAGAAGCTTTGAGGTAAGCTGAGACAACCTGTGTTATAAATAACTTATTAAGTTGGAGCAAATTGTAGGTTTAAAATACGAAAATTTCATTAAAAAGTTCAAGATGTTTTAAACTTAACAAGGTTTAAAGGAGTTTATGAAAGTTTAGTAAAGATCGCAAAACTTTTCTCTAAAGATTTCTCGAGGAGGTTCTTTCACTGACTTCAATTAAGTTTAAGAATTTTATGACAAGCAATATGTAACATCATCCAGGCAAAGTAAAAACTATACGTATATTCTTCCATCGTAAAAAAGAAAAATTGATGTGAGATGATAAACAACTACTTAAAGATGAGAATTATTGAAAAATCATGAAAATAGTTTTTCATTTATATGATTAAAATATGTACGTATAAATATGTATAATTCTAATAAAATCTACATATTTATCTGATATAATTTCTGTTCATATACACTAGCGCTAATATACGTATAAATAAATATTTTGTTGGTGCATCTTTCCTTATTTAGCGGATTTTCTTTATTCACTAATAAATCTATTTAATTCTATTTAGGTTTGATGGTTCGTTAAAACTATTCAAATTCTTAAACAAGTTGGAAAAAGTTTCTATTAATTTTATTATCAATTCCGTTTTTGCCTTTGTTATTAGAGGCTAGCTATGATTAACGATCGATATATCGTTATTAAATATTGAAATTATTACATACCCACTGTCGAGTGGTTTCATTAACCATGCGATCGCAAAATCTACAGATCCTGAGACAGGGTCGCGACCCAGACCTCTTTTCGCTCCAGTCACGAATAAAGTTGTTCACAAGATTTAGTATCAGCTTGGTCTGCGTATTGCCGAACGGTTCTACAACGACGTCATAAAAATCTCGTAAAACTCGAGAACTCGCATAATTAATACCAACTTCATTAGTAAACCTCGTAATCCCGTTAACTGTTCGAAAGGTTTTCTCGCGAGTTCGCAATTACTTTTTCTCCGTTTACGGGAACTTATAATTTAATGTATCGTTAGTTTCACCTTTTTCGTTGCTTTCCGCCCAATTTATCCGATTTATTTGTAAAAATACGATTCTTAATAATACGCTACTGAATAAAAAATTACCTTCTAAATCCTGACCACAACAAATCAGCTTTCTCATTATTTCTTTTAAGAGGAGCGATAACGTTTGAAGCTTTTCTGACATTGCGCAAGGTGCTAATCTTTCCAAAATACATAAGACATCTTTTATTCGACATGTAATGTTCTCGATGGCGCAGCACCTTTCTAAACACGTCACAATTATATCCACCTATTTGCAATAAAACAAGTACACAGAAATAGTATATATACATGTATATATAGAAAATAAATTCTTATTTTAAATAATTATTATAATTAGACGCTCGATATTTATGCATAATATGAAATAGTCTTCTATCTTATGTAGCTATGATAATTATAAGGAATAGAATGATTTCGGTTCGAGTTATTCTCAATTTTGTAATTAAAATATAATATATAATACAAATACGTGTCCTGATATTTTATCGCGGTAGTCCAACAAATATCATTGTCTCGATAAACAAAAAAGTGATACGAAATATTAACAGCGATCGTGCTTTTAATAGCAAGTATACTTGCGCCTTGTTCGGGCGTTTCGCGAAAGGTTCGCTTCTTCAAAAACCCGAAGAGCTACAAATATGTTATCTAATAAATATCGCGATTCTTTAAAATCTAAATTTGAATTATTACTTTGCGAACAATTTCTTCTGGCAGAACTTCCATGTCTTGACAGTGAACGCAAGGGAACATATTACGAAACAATCCAGATCGTTGAGATCCCTTTTTTATGTTTTCACAGACTATTGATGTCATTGCCGTGGTCACAATATCCAGGGCTCCGTGTAAAGGAACCGCATCGTAGTTCGTGCCGCAACATTTCCCCTCGTGGATCCTGATTTTTTCAAATACAGTTATTCCTTGAGTTATTTTCTGTATACGCACCAGCTGTTTGGCATTATATGAAATTATTGCTAATTAAGCGATCGTCCAACGAACTTGTACAAGTCCATAAAATTTTTTAACAAACGATGAGCTCTCGTGAAAATCTCCAGCGCAGGCGTTAAACACTCTGAGTCTTCGGTCAACCGAGTTTTCCGATAGTAGCAGAACTTTTTGCAAGACATTGCAACGATGAATTTCTAGACCTTCGTGCAGACTGTTCAATAAACTTCTATATTAACTTCTGCAATTATTAAATTGAATAATAATTTCGTTCTCCTTTACATTAGGTTATCCAATAAATTCGTGCCACGGTACGGTCATATTCTCCGGGATATGTTTTACGCGAATATGGAATGAATAATTTTATACGAAGAAATTTAATCTAACGAAGGCATTCGGCAGTAAAAGATAGATTGGTATAAAAAGTGAACAGCGTAAGAGTTTTTATTTTTACATAGAAATATTACAAACGAAGTTTTAAGCATCCAACCTGATGAAAGTATCTTGTAATTATTTCAGAGTTTTTGAAGACTTAAAATGGTAGAGTATCGGACTCGTCCATAAACAAGCCGATTTGTCTATGAAACGTGAAAAGTATGTGTATTTGGTTACGGAAGATTAGATTGCAGTAGATAAATTCTGTGCACGTAAATAATAACGCTTGGTAACCACTCATTTTGAAAGAACGCGAACGAACACATTACTTGACCCGATACGAAGAATTTATCTTCTCACCTTCTACTTTCAACAGAGAAAGACATACCTAAGTATATAATCACTGAATAAATCAAATTAATTTCAGATGCAATGATCGCTACCAATATATAAAGTCGCGTCCTTGGATAATTTCGATAATTTCGTAGCACGCGCCAAATCACTTTCGAGAATCAATCCATTTGTTTCTGCTGAAACCGACATCAATCGCCGCGGTAAATCATCAGTCCTCTTGACGCTTTTCATCGCACGGCTGTCGTGTAACAACTGACATTCGTCATATCGTACAGATATACGCGTAGTTGGTAGATACATCGATATTTTATACTGTTTCATACCGATGTTCGCGACGCGTTGTCGTCGAGACCGTTTCTTTTATTTGCATGCGCGTAGTTCGCAATAAAAGATATACCAACGAGCTGCTGATAATACGAAGCCTTTATATTCGTTTCGAATGGAATAATAAATTTCGCGAGTACCGTTTTGTGAACGAGTAAACGGAAGTTGTTACATCGACGAAGCGATGATCTTGCAAATTTGGTAGCATTGCGGTAGCACTATATTATATGTTCGTACTTTATATCTACATACTTTCGTATTTCGATCGATTTTACGTTGCTATTTCGATTTTGTCAATAGTAGTAATATTATTTATACAAAGGATAGTATTATTTTCAACTATCTGTAACGTTTCCATATTTTCACATTTCCATATGTTCACATTTCCATATTTTTACGTGGTTATATGTTTATGGTAGCGTCGCGTAAAATACAGTAGCCAGATAAATTAAAAAATACCAAGTCGGCGCAATATTCTTGCTGCACCCCCCACTGTCGTTGTCTACTCGGGACAACTTCCGAGACGAATAACAAATCGCATCGCTAAGTGGAAAACTCCGGGTGTTATTTTCTCTCTCTTTTTTTTTTTTTTTTATCACTCACACTGATTGCAAGAAAACGCGTGGGGCGGCCGACCGTGCTTGTATTTATAAAAGTTTTTACGGTGCCGGATATAATTTATCTGCCACCAAACAGGGTGCCACACTTTTATGTACCAACTCAGTTCCACCTAACTGCGATATTCATTTGAATACGGGAAAAACTGGGATGTGGCAAGTGAAACGGAGAGTGGGAGGAAGACAGGGAGGAGAGATTCTGGCGAAATCGCTGTTTTAGCTAAACTTTCACGAATGAAAAAACTGTAAATGGACAAACATACCATTTGTGACGAGAAGTGTCGTGGAAAATTTTCAGGATTATTTCGTGCTTAAATTTTCTCGCTTTAAATTATTATGATATAGGATTAGGAGTTTGTGCTACTTTTGCATAAATTTAAGTAATTTATTTAATAACGTTAAACTTATTTATAACTTCGTATTTTCCGCACCTATCTCTTTTGCATCGAACCAAGCTCGTCCGTACTCACATTCGTTTCTTTCCCCTATTCTTCGTCTCTGCAGATCCTTACAAAGCAGAATTGGTCATAAGATGGTAGAAAGTTAGCCACGATTTACGATAGTCTTGGAGAACACGGCACTTGCCGTGTAGTAGGTACTTTATATGTGAGCTGTATTAATATAACATCGCGACACGAAATATTAATATCGCCGTGGAAGTGCAGCAGTTCGGTATGCGTCATATGAGGTGCTTTCTACCCTCCGTGCAATAATCGTAAGAGGTAACGAAGCGAGTCTACGCGGCAGCATGCGAGGGTGGAACAATTTCCGACGGTAGGAATTTAAATATTCCACACTTGGCCGGTTTTCTAAGTCAAATGGCACTAGTGAGAAGAAGGGAATATTATCATCGAGAATCTGAAATTTCGCTGGGAGACACTCGATTTCCGTTTTTTCATCGTTGCCACGAATATGTTCCACAAGTATGTTTCAAAGCAGCGAGTTTCAGAGAGAAAGTTTCAACGAGTTAAGACAAGTTGAAAATACTCTGTTCACTGAAGGATAAGCAATGCTATGTAAATTAAGGTGGTAAAATCAGTGGCACGCTACTAATGCTTTGCAGATAAGAAATAGTATTACGTTTTATCGAGTATCTATTGTTTTTGAATTGTTGTTTAAGTAATGGAAGATTTTTTGATAATTTCATCACGAAAGAAATACATACGTATTATATACTAAAAGACTTAGAAATTTTGAATTTTATCTTCGAATACGTTGAACTTTTTACATCGAAATTAAGAAAAAGAAAGTCTGTGTTTACACAAATTTGTTCAAATTTGTTCTTACCATAAAATTTATACAGAAAACTTGCATGGAGGTATCGTAATGCAAATACTTTCTTTTGCATTGGATGGAGGCCAAATTTGTTTATTCCACATGGACACATATTTCGTTTGGTCTATTCAACGCAACGCAAAGAATTTATTTTAATCGATACGCTATCTAGATGGAAAAACGGTCCGGTACGTTTCACGAATATCGCAGCAATTAGTTGTTGAACGGCGATGAAAGCAGAAAGACGGACGAAGAGCCTAAAGAACATAATTCCTCGAGGCGTTCGTCGGAAGCTGCCAATTACCACATTCTCGCAGCGGTCGCTTTCCCGGCAAAAGAAGATCGTAATTAGCGAAATTTTCTCGCGGCAAAGCAGGCTTCGAGCGTGGCCTGATCAAAGAAGACAGAGCCGGTGTAATTACAGATAAATTCACATTTAAAAAATGCGTTTAGGGAAAGCATAGATTGTCGGTTATTGCTGATAAGGCCTTTGAGAATGATTCACCTCGGATTTTTTGTCGACTTTAACGCGACGAACTCGAGAAATTACACTCGTGCAAGTTGACGTATAAAGGATGTGTCGTCACTCGGCCCAACGGCGTCCAGTTAGTCGTCCTGAAAGCTCAGAAATTCTGTGCCAATTCGTTTCTGAGCTTGTTTCTTTCCCTGATTGCTATCTATGTTTCTAGGTATGTTTAATCGATGTGCGAATCATAAATGTAAACGGGTATCGTTTACGTAACGACTGAATGTAAACGTTGCCTGAATTCTTTTTACGGAAACAAAGAAATGACGACACTCGCGAAATGGTATTATCATTTTTACGAAATTATGTCGCCATTCATATTAATCTCTTCAGCGACTAATTTGTTAAGGACAGAAAAAGATAGTTTTTTTATTTTTAAATAGTATTCATCACTTGCTAGATAAACAGAGGTATTTTGCTACGATGTGCAAATAGAAAGAATCTGTTACAGAAATCCCGGATGAAAAGGTCAATTAATTTTATAGATGAATGTTTTTAGAATATACATGAACATGATAGAGATAGGCATTTAATTCCTAAACCAAATAAGAAGACATAGTTTTGATAAAACGAGAAACGTAGGTGATCATTTTTTTCTCTTCATACGTAGATTGAAAGAGATAGATAATATTAGAAAGTATTTTGAATTATCTAAGACCAATGCTGCATACGTACGTGAGTTTTAGAACAAATACACCCTAGTACCTTTATACTTGTCATTAATCTCGAGTCATCGATCTCGACCGCTTTAAGAAGGATGTCAGTTCTTTGCATCGCAATATGGTAGAAAAGCTAATTTGTAGTACCTCCAAGTGTTTAGAATGTTTTCTCTTACTGGATTTCGTGGAACAGAGAAAACTGAACAAGTTGTTGATGAACAACTGATTTGTTGAAGATTAGCAAGATCTTCTCACAGAAAAGAGAGAGAGAGAAAAAAATGGAAGAGATGAAAGGTTTTCTGTGGTCAATCGTTTCGATTGACCGAGGGCGATCGATTCCTCCACCGACGGATTACCGAAATTACTTTGCGAAGAATATCCGTCGTCGGAGATTCGATTTGCGTCTTCGATTAACCGGGCCGCAATTTCGCGCATTTCAACCTGGCTTTCAATAAAGATAAACGTAAAATCTAACTACCGTTCGATCCTTTCCTTCGCGCCCTTTTCAGCGCTCTCTGCGGCGAACGACGTTCAGCGAGCGTACATACGGTTGAACATCGAAACCGTGAGAGCACTTACACGAGATGAGCTTGCGGCTGAAAAGCTTTGAGGAAAATTGCAAAGATCCTGACGCGTCGAAATACGCTTCCGGAATAATACCGAGATATCCGCGGCGCGGATTCCCTGCCCACTTTTATCGCTTTTCATCAAATTACAGTCGAATGTGCTCTATTCTAAAGCATATATGCCACGGACTCGTCGTTGTTTCTCTTCGCTCGATTTACCCGAAATTCTTCTGCCGTTTCTAACGGCGTTTATCCGGAATGAGCTTGTCGAGAAACGAAAAAGTTTATCTCGTTGAAATTAAACGTGTCTACGTTGCCCCTGCATGCTCTTCTGTACTCTGATTCTCTTTCGAGTGCTCGGAGAATGATATCAATGAACTTACGCAGACTTCAAGTTTTTGCATTTGCCCGGAAAAAACTCAGCATGTTGAGAGAAAAAATGTTAAATTTACATTTTCGTGTTTTATGAAAACGAAGATGTCTGTTATTTAACATGTACATTTTCCATGAGAGTTAGGGGCTTTTTTTCGTAAAAAAACATATAGTTCACTCAACTGTGTTTATTATATTACTTACTATACCTTTAATGACATTACTATGCGTTTTCTTAGCCGTTAACTTTCATAATCTTGCGATTTAGTTACTAATACTCGTATGGATAGAGTGAAGATTCTTATGCATTTATGAGAAATTTAAAGGCGATATAACGCGTGAAATATTTTACTTTTTGTTTGTTACATTATTTCCAGAATATACTTCGTTATTTTCGTCTATTATCATTCTAGGAACGGCTTGCTTCTGTAACTCGGAACGAAGTGTAAGTAAGAAATTATAATTAAATTCTATGTTGCCATTGATAATTCACAAACATATAAAAGGACATAAATATATGCTATTATATTACCGGATAAACGTTCCGTACTCTATAGAAAACCTTGCTCGATGTTTTCATCGTTCTAATATAGCCTATAAAACTTATTCCAAACAGCCATTGTAAACGCGAAAATAACTTGCCGAAAGGTTTCCCATAACCTCGACAATTTCATTATGATGGACGATTTAAATCGTCGAATGGGCCTCTTGATGCGACGCGTGCTCGTTGCCTATCGTTCGACGGTATCGAGTCGAAGGGAAACTTCTGACCGATTGGCAGTGTAACGAGTCCAGCATATACCTTTTGTCGATGATAGAAAAGAAGGGACGTGGCTCCCCTAGCGAATAAATTTTTCCTAATTTTCTCGCGAAAACGAAAAGAGGTGAACTCTTCGTGATATCTTGTTGGAGGTCGTTGGCGATGAGAAGGTGAAACGCGGCCTCCGCATCAAGGATCGGTGAATGCAACCACGGATAGGTTTACCAACGCCCTCGGAGACCGACGAGCTAATATTCTGTTCCTGATGAGTTAGCCCAGACAGTTTTGAATATTAGATTAAACGCCGGTCGATCCCCTGTCATTAGCAGGATGCTCTAATCAAAGTCGATCCAAAGTTCGAAACCGTTCAGCGGGTGGTGCGTCTTATTAAAGCGGAGACAACCCCTCCCTGGCATTTCCTTTTGGCTGCGCCGCTATCAGCTACACTTTCTATCCGCTATCCCGTTATTCGCATCGTCGGCTGCCTGTGCCACGTTTCACCCTGAATTAAAGGATCATCGTCATCGTGTGTGCTAAGTAGTTCATAGAACAGCTTTAAGTGAATCATCCTGCGCCTTGTTAGCATCAAGGAATTCTGCTCCTCGAGGTAGGTACACTACCTTATCCAACGTCTACGATTTAGTATTAAGAAATTTAGTATTAAGAGATATATTAAAAAGAGAAAAAGACGGTTGGTTGAAGAACGATTCGTATAACGGGCCAGGGTTAAATATTCTAAAGTTTGTGAAAAAAATTGAAAAAATTGTTATCGATACGTGTGAATTTCTGTTTCATTTTTTTCATTTCATAACTGCCCAACGAGCACAAATGTTGTTCTGATTTAGAACAATGCTTTTTATCGAACATTTAATAAACCCTTTTCTATCATCTATCATCTATCATCTATCATCTATTGTAACTAATAAATATTACAAACAAAAATGATTTGAATAAATTGTGTTTAGTAAATTCTTCTCGTGAAATCTGTATTAATTTTTAACAAATAAACTAGTAATTTATAATAGTTACGCTATTCATTAATAATAATTCGTTATTAATCTAAAACAATTACTCCATAAACTTTTATTTATTATATTTGTTATTATATTTATTATTAATTAGTAATTATACTATTCATTTATAACAATATGCATCCATTACTTAAAAATAATTATGCTCTTAATTTATAATAGTTATATGACCGTTTTCTTTGTGTAGATCGTTAATCTGTAACTGCGTGTAATCGTTAACTGTGTACCTGCTTGTGCCGCCGGCTAGTGTGTCCCTTACCCCTTCCCCCACCACTTTCCACGTCGCTCAGCGAAACTATGGTACAAGGAGTCATTCAGTCGTTTCATTTCGTATCGATAACATGGATCGCGTTGTGTCAGGTTTGTAACGTATACTAACCTATTGGTGGCGTCGCTTATTCGTTATTATCATTACTAATGTTTTTCGTACTATTCATTATTATATTGTTTATCATCGTCTATATCTCGTTATTAATATCGTTTGATTAATATACGTTTATTTAATGATTCATTGAACATTAAGATAATGAAATTAAGTGGTTTTCTGAAATCCTTTGTTTTAATCTTTCTTCGATCGTCTATTTATTAAATGATACTGTTACCGGTAGCTTCTATCGTAATCTTTCGTAATAAAATTTGAGTTTGATTGTGTTTTCATTTAATTATTTGCTATATTTGTTTTAACTTGTATTTATTTTTGTACAGGTTATCGATCGATAGCAGGGATAACATAGAAGTAACAGGAATACTAATATATGGACGCAACGACGATTAATGATCAATTCGATGAATTTTCATGGAAATTTGGTAATGTTTAATTTATTTTAACTAAGACAGCTGTGTATGAACAATTCTATTGTCTTGTTATTCGAACATGGGTAACATTTGACGTACAATTTATATTTACTTTAAAATATATTTGATACATATTTCATAATAAATAATTTCGTGATTATTTGGAATACTGAGACGAAAGTAAATACGATTAAATAAATCATTGTTCTAGTTCGAATATATGAAATCAATCTCTTGTTTCAAACGAATTTGTAACGAATTATTTTATTTTTTTAATGTAATTCGCGATATAGAATTCTTGATAATTTAACGACAGCTTCGTGTAGACAGTTTGAAACATAGAAATCCTAATAAAAATAGCTTCAACTTATTTCGATAGGTATCGTAACATTCACATATCGTATTCAAATTATTTTGCTATATTATGTGAATTTGCTATAGTTAACGTCATATACTTGCAACTTTCTAGCTTATATTTTTTTCATAGAGGTGGCGCGCTAGTAGACTCAAGTATTTCAAAGCAAGGTTTCGTTCGTGTTTCTGTAGTATTCTTTAAGTATATTTAGTTGCGAACTTTTGAATTCTTGCAAATATTTTCGAGTATTTACAATACGCGACTATAATGTATTAGTGGAGTGTATATCCTAGTTCATATTCTAGTAACGAACATTCACAGTATAATTCTTGCAAACGATTGCATTGCATTCACAGTATTCGTAAACATTTGTTCGGTATGGAGAAATATGTCATAATTTTCAACTAATATTTTTCATACTTGTTCGAATCTTTTAATAATAATTTTTTAAATGTAAAAAAAATAGCAGTATTTTCTAAATAAACGTTCGATAGAGAAAAGCAGAAAAATATCGAAACGATGTTTCGCTTTTCTTACACACGCCCCCCCCCCCCAGTCCGCCATTACACAACTTTATTTTTAGAGAATATTTGCTACGTTTGCTACGTAAAAGTATTTTTCAATATTTTCAAATCACGATAGTTTTGATTAAATTCAATCGAATAATCACATGCCAAAGTAATAAAATTTTATGAAACAAATTTGTACGCGGTATTAGATTTCTTGTTCGCCCATTATAATTTAAGCGGTCGTGGTAACGTAATCTTTTACTTTTCTTTTTATATATATATATATTTGAATGTTCATTTTCGGTATTAGAGTCAGTGCCTCCCTCAAGAGGATAAAGCCTCTCCAGGAGCTCAAGAATGTAAGTAGTTTTATATATTGTATTTCAATTTGTTCTATTTATTATATTTTGTTTGAAATATTGTTAATTATAAAATAAAAATTATTGATGATTTAGAAAGCTGTAAATGTCCTTTTTAATTGAAATAAAGTCTTAAAATCTTAGTCTTAAAATCTTAAAAACTGTCTGATACATATCAAAAATCACTGAATGTTTTATTCTCAAACTTTTATATTAGAGTTTCAATTTACATACTTATTAGAGTTTAGTCTTTATTATTGCTAAAGTTACATGTCTTTCATTATGTATTAATAATATTAATGATATCTTATGTTTTGTTATAGACATATCACTGCTTCAACTTCTTCATCTTCTTTAGGACTGTTCTAACAGTGGCTCAAAAGCCAAGAATGTAAGTATTTTTACATATAGTACTTCAATTATGTCTATTCTGTATATTTTTCTTTCAACACTATCAATTGAGAAATACAATTTGATTGAAAATTTGGGAGGTTAGGATCTATTGAGGTTATTCTTTCATTAAAATAAAATAAGTGTTAAAGTCTTAATACCGAATTATGAAACAAATGACTAACATATTTCAGAAATCATTAGATTCTTAATTTTTAGATTTTAAACTTCCATATTAGAGTTTCAGTTTCTATACTTATCAAAGTTTATTAGAATTTCAATCTTTATTATTACTAAATTTACTAAAGTTAATAAACCTCCATTTTTCATTATCTCCAACTTTTCAAATAGTCAGCAATCACTCACCGTGTTTTGTTTTGTAACAGATTATTCGCAACCTCTATTTCCACCATTGGATTTTCAACGGTTCCAGCCTGATGTTAGTGTTCCTGGCGACATTCGCTGGGATAGCGCAGTATCGATGGTAACGTCCTCTGTTTCTCCGCTTCGAACGGTGAGTCGCATGCATTTCTGTTCCTCCGGTCACTCAATCATGTCGTAGGATGAAAGGTCCGAATCGGCACGGGTGACTGGTTGTATTATGTAGAATTTCTTGCGAGCATAGTGACCACGGGTATTTTTTATACCCGTGAGTAGTAACATTTTTTTCAAATTTTTATTTATATTAGTTCAGGATAGGTCTTTTTGCACATCGCGATTATAATAATTGGTTTTTCAATAGTTAGTTTAAATATATACATTTGAGAATATATTCATGGTACTTATAAATCTGTATGTTAGTATTCGGTACAAATATTTGCAAAAGGCAAATATCTACGTGAATATATCTGTATGACATAAATATACTTAATCTTAAGCAATGAATTTTAGTATAATTAAGAGATATTGAAATGATCTCGTTTGAGCATTTTGTAGTGGAGAAATCGGATACCCTCCGATTTCGTTGCTATGAAAGCTGCAGTTGTCACTCAATGATAATGGCGATACAGACGATATACGGTACAATAAGTAATCTTCAATTCAATTTTCTCTTTCGTGACAATATTAAGTCACGTTCGTTTATTTCACTTTGGCTAGAATTTAAAATATGAGTTAAAATTCATTTTTTACCGTACAAAAATGTGTGAAGTTTTACGTGCAAGAAGACACTTCGCGACAGGCAGATTTTTTAATCAAAGCAATAATTTTGAACACTGATTCTGCACTTTCGAGTATATGCTTTGATAAAGAGATCGCCTGAGATTATTTCTTTCTTAGTAATATATTTAGAGTTAATTATTCCATTTGATCGAGTCTCAGTCTTTTTCAATTAACGCTACCTTTTTTGCAATATTAAAATTTTGTTTTGATTTATTAAGTTAATATAGTAGAGTTACTTGATTACTATTAAATTAATAAAGTAGATTTAATCAGATAAAAAGTAGTAAAATATAAAATCAAGGAACGTTAGTCCGTTAAATAAAAATTACACAAACTAATCATCTTTTTAGATCAGGATTTTCAGGTTTAACCCTTTCCGTGCCCATTGTCAGGATCTCATTCACGTGCCCAGGTGCTACTTGAATGAGAGAAAGACATTGGGCACGATGATCTAGAATTAAGTAACGTAATAATTTCTCAGCAACTGACGATGTGTTAGTGTATCGTGCACGACGTATTTTCCACGTTATGTGTGTCTGTTGTTAGGCCGTGGAATTGCGTCGTTTTTTCTCATTCGTTAAAACTTCAAATATTAAAAATGTCGAGACATATATCGATTCAATTCAGGTCTCGATACAATCACAATTTGTAATAATATCATCCACGCGATTAAGTGTAATCACGCTTTTAATATTGCCGTAACTTACAATTATAATTCCAAGTTTACTTACATTTATTTTAACGATATAATTTCCTTAGACGTGCTTTATCACGTCTTACGCAATGGTCACTAGCCTTCGTCAGTCGATTTTAGGAAAACGGTACGTACCTTAGAGTGTGCATGATGTGTGCTAAGCTCGGGTGTCGGAGGCGTCCCGGGACGTCCTCTCTAGTGTAGGACCTTTGCTCCCGAGCGTTTGTGTGAGAACCGTGGAGCGAGTGTGTTGGTGTGCCTGTTTTGCCATTTTTTAAATATAGCGCTAGGTAGGATAGGTAGTATACTTTCTGGTGTGTCTGTTAATTATAAGTAGGCAGGGCCGGGCAGGTTGGCACAGTCTCTGGTCG
Source organism: Bombus cullumanus (assembly GCA_014737535.1). Taxonomy (NCBI): domain Eukaryota; kingdom Metazoa; phylum Arthropoda; class Insecta; order Hymenoptera; family Apidae; genus Bombus; species Bombus cullumanus. Next base: position 256,147 of record JACXIX010000044.1, read on the forward strand.
GGTAGGCGCGTTTTCGCGTGACCAACCTGTTTCTGGAAATCTGATTTGAAAAATCGACGGTGAAACTGGCACGAGTAGAGCATGCTCTCGTCTCTGGTTCTGCCTTTCGATTTTTCGAATTTCGCGATCGCGGTCGCGAGTAGGCTCGAAACGAACGTTTATCGCTCGAGCACGCACG